>JANAVB010018993.1:6958133-7268451 GCA_029216955.1 Iris pallida
ACATGTCTTGTCTTTTGGACGGCAAAAACCAAGGCTAGACATTCCTTTTCCAGGAGTATACTGTGTTCAGCCCCGACCATCATTCTGCTCAGATAATATATTGCTTGTTCATGACCCATATCACTTTTCTGTACAAGAAGAGCGCCAAGTGAATGATCCAAGGCTCGAATATATAACAAAAATGGTCTTCCTACTACTGGAGGTACTAGAACAGGTGGATTCGTAAGGTATTGTTTAATATCATTGAAGGCTTTCTGACACGCTTATCCCAAACAAATGATACACCTTTCTTCAATAAACGGGAGAAAGGTTGGCATCTCCCAGAGAGATTGGATATAAATCTTCTGATATAAGCAATACGACCTTGAAAGCCACGGAGTTCTTTCAGATTACGAGGAGGATGCATTTCAAGAATTGCTTTAACCTTATCGGGATCAACATGGATACCCTGTGAGGTAATGACAAATCCTAAAAACTTGCCACTAGAAATCCCTAAGAAAGACTTAGTAGGGTTCATTTTCAATTGATGCTGGCGCATCAATTCAAATACTGTCCTCAAGTCCTGAATGTGATCATCCTTTGATCGACTTTTAACAACAATGTCATCTACATAGCATTTAACTATCTTTTGTAGATGTTCTTGAAAGATGTTGCTTATAGCCCGTTGATACGTGGCACCGGCATTTTTAAGACCAAACGGCATAACCGTATAGCAGTAGACCCCAAGGGGTGTACGAAAAGCGGTTACTTCTCATCTTCTGGATGCATCTTGATCTGATTGTACCCTGAGAATCCGTCCATGAAAGACATGCGTTCAAAACCACATGCATTGTCTATCATGACATCAGTAATTGGAAGTGGAAATTCGTCCTTTGGACAAGCTGTATTAAGATCTCGATAATCTATACAAATTCGGACTTTTCCGTTCTTCTTCATGACAGGAACAATATTGGCAACCCAATCTAGGTGTTGCTCTTCACGAACAAATCTACATGTGATCAACTTTTTGACTTCTGCTTCAATTGCATCATATCTGGTCTAAAATGTCGTTGCTGTTGTTTTACAGGCTTGACATTGGGCAAAATATTGAGTTTATGAGTAGCAACTTTAGGATCTAGGCCTGGCATATCCTCATAACTCCATGCGAAAATGTCAATGTATTCTTTGATAAGTTTTATCAACTGTTCTTTTTTAACTTCGGAAAGATGCTTACTGATAAATATTGGTTTGGACGTAGTTCCATCTCCAATATCAATCTGGATAATCTCATCTTCTGTAGGTGGTTATCGCTGTTCAAAGCGGAGTTCCCACTGAGTATCCATCTGTTGAGCCCAAGGATCATTATCGAATGGCTCTGATTCACCATCAATTTGAACCATATTGACTGAGAATATTTGTCTGGATTCATCATATGAAGAATGAGATATATCGGATTCGACGAATTGGATTTCTTCCGAATCAGATGATTGTGAGGAATTAAAAGAGGATTCTTCTTGTATATCATCATTAAACATATGGGATGGATCATATCCCAATCCATGACGAGTCTTCTGATAAAACGGATCACCATATAACGGGAGTCGTCTACCTTTGCCTTGATTGAGACCTTGCATAGTCTTCAAATCATATCCCATGTTCTGGATAATTGATAGATTGTTGACTATATTTGTCAATTCGGATTCTTCCTTGTCTTTATCTTTCAGCTCATCTGCCTGAGCAACAGGGATATTTTTAGCCAGCCCAAACATAATTTGGCGCTTGTTTTCTTATTAGACGGAACCACGAAATAAGATTCTTCGTGACGTCTAAAGGTTACACAGGCTTGTGATGAAGCGGCTACAGGTAGAAGATAGGGAGAAGATGTCAGAACCTTTGACATAAGGTCCAACATTTACATGAGGAGGAAAAGTATTTTCCTTATGATCAATGTACAAAGTTTCTTCTGGCTCTATGTCGCCTTTATATTGATGACTTTGCTTATCCGAAGATAAAGTCATTCTTTCAATAAACTTGACAGCCATGTACTCGAAAAGGAAATCTTCATTGATATCAAAAGGTACAGAATGGTCAATATTTACATGATTTACAATCTGATACTACGCTTCGGATTAATCAACAGTGGACCATTATCCATCTTCTGCGTAGATTTGCCAAGATTGACAATCAATGGTGGTTGTGGATCATTCGTACAAGAAGTACGCCCTTTGACTTTGATCATAAAAGGTTGAACTTGATTATTAGCAGGAATATTTATTGATTCCTCGGATGAAGTTTGAGTTCTTCCTTTAACCTTGATTATCAAAGGTTGGTCATTGACAGGTTGGGATTGGATTCGTCCCTTGACTATGATCTTCAAAGGTTGCTCTTCTGGAGGATCTTCATTAATAGACTGATCCTCAGTAGGTGATTGATCTTCAGCCATGTCTGATATCTCTTTCACATACTCTTGTTTATAAAGCCTTGAATCAGAAAAATAGGCTTCGACATCCTTGAAAGGATTGATATCAGCAAACTCAGTCTTCACAACTCCTTGGGAATCCACATACTTGAAGCATTGGTGGAGAGTTGAAGGCACGATATTATGCTCATGTAACCATGGTCTCCCCAAAAGGATATTATAGGAGACGTCTGAGTTGATAACATAGAAAGTTACCATGGTTCGAAGATCACTAATCTGAATCTGCAGACGAATCTTTCCCAGTGGCTTGCTCTTTCCAGAGTTAAAATCGACTATCGTAGTACTAGTGTAAGTCAAATCACTAGTAGGAATCATCAGGGGTCTTAGCATACTCTGAAGAATTATGCTAATTGAGGACCCAGGATCAATGTAAATCCTGTCAATTTCAGTGGATCCAATATACCCAGTGCAGCACAAAGGTCTGTCATGCTTGTTTTGCTTCAACAGCATATTCTTGTGTAAAGGTGATGTTGGGAATTGCTTCCATCACACTATGACATTGTAGACATGAAACTGGAGTATTATCAGGACTCTTGAGTTGAGCCAAGCATGAATCTGCTTGAAGTAAGGCTTCACTCAAAGTCTCTCTGCTTTCTCTGGAAAGGCGAAGCAGTTCAAATATAGATAGTCTAGCCGGAGTATTGGCCAACTGAGCTAGAATATCAAACTTGTAGGGTTTCATCATTACCCCTGACTGGAAGCAGACTTCAATGGGACGTCAAAGCGTACTATTTTTGTTTCCCCTTTTCAACCACAGAAGGTTTAGCCGGAATAGGAGAAGGTTGAGTTGGTAGTGTCTCCACTGCGTCCTCTACTTCTTTGGAGGATCCCTCATAATCTTTGTGGTACTCTTTCCCAGATCTTGTACCAGCAAAAGTTTCTTCTTCGGACTCAGGAGAAGGAAGTACCATATTACAGGTTTTAGTCTTCCCTCTCTTGGTCTTCTTTGTAAGGAGCTTCAGAACCCAATCCAACAGTGGAATTTTGATTTTGAATTTGTAAAGGAAGTCGTATTCCTTTATTGTAATTCAAACCTTCTGCCTTTTGAAAGTCATAATCCATCTTTTTCATGAGAAGGACAGATTGCTGACTATACAAATGAGTGGGTAGCAGACTTTTAACGGGTGTTTCCACAGAGGAAGAAGAAGAGATCTATGTATCCACAGGAGAATGAAGAATAGATGTCTCTGTAGCTACGGAAGGAGAAGGATTCAGAATACGAGGAAAAATCCCTGTCGGAGCTTTTTTATAAGCAGCGAAGACTTGTTGCGCCCGGTATAAGGGAACAATATTCATGGCTAGCCACTGCTGATGAGTAAGCTTGAGCTTGGTAGGAGGAGCTAGACTTGGAGGACAGATGTTTAGTCCTCTCAATCTATCTTCTAAAGGAAAGCCATCCCATAGCCGATCCAAGTCATCAGGATCTGAAATATCATGAGAAATCATGTTACAGGTTTTGACTTTCTTACCCTTCTTGGATTTTAAAGTTTTACCTTCATTTTCCAACTCAGGCACTAAGTCAGGATGTACCCACATGATTTCACCATTCTTTAGTGTGAGTGGCAGCAATCCTGCATTTTCTTCTCTGGCAGGCGGGATATTCATAATCTTCATTGTCGCCTTCGGAATTGGAATAATTCCATCTGGGACTTGCTGTGGAGAAAAATCTCCGAACTGAAGAGAAACCATATTGGTCGTAACCGTATGGTCATCATTAGTTAAGGCGATAGCACCGCCATTTATCAGCTCCTGGATTTTCTTCTTCAGGACATAGCAAGCACTAGTAGGGTGATTAATCTATCTATGATAGATACAATATTTGGGATTATCAGTCAGATTTACCTCATTAGGTCTCTTGGGCTCCGGAATCTGAAGTTTGCCACTCTTCACCAGACACTGAAATATCCCTGGGATATCACTTTCGTCAAAAGAGTATTCTTCTTTTGACCTAGAAGATTCTTGATTATTCGGCGTCGTTTTGTTCTTGGAAAGATTGACCATAAGGGTATCTTTTCCTTTCACATTACGATTGCCAGAATTATTACCAGGATTATTTTTTTCCCTTTATCTTCTGAAGTAAAAATCATTCCATGCTCACGAGCCAACCTACCATTGGTCTCGGCAGAAACTGCTGCTATGATGAACGAAGCCCAATCTGTGAATTGGGAACCCATGAAAACAGCGATAGATGGTCGCAGATTCATCTTGCATGTATCAATCAACGCTGAATCTGGCATACCAGAAGGCATCTTTAGAGTAGCCTGTCGGAAACGTTCGATGAACGTCCGAGTATCTTCTTTCTACTTTTGTTTGATTTCTATCAAGGAGGACATGTTCATGTCCATACCTCCTTCATAGAAGCGGAAGAGAAACATTGCCTTGAATTCGTCAAAAGACGAAATAGAATTATCGGGTAAGCTACGATACCAGTCGTAAGCTGAACCCGTCAGGCACCCGATGAACACTCGAGTGAGAAGAGCATCATTTTTCTGCAAGTGCACAGTCATAATATTAAAGTAATTGATATATTGACTGGGAGATGCTTTTCTATCGAACAAAACCATAGATTGTGGCTTGAATTTCGGTAGAAAGGGTACATCATTCCAATGAGGAGGATAAGGTTGCTTAATCCCTAACCTCTGGAGCTGATCTTTGTGCCTCAAAACTTCAAACTGTGCTTTGAGTTCATGCACTGCTTGAATAGCCTCACTAGTTTGCGGAAGCACATTTGATTGAATAGTTGGATGTACCGTAACCCCCACTGGAGGTGGTACGTCTTCAGGAATGATGGGATCTGGAGATACAGAATTTTGATTAACAGCAGGCTCTTGAACATTCAAAGGTATATCAGCCCCTTGACTATCTTGAGTTTGTGCTGACTGGTACTGGTGCTATCATTGTCGGCTGAGCAGTTTGCTGATTCAATATTATCTGATGCATGTTTTGCACCATGTTAAGCATGTCTTTCAGTGATGCTCAACGGCAGTGAGGCGTTGTTCTGTATTAACAGATGAGGTCTCTGGTTCATCTCCAACAGCGTAGGATTCAACCTCTCTTGAAGATATAGAAGGATCAGTATAGAAGTATGAATCCACACTATCAGTCTCGGACTCAAAAGATTGAGTACCCCCAGCTTCTGAATCAGAAGTCTGCAATTGTCTTTGTCTTCTTGATCGAGTATTCTGATATACTCCTTCAAAGGAATCAAAAAGTCTGTTGAACTGTTGTTGACCTGGAGTTTGGGACATATTCCGTCTAGGGCGTCGTCCTCTGTTGGTATGAGATGCCATGTTGACTGATGCATATGACAGCTCATGTTCTTGGTCTTCAGCTTGATGTTGAGGCGAGTTAAAGCTTAATCGATCAAAAACTGATCGTTTTGAAGCCGAACAACAACAATTGATCACAACCTGGTGATAATCACAATGATGTTTTTCTTGGGGAAATGTCACCGGAGATTGTCTATTCTTACGCTTTTGCATTAGCAATTCACGTAAGTCAGAAGGAGTGGAGGGAGTAGTCTTCTTTATTACATTAGGGGTAGAAAAACGTTTAGTACCCTGTGTATAAAGAAGATTACTGGCAGCATTCGCAGAACCAAATTGTACATTGCTACGCGTTTGGAGTTGTGTGCATAAATCTTGAGATTTTTTAGCACGAAGGACTCCATTTTCATTGCGTGTAATTTGTAGATTTGGTACTTTGCGTAGAGCAGTATAAGAAGGCTGTTGGTATAGAACTGAAGTTTTACCAACATGATTTTTACGCTGCACATGTTTAGGTATATTCATATTAGATGTGTAAACATCTTTACGAATTTTATCTATACTGTCACAGACAGGAGACTTACCTTCATACGTAGAGCGTAAATATTGGTTATCTACCACGTCACAGACGGGAGATTTTCCTTTACGCGAAGAGCATAATTTATTTGGGCCTACCACGTCACCGACGGGAGACTGATTCTTATCCTCAGAAGCATTAACATTAGAGTCTGCCGTATTACAAATGGGAGACTTATGCTTATGCGTTGAGCGTAATTCATGGTTTTTACCCACTGGGCGTAAAGCCTGGTTTTTACACAGTGGGCGTGAAACCTGATTATCTTCACCGTGACAGACGGGAGATAAATTGTCATACTTAGAGTGCAACTCTGAAGTAAGGACTGCCTCGTTACGAACGGGAGCCCCTACGACAGGAGGGAAGAATTCCCTTGTCATCAGAAACAACAGAGAGATCAGAAGCCACTTTGGATTTAGGAATCCAAACTTTTCGTGCTTTGCGAGACTTTTGAACATTGGAGCAGCGAGAACCACCTCCAGTTCGGAGCATTTCTTCATAGGCAGTCGGGTCGAAGTGCACAACCAGAGTCTTCTTGGTCGAACCGACCGAAACATCATCATATTGAGCAATTGCCTTCTCGTCAGAGGAGAAGTTCGATCCCCAGCAGAGTCGCCATTTTGTTTCACTTAACAAAAATATGCCAAAAAGGAAATTGGCCTTTTGAAAATAAAACAAGAAAAAGTACAAAAAGTACAAATTTGATTCTGGGAAAGTATTGCTATGGAAGTCTGATTCATAAATGATCACTTTGTTCCTTGGACCATATGATGATGATGAAGATCACTGCTTGAAGTAGAACAACTGGAAGAACTAAGTCACCAGAAAGGTATCGACGCACTTGGGCACTGATGGCGAGGCCGAATACTTTCCTGCTTTGCTTCACTCTGTTCTGAAAGAAAGGTTGAAGAGGAATGCTCTGGAGAATCAAAATCTCTAAGTTCTGATCTCTGTATTCTCTCATTCTCTGTGTGTGTCTCTGTGTCTTAAAAAATAAGTCTATTTATAGACTTGGGCTCTTGTGCGTAAAAACCCAGCGAAAGTTCTATCTTTACGCCAACAACCGCCACCCACGACCAAAGTCATCCTCTGTAAATGTTGACACGTGTCCCATCATTTCATTAAGAATAGGATGCACGTACACACGTTCTTCGGGATGTGTGGCATGAAAGCCATGTAGGCAAACCACGTTCCAAGCTGGTCAAAAAGAATAGGGCGTAAAAATAGCCCCAATGTACTCTGAGCGTAAAGCAGTAGACTAGGCGTAAAATAGCCCCTACATAGACTTCCCGCGTAAAGTGGTTGTTAAATAACCTTGAGCGTAAAAGTAGCTCAAATAGACTTTTCGCACACGTCAACTGTTGAGCGTAAAAGTTCGTATAGTCTTCATGCGTAAAAGAAGCCATATTGTGAGCGTAAAGTAGCTCAATCCACGTACTAAACGACAACATTGGTCTCTGTGTAAAAACAAATCCCTTTGAATTCTGTGATATATGCCATCATTAATATCTCCATGTCAGAGTTTGCATTAAATGCGAGATTTGACAGCTTTGTCCAGCGTAAAAGTGGCTGCTCTGTCCTTGGCGTAAAACCATGGGTGTAGAACCGAGCGTAAAGTGATTAGCCTTGTCTTGGGCGTAAAGTATTTAGCCTCTCTGCGGCGTAAAGTAGATCAATTTGAGTGGAATGATCTATCACTTTGACTCTTTCTTTGAAGCACTTTTTACGCCTACACCAACAATCTCCCCCATTTTGATAATTGACAAACTATGAATGATGTAACATTAAAGCTTGAAAAAAAAATCAAAAATTGTTCATGACCTGCAGTATCTCAAAATAAATGTTAGATCTTTATTTTTCTCCCCCGTTGTCACTTAGCAAAATAATTGCAAAAGAGAAAAACTCTCCCGCAATCAATGCATAAATAACAAACAGTGAAGAAACATAAGAAAATAATCATAATAAATGGTAGAAATATATATAAAAAATGAGAATGACATCACAGGCATGTATTTGTACTCAGACAGTTTATAATAAACAAAGAATTATTTCACAAGCAGTTTATAATAAAGAAGCAGATAAAGATGCTAAAAATAAGTAAATAAACTGATGTGAACCATAAACTAAGCATCTCATAAAAGATAAAAAGATGTTCAGAAGACATCAATAAAATAAATCCAGTACAAGTCCTCAAAAGAAATACTGATATAAAGTCTAAAAAGAAAAACTTGGAATGTCGGAGCATTTCCAAGTATACAGTAAATAATATCTAAGTCTCAAACATCATAACATATCACATATCCTCATCATCATCATCATCATCATTAGCATGACCGGCATGTCCAGAAGGACCAGCTGTAGAGGTACCTGCGCCAGAAGGATGAGGAGGGGCGCCAGTGTAAAACTCACCGACATAGTCTCGAGGAGCACGGTCAGAACGGTACCAATCATATGCGTTACCGGGATGAAAGTAGGCATGAACAACCTCATCCTCACAGCGGTAACCAGAGAAAGCTGGATCTCTAGGAATGGAACCGGCAGAATGTCCAGTCTGGGCGAATCGAAGATCAGCTAAAGAATTTGCAATCGCCTGATAACGGTGACGTCGCGGAACTCACGTTCGCGAGCCATGTCCGTCATCGAGACGTACAAATCTGAAAGGTGCTGGTGTATGCCCTCAAATGTCATAGCATACTGCTGAGTAGGTGGAGGAGGTGGAGAGCAGTAGCAGGAACAGTAGGAGGAGCAGCAGTCATACTGCGACGAGATAACTTCAGAAACTTGGGCTCAGGGTCTTGAGTACAAGTAGAATCAATGTCGAAATGCTGGAAGATACGTAGGAGAATCATCGCATAAGAGAGATTTCTATCTCTTGCACGACAACGTCCCATCATCTGAATAATGGTCTTAGGGACAGAAAATGGAATCTCCTTAAGAATGTGATACATAGCAGATAATTCAAGAGACGTGACATCATCTTTTGAAGTAGATTTCGGAAGGAGAGTGGAGTAAATGATACGGTGCAATTCATAATTAACAAGTTCAAGTTGTTTGCTTTGAACTTTCCAGAGCGAACTCGATCAGGTGCACAGAGTTCCGCTTTGAAACTAGTAAGTGTCGTCGTCAGGAAATCAAATTCAGTGATATCAACAAGCGGTTCACCTTCGTTGGGAATACCAAGGATTTCTGCTAAGATAACATCATTGAAATTGATATCTAATCCTCCAACACGTGTACTTACGTCAAACATGTTTAATATGATATTGCAGTAGAACAGTCTAATGGCATTAGTTGCTACTGGGAAACAAAGTTTAACAAAATATTGTAACCCTAATACCTCAAAGAAAGGTCGGTGTTCTGGAAATACAGTCCACTTGATGGGAGCGCCTGTGCATATGGATCTCATGGAGAAGTCTCCATACCACAATAGGGCTTGATCTAGGGTTTGAAAGTAAAACCCGTCGAATGCGCCATCGCTAGATTGGACTGGCAAAAAGAGGGAATCCGTGGGTGGATTCGAAGATGAACCTTCCTCACTTGGGTTGGTTGTCTTCTTCCTCTTGAAGGGGTTAAATCCCTTAGGTGCCATTTGTGCAAATAAGTAAATAGCACAAAATAAAAGGAGGGGAAATAAGGAGTTATACCTCCCGAAATTCGAATATGTTGTAGAGAACAATGAACTGCGCACGAATCCAAAGTTTGGATTGATTTCACCACTTGGATTGGAAGAGAAGGGTGGTGAAGAACTAGGGTTAGGGCTGCTCTCGCGCGGCTGCTGTTGCTGTTGATGAAGTTTAGAAGCAATGAAGAAGAAAGGCTCTCGGGTTCTGGTTATATAACCTGATACCTTCAACCGAACTCGGGCCAAATTCGGTCCGAAGTCTGGCCGAATTCGCCTGGGGTTGGTTTGAAATACTTTCTTTTTCATTGGCTCATTTCAAATATTTAATTCAAAGATTAGTAATTTTGACATTAAAATAATATAATTAATGTTATTTTATAAATTAAATTCTTTACACAGCGACTGTTTCAGATTAGCTGTAGGAGTACTGTCCCAGCCGGCGGAGGTTCATCGGGGAACTCTTAAGTACCGCTTCGCTTCAACCGTAGTTGTGGTGACAGACAGACTCTTTATTGGCTTGTCTCTAACACAGTTTTTGCATATTGAAATAAAATCATAAAATAAAATTAATTAACATTATTGACGTCCAAAATTCCTAATTCTTGACATAAATAATTGAAACGTCTTCTGCTAGAGGTTTTGTGAAAATGTCAGCTAATTGATTCTCAGTATCTATGTACACAAGGTCAATATCTCTATTTTGATGATGATCTCTAAGAAAATGATGTCGAATCTCGATATTTTGTACGAGAATGACATACAGGATTCTTAGTCAAATTAATAGTGCTCGTGTTATCACAGAAAATGGAATATGTGTAAAAAATAAATCATAGTCTTCCAAGGTTTGTTTCATCCACAAAATCTGAGCACAACAACGTCCTGCGGCGATATACTCAGCCTCTGTTGTTGATAGGGCTACAGAATTTTGCTTTTTACTAAACCATGAGACTAAAGCCTTGCCTAAGAAATGACATGTGCCACTGGTACTTTTTCTATGAACTTTGCATCCGGCAAAATCTGCATCCGAATAACCAATAAGGTCAAAGGACTTAGTTTTGGAATACCATAAGCCAACAGAAGAAGTGCCCTTAAGGTATCGAAAGATACGCTTAACTGCGCACAGATGTGATTCCTTTGGATTAGCTTGAAAAGTGCACACAGGCAAACACTAAACATAATATCTGGACGACTAGCAGTTAAATAAAGTAAACTACCGATCATACCTCGATACTTATGTGTGTCGACCGGCTTGCCTTGTTCATCAATATCAAGCTTTGTTGAAGTTGCCATCGGAGTGCCAATAGGTTTGACATTGTCCAGATCAAACTTCTTTAGCAAATCTTTTGTGTACTTGGCTTGATTTATGAACGTCCCATTGTCAGTTTGTTTGATTTGCAGTCCGAGAAAGAATTTTAGCTCTCCCATTATGCTCATCTCAAACTCATTCTGTATACACTTAGAAAATTCTTGACACAGAGATTCATCAGTAGATCCAAATATGATATCATCACATAGACTTGTATTAAAAGAAGCTTACCATTTAAGGACTTAATAAAAAGTGTAGTGTCAACCTTGCTTTTGAAAAATCGTTGTCAAGTAGAAAAGAGCTTAGACGATCATACCAAGCACGAGGGGCTTGTTTCAAACCGTATAAAGCTTTCTTCAACTTGAAAACATGATCAATTTTTAAAGTCTGTAAAACCCGGAGGTTGTGCTACAAAAACTTTTCTTTTATAAAACTATTTAAAAATGCACTCTTGACATCCATTTGAAATAATTTGAAATTATGAAAACATGCAAATGCACATAACATGCGAATGGATTCTAATCTCGCAACTGGGGCATAAGTCTCATCGTAGTCGATACCTTCTTCCTGATTGTATCCTTGAGCTACGAGTCGAGCCTTATTACGAGTCACTAAACCATTCTCATTCAATTTATTTCGGAATACCCAACGGGTGCCAATGATCGGATGATCAATAGGCTTGGGAACAAGTTCCCAAACTTGATTCCGTTCAAATTGGTTTAATTTCTCTTGCATAGCATCTATCCAAAAACTATCACTACATGCTTCATCAATAGTTTTGGGTTCTAGCTGTGAAATGAATGCAACACTAGAAACAATATCTCTACTGGATGTACGAGTACTTACACCTTTGGTAATATCACCAATTACCAAATCCTTTGGATGATCAGCCGTAAATTTCAATCTTTTCGGCAGACTCTGAAGGTAGCTGGTTCCTGGATCTTCTCTAGGAGGATCAGCTAGTGCCAAGCTTGGTTGAGAATCAGCTGTTGTTGAGCTTGGTTCAGTTAGATCTTCATCATGTCATCGATAGTCATTTGATTCAGATCATCAAAAGTGACGTTGATTGACTCTTCGATGATCATGGTTCGTTTGTTGAAGACTCTGTATCCTTTGCTCTTGGCCGCATAACCTAAAAATATACCTTCATCGGCCTTTTCGTCAAACTTTTCCAAATTGTCTTTTGTATTAAGAATAAAGCACTTGCAACCAAATATTCTAAAATATGAAACTGATGGAATTCTATCAAACCATAACTCAAATGGAGTCTTCTTCGATTTGGGTCGAATTAGAACTCTATTGAGAACAAAACAAGCTGTATTGACAGCTTCAGCCCAGAAATATTTGGGTAGACTAAACTGGTTTAACATTACTCTGGCCATTTCGGATAGAGTTCTGTTCTTACGTTCCACAACTCCATTTTGTTGTGGAGTCCTAGGGCAGGAGAACTCGTGTACAAAAACCGTGTGTGTCACAAAATTGCTCAAACTCTGCATTCTCGAATTTGCCACCATGATCGCTTCTAATACGAGTGATCATGTAACCCTTTTCATTCTGTACTTTCTTGCAAAAGGTGACAAATTCGGATAATGCATCATTCTTGCGTGTCAAGAAGTATACCCACGTGTATCTAGAGTAATCATACAATTACAAAAGCATAAAGCTTACCTCCGAGGCTAGCAACTCTGCTAGGACCAAATAAGTCCATGTGTAGCAATTGTAGAGGTCTAGTAGTACATACTGCGTTTACTGACTTGAATGTGGATCTGGTAGCTTTGTTTTTTCACATTGGCTGCATACCGAATCCTTCTTGAATGTTATGTCCGGTAAACGCGTACTAGCTTCTTTGTGGATAATCTTGAGATTGTGTCCATATTTGCGTGACCGAGTCTCATGTGCCACAGATGACTCTCATCACTTTTAGCCATTAAGTATCTACCTGAAATGTTAGTTTCTTCTAACAAATAGAAAACATATATGTTGTCTTCCCTGATACCTTCAAAGATAGTACTACTCAGTTGAGCTATCAACTATAGTACATTTGTCTTTGCCAAAGTTGATGCCATAACCATGATCAGCTAGATGACTTACGCTGAGTAGATTATGTTTCAACTCGGTAACCAGACAGACATCCTTAATCACAGGATAGGGAGACTTACCAACATCACCGATACCAATGATATACCCTTTCAAGTTATTACCGAAGGAGACATAGCCTTCTTTCTTTTTCTTCGACAGTGTTGCAAATAGTGTAGCGTCACCGGTAATATGCCGTGAACAACCGCTGTCGAGGATCCATTTGCTTCTAGCATGTGAAAGGTGTTCCACCTACAAAACAGTTTGCAGATGAAACTTTTGGTACCCATTTCTTGTAGGGTCCTGAATTGTTAGCTTTTGGTATCCATGCATAAATATTTAAATCAACAAGCTTTCTGATTCTACATACAGATAAAATATGACCAATGAGGCCACAATAATGACATTGTGCATGTCGAGTGTTGAAAGCAGAGTGGTGTGCATGGTTGGTAGGTTTAGGTTTTCTAGTATAGAAGAAAGCATACCTATAATCTTGTTTGGGCTTAACCTTTTGGGGTAAAGGTTTGATATGGTTAGGTCTGACAGTGTTTGGTTTGGGAATGTTTCAATTTTTCGGTAAGTGACACGTGTTAGGGAAGGAAGCAGCAGTCTCAGGCTGTTTTCCTAACCTAATTTCCAATCTTTTGGAAGTGTCATACAACATAGTATAGTCAGAAGTAAGTGCTTCCATTCTGACTTGTGCACTTTGAAGACTTTTCTTCTCTTTAGAAAGTTCTTCTTTCAGTTGGTCAATAACCTTGTCTTTCTCTTCAGATGACTTGGTAGTCTTGTGTAATAAGAGCTTAATAGAGGAAAGCTCACCAGACTCACTAACATTATCTCTAACCTCAGCTAGTATAGGTCGTAAGTCTTCCTATTTCTCTTTGTACTCTTTGAGTACCTTCTTAGAGGTCTGATATTTGCTACGCAGTTTCCTGTAATCACTTATCAGTTCACTGAAGGCATCTCCTAATTGCTCAAAGGTGAAGTCATATGTATCAACTACAGGTTCAGTAGGTACCTGATCGGATGCCATAAAGCATACGTTTGCAGCGTCTTCTGATTGTTCATCTTCTGAGTCGCTGGCTTCACTTTCATGCCATATGCTGGTATTGGCATACTTTCGTGATGTTGATCTCTTCAGGTTCCCTTTCTCATACCTATTGCTCTTCTTGCTTGATGATGAGTTTGTAGGACAATCCTTCTTCATGTGTCCCTTCTTCTTGTAGCCATAGTAGACAGCATCATCTTGATACCAGTTGTTGCTGCTGTGTTTTCTTTGGCTCTCTTCTCATATCTCATGAATCTTTTGAATTTCCTTGCTAGGAGTGCTTGATCTTCAGTATCAGATTCACTGCTGTCTGAGTCACCTTCAGCAGCTTTTCTGTGCTGAGCCTTGAAAGCAATCGTCTTCTCCTTTGGTACAGGCTCTTCAAAATCTTGTAGCTCCAGTTCATGAGTGAGTAGCTTACCCATGAGTACTTCGAGGGATATAGTTGTGAGGTCGTTCCCTTCAATGATCGCAGTAGCCTTTGGAATCCAGTTCTTGGTAAGTGCTCGCAGGAGTTTGCGAATCGTTTCATGGTTACTGTACTCTTTGCCTAGGGAGGACAAAGGATTTACAATATCCAAGAATCTTTCGAACATCTGAGTAACTGTTTCGTTGGGCTTCATCTTGAACACCTCATACTCTTGAGTAAGTCTGCTGACCTTTGATTCTTTGACTTGAGTCGTGCCTTCATGTGTGACTTCAATAAGCTTTCATACTTCATTAGCAATTGTGCAGATAGACACCCTGTTAAATTCAGTTCTGTCTAAAGCACAAAATAAAGCGTTAATAGCACGTGCGTCAAGACTGACCATTTTTTTTCCTCCTCTGTATATCTGTTATGGGGTTTTTCAACTAGAACTCCATCAACATTTATACGAGGTGGCTTTTGATAGCCATCAATAACAATAGACCATAAATCAAAGTCAAGAGATTTCAAGAAAAAACTCATCAGTGTTTTCCAATAGGTATAGTTCGTACCATCAAACAGTGGAGGTCTGTTTGTGGCCTGGCCTTCACTTGTGAATTTCACAGTTGCCATGTGTTGTGCTGTGATCTATATAACAATTAATTAAATGAATAAATATTACAATGTTACCCTTGCTTTACCTGTAACACCCGCTCTGATACCAATTGTAGGAACAAAATCATAAAGTACAATACTCTAAAGGGGGGTGAATAGAGTTGGCAGCGGAATAATGCTAATTAAAAATGTTAGCAGCAAGATCACAGAATAATAATCACAACTAAGTAATGTAAAGGCAGAGATAAGAAAGCAAACGCAAAGACAGCGATGTATACTGGTTTCCCTCTGTTGAGGACTAATCCAGTCGGTAGAACTCTTGCTACCAGTTGAATCCACTATTGGCAAAACTGCAAGTTTTCTTACGAAGTCCTTGCAACTTCTACAACGCGAGCTTTGATACGAAGAACTCGTCCAACTTCAATTGTGAAGAGGTATTCTTCAATCAAGCCTTATGATTATAATCTCTCAGAAACTTCTAGACCGTACCGCACTGGCAAATCGACTAGAGGATTGTAATTGGCTTGGGATCTGAAATTTAAAGATCAAGAAAACTCTTTGGAAGACTGAAAGCTTTAGATAGAGAGAAGATTGAAAGTGAATGAGTGAATAGAAATGATCAAAATCCTTCTCTATTTATAGGAATTCCAAAGACAGAATTCTGGCAGAATTCGGGCAGAATTCGGGCAGAACTCGATGAGGAAATCTCGGTCAAATCCGCAACTGCAGGAGGACCAAGTTCCAGAGAATTCAAAAATCAAAACGGCCACTAACCGAACTCTGGCCGAGTTCTGTCAGGGTTAGGTTAGGTATTTAAAAATAGTTTTTGGGGATTTTTGAAAACCTTTTGAAAACCTTTTGAAAATCTTTTTGAAGCTTTTGTTAATACGAATGTTTTTCAAAACTAAGGACATTTTAAAAACATTTTGGAATCATTTTGGAATAGCCTATTTGCCAGTACGACTCGGTGTACAACGTATTCCTAGACTCAATAAAATAAAAAATACATTGCTCAAAGAAATACAGACTCGAACAGGCAAACATTGCTTCGGTCTTGAACTGAGTAGATAGCCATTCTTGATCATGTCCAAGAGTCCGAGATATTCTGACTAGCTTCATATATCTAGACAGAGTTTGATCAATTATTAAAATCAGTTTGACCATATGACCAATGGGCCAACAAACTCTCGCTACGACATGTATATACGTGGATCAGTTTGTATACACCTTGACCATCTCCCACTTAGCAGCACATTAGATCCGTATTCATTGACATGTACCATTGACAAAATTTACATAGATAACATTATTCGGTTTTGGATCGATAATCGAACAAAATCGAAGGTTCAGTTCGGTTCGGTTTGAAAAAAATTGGTTTGATTTCAATTTAAAAAAATTTATTCGACTTCGATTTTGAATTTCGGTCTAAGAATATATATATATATATTTGTACATTTTGAAATTAATAATTTTATGTAGTTGTCTAAAAATTCAACTTTGATAATTTAATAACTAGTCCAACTTTGTGCCAAATTTTAAAATACAACAAATGTTAGTATAAAAATATATTTTTTATTATAATTTAATTACAATTTTAACTTTAGATTGGTTCATTGAACAATAGAATAATCCAACCAAATAAACAAAATTGATTATCGGTTCTATTTCAGTTATGGATAATTTCGATTCGATTTCGAATTCGGATTTTTAGAAGTTCGGTCTACTCAGTTTTGACTATTTCGATTCGATTAAAACCGAATAAACCATCCCTAATGTCTAGCCCTAACTTAACAATTCACTTGCAGCAATACAGTCAACATCCAAACACCAGACGTAAATCACACAAATAGGCTGAATTTTTGGAATAAATTTAGGAAACTCTGTCGAATCATCGAATTTACAAAGGAAACTCTGCCGAATTTATGGCATAAATTTTTAGAACATAGTAACTATTAGCTAGCCCAGATTATTCCAAAATTTGGCTCCGGCCTTACACATAATCACTACAAGACATTCGGGTTTGCGTGATAATTAATTTGTGACAAGTGTAAATTTGTCACTGAAAGGGTTATTTCTGTGACAAGTAAATTTTGTTGTCACTCATAATTTGATTCTCTGACAACAGTTGCGTATCGTCACACAGTTAAATTATTCAGTGACTATATTTTTATTGGTCGTCACAAAATGTTGTCACTGAAATAAAATTTTAATTTTTGACTTATGTCAAAGGCAAGTTTTATGTGACAAATAAAATACATGTCACTTATGATATATTCTGTGACATCCTTAAAGAATTGCAACAACAAGTTCTATGTGACAAGTGAAAATATTTGTTATTTAAGGTGTATTATATGACAAGTGAAAATTATTGTCACTTAAGTTGTATTCTGTGACTTTTTGTTAAAGAATTGTAACAACAAGTTCTTTTTGACAAGTGATATACTTATCACTTAAGCTATATTATGTGACAAGTAAAAACCTTTGTCACTTAAAGTGTATTTTGTGACTTCGTCATAGAATTGTAACAGTAAGTTTTATGTGACAAGTGAAATACTTGTCATTTAAGGTATATTCTATGACTTCCTTGAAGAATTGTAACAATAAATTTGTCACTTAAGGTGTATTATGTCACTTAAGAAAAATTCTGGCGGAATTCATATCTATTATTATTATTTCTTTAACAAACTAATGGTTGTGGTTTAATGGTAGGATGTTTGATTCTGGAGTAAAAGGTTGCTTGTTCGAATCATATAGGAACAAAATTCATATATTTATTTTTATTTACAATAACATGCTATTGTGACTATATCGTGCGTCACTTATAACATTCATTGTGACGATATATGTCGTCACGAAAAGAATACTATCAGTGACAAGATCTGCTTGTCATAGTTGAAAATTTGTAACGCCATAATGACAAAGTTTGCTAGTCATAGTTGAAAATATTTTGTGATGTCATGTTTTAATTGTCACTTTTTCTTTTAGCTACGGAGGTATATGTAACGGAAGTTAGTCGTCACTGTACTAGTCACAGAAGATATGTTATGACAAGTTTTACAACTTCTGTGACATGCTCTTATATCTTAACATCGTATGAATCTTGGTCGGGCCAACAGACCAGTTTTGAAAAATCTTCCATCTTCTTCTCGAGGAATCTTGATGTTCATACAAAACAAATTTTTCTCGACATCCTAAAATTTCAAATTAATGGGTGATACTAATAAATATCTGGGACACAAACTCCTTCTCCCCAAAAGTAGAGTCTTGACCCATACTAATCTCATTGATTCTTGCAAAGCTACATTATCGAGTTGGAAAGGTAAATATTTATCTCATGCGGGAAGGACAACCCTCATCAAATCCACCTTATCTTCTCTTCCTGTCTATCACCTTTCCTCTTGCCCGATTCCAAAGAAAGTTACTAAAACTCTTCCATCTATCTATCGTAAATTCTGGTGGGGGGTGTTCAAGACAGTAAGAAGATGCACTTCAGAGCTTGGATTATCTTCACAAAGCCGAAGATCAATGGGGAATTGGGAATAAGATATCCTGTAATTAATTACCAACTTGGCACTTGAAAACTGCCTGACTTGAAACTTTGTCCCTCTTCCCAAACAATACCTTAAGGAAAGTGAACTAGAGTTGTTCGTATTGTCGGATTATATCTCGTTTCCAGTTGAGCACTCAAATAGGGGGTGATAATGGAGTTGGTAATTTAGTTCCACATCAGTTAGGAGGTGGGATCATGTGGTGTAGATAATTAGAATTGGTTCAGGCCTTACACGAGAATTCAGACATATGGACCCAATTCAATATC
Source organism: Iris pallida (assembly GCA_029216955.1). Lineage (NCBI taxonomy): Eukaryota > Viridiplantae > Streptophyta > Magnoliopsida > Asparagales > Iridaceae > Iris > Iris pallida. The sequence goes on from JANAVB010018993.1 coordinate 6,977,325, forward strand.
ATACATCATGGGCCAACTCCGTTTCGGATCACACCACTTTTCCAACACGCATAACTAATTGACACGGATCCTTTCGTCCATTTTGATCTTTCAAATGTATGAGTTCAGTCTCGCCCATTTCAGGATAATGGGTATGAATGGGCGAGGAGGCTGAACTGATGCAACATATCATGGTTCTTGTTTTTCACCATCTTAACTGCAACCACTGTATTCAAAGTTCTTTCATTTGCAACCAAAACGAAGCGAACGTACTAAACCCTACTTTTGAAGAATATTAGTGGCAGGTGAGTGAGTATAGAAAAGGAAGATGGTAACAAATTAAAAATGCTATATTAGAACTAGAGAGAGATTAATCTGAAGATACCAATTACAAATTAATAGAACCCAAACCAAGAACGAAGAGGGTGAAAAACAAGATGTGAAGTCTAAATTGAAAACCAAGGAATAGAAAATGGAAAGGTTAAGTGAAGACAAATCAAGAGTTTGTGATAGTTCAATGAACTAGAATCAATTGAGCAGTATGAGAAACCAAAATGTTCAAAATATAGTTGTAACTATGCCAATCTCATTGTAACCCAATGGACGGAAAAAATTGTAATACTAGACTAATATTGTAGAGATAGGAATCATTAGGCATGTAGTCATGTAGAACTACATACATAACTACAAACCTAACAAGTAGTTCAAGACACTGACACAGCCATTAGATTGCATCATTCAAGATACTGTATATTGCAGTAATCATCAAATCATACCGCAACGATGCATCAACACCATCACGCGCATTCATTACTGCTAACTATTGTAACACTCAACTACTGAGACAAACAAAAAGAAAAGCAATAAACGTTTTTATTCAACAAAGAGATATCGGAGCAATTTTATTCGCATTTCAATACATAAATTCCACCAATATTGAAATTTCAGATGGAAGAAAAAATGGGGACACCTGGAAGGGAGAAACCCGAATCAAAATAAAAATGTTGCCAGTCAGATACTGGGTCGAGTCGTGAATCAAGTATCGGATGAGCGACGTGAGAGCCGGATCCAGTGTGCTATTAGCTTTTAGAGGGGTTATTTTCTCCATCACATGGGTGAGCCATTTCTTCTCCATAAGACCTTTAGTTATCTCGGACTTGAACAATCCAGGTGCGACTGCGTTCACTCTAATGTTAAAGACGCCCAGCTCCAACGCCATGACCTGCAAAATTTAGAACTTAATTAATGACTGGGGTTTTTGTAGATCATATTGTTCAAGAATCAGACATCATCATGGATTCATGATATTTTCACAAACTAAAATGTGCATTTGGTTGTGCAAGATTACGTGCAGGCATGAACCTTGCATGAACCTTGCATGGACTACACGTGCACGTCACTTGGACAAACTTACCAAATGGTTAACCAGGATATATGTCCAAAGTACTTCAATATGAACTAATCAAAGTCCCAACATCTATCCGATGTGGGAGTATAATATCGGAACTTCACAAGAAAAGTTGCATCCAAAATTACAAATACATGGCTTATATTTCTAAAGATGGAGCTTCTAAATCCATCTGTATGGCTTGCCAAACACTTCAGAGTTTTTATTAGTCATGCGTAAAATACAATTAAACAAAAAAAAAATCATAGACAATCATCTGTTTAATATCCATATGTTTATTTGAGCAAATGCTATAAATCAGGTACATACCACTAACATTTAACAACATGCAAACAAACATCAACAGATTTGTGAACAGGAAAACACTTTTGTGACTAGAATTCTAGTGGACTATAATCAAGTAAAATCAGGTCACTCATAATGCATCTCCCAATGTACATGTACATGTACATGTACAGCAAGATGAGTTAGAAAGCATCTCAAGATAAATAAATATGCAATAAGGTTACAAGAAATTCTATGGTGTAACGATTGAATTGTTAGAAAAATTTACCTGGACTCCCATAAACAAAATACCAAGAGGTTAGAGTTATCGATCTACCGGAAAAGCCATGCACGAAGCATTGTTCTAAGATATTATACGAGGTCTATGTGCAGAATTTATCTCGAATCCTCCTAGAGGTAAAATTCCATTGCTACCGACTTCCCGTTGCTGCACACAGCTCCGAGAGAAATGATCCGAACTTAGCTTTGTTCAGAAAATTGAAGGAGGGACAATTTGAAAGAATGGAAAGAAGAATGATGGTTTCTATATATATAGACACAATTTTTTTTTGAATGAGCTTAGAGAAGTTTGTTGGAGAAGAAGATGGTGTGAAGCTTTGATGGTGATAGGTTTGGCTTGGGTGCGTAAGAACTGAATTACCAATTTTTTTTCCTTCTCTTTTATTCCCCTTTTCCTGGCAACCAACGAGAATATATATATATACACATGACCTCAAGATTTAAAGGATAAATAATGAAAATTGATGAAGAATAATAGACTAGACATTAGTTGTCCGTTGGAATAATTTCTAAGTCCAAAGATGAACACAAGCACTGCTAGCATCTGAATTTGTCGAACCATAGTACCTTGGTAATGGCATTGACACCTGCTTTTGATACATTGTAAGCACCTCCTCCAACAAAGTGTACACGATCGAGACCAGTAATGGACGAAATATTGACCACGGAGCCTCTCAGTTTCGCATCCCTCATGAGTCTGCAGACATGCTTGGTTACCAACCATAGTCCAGTTAAATTGGTTGCCAGAACATTATGCCATTCCTCTTCGGGCCAATCTAATGGGGAATATACACCACCTGGGACAAGCACACTGTGGAGTCAACAGTTTTTAAAAATGTAAAAATACACATTAAATCTATAAATAATTAGAAGACCAAAGAAAATATACCTATGTTGCTCTTCTTAAAAAAAAATTTCTCTTTAAAAAGTTAAATCTCTCCATTTAAAACAAACCTATCTCTATCTTAAAGAAAATAAGGCTTATCTATCTATTTATCTTTTAAATAGAAACATATTTATTTATCTTTAAAAAATAGATATATATAAATTAATTTTTATTTTTTAAAATAGAGATAGACTATATATATATATATATATATATATATATATATATATATATATATATATATATATATATATATATATATATATATATATTTGAAAATAAATATACCTTTAAAAATTTATATTTAAAAATATTATTTTTAATGTTAATCTTAATATTAATATTAATTTTAATTTTAATTTAATTTTAATATTATTTTATGATGTTAATTTTTCAGTGTTAATGTCAATGTTAATTTTAGTTTTAATTTTAATCTTATTTTGGTTTTATTTTGAGTTTTAATTTTAGTTTTCGTTTTTAACGTTAATGTTTATATTAATGTTGACATTAATTTTAATAATAATGTTAATATTTATTTAATGTTAAATTTAATTTTAGGGTTAATTTTAATTTTAATGTCAATTTTTAATTTTAATGTTAAAACTAAAATTAACATTAAAACAAACATTAAAATGAATATTAACAGTATAAACTAAAATTTAAATTTAAATTAAAACTAAAACTAAAACTAAAATTAATATTAATATTAATATTTAAATTTAAATTTAAATTTAAATTTAATTTAACATTAATATTAGGATTAACATTAAAAGTAAAATATAATTTTTAAATGTATATTTATTTTTAAAGATAGAATGTTTTTAAAGACATATATATTCTCTTTCTCGTGGACCCAATTCGTGGATATCCAGCCACCCAGCCGGAAAACGAGTGTCCTCTACCACTGACCACTAGGGATAAACGGATTCGACACACACACACATATATATATTGTAGTGCCTCGCTCCGCGAAGGCACTAGATAGACAGAAAGATCGGATTGCTGGCTCTGCAACAGAAGACGATTGATCTGGGTGAGTGGACGAAGTCTCATTTGCTGATTCGCTTACGCCTAATAAGAATCTGAGTTTTTGATTGAATGCTATTGTTAATAACAAGATAGTAAATCATTGAGTATGCTTTAAGAGAATTCACATGTTGCCTTGCTAAGAAATGAATGTTACCTTGATTAAGAGAACCTTGTCATGCTAATAACTAGACGATAATCAGTATGTATGCTTATAAAAGAATTCACATGTTGCTATGCTACGAACAAGAAAAGAAATAATCTGCATGCTAAGAAGAACACTTGTTGCCTGCTAATAAGAAATGATATGATGCTTGTCATGCTTGATAAGATAAGAGAAGACAAATGAATTGAATTGAATGCTTGATCATATGCTTGTTGCTAAGTATGCTTAAGATTTATAGACATGTACAGACGTACTTGTACATGTTGACATGAATAAAAGAAAAGCACGAAATGAACGTGTCGTACATCTGCAAAGGCATGAAAAGAACATGTTGTATATCTGAAAAGGTATGAAAATAACATGTCGTTCATCTGATCACAAATCTGTCTCATCTGATAGAACTGCTAGAGCATGCATATGGTCTCGGACAACTCGTGCACGAGTAAAATTTGTCTCTCGGGTGGAATCTGGGGGCGTCTGGACCACTCGGCCTAGAAGAGATTAAGAGCACCCTGGGGTAAAAGAGACCCCATGTTAAAAGGGTAGCCGATATCTGAGTCCTTAGCGACGAGCTGAACCGGAGAGTCACAATGGCTAATCATGGGATTTTCTATGGACCATCATATAGATAGGTGTTGGTTGGTGCAGAGCTGAACCGGAGAGTCACAGCTGCCAATTGAGTCTGCATGTGTTAAGAATATTTTGCTGAGAGCTAACGATGCAGAGAAGAACAGGGAATAATAATGTTGGTTATATTATGTTTATGCTAATCCTTGTCTTGTGCATGGATGGACCGTCGGCTATGGTAAGAATCACTTAAAAGTGATACATATGTATTACTTGAGTTGATATATGAATTGCTTGCAGAGATTAATCCGTTACAAAGAAATGCTATGTTCCATTAAAGAAAAGATATGATATCGTGCTTAAATTGTCCCTAAGAATTGCTTGAACAGAGAAATGATTATGCTAATGAAACACGCTGCGCACTGCACATGAAATGAATAGTCATCGTGCTTGAATTGAATAGTCCCTTGTATGCTTGAATGAAATGAAATAAAATGAATTATGGCTTTTCAAAGAATGTAAACTGACCTTGTATGCATGAAATGAATATAGGTAAAAAGTAGCAAGATCACATCACAAGAAATATTTTCTCACTAAATAAACTGTGATCGTTTCAGACAAATGTAGCTCTTTGTTCACAATCACCAGTATGCTGATATACTGACCCACCATCAGTCTGCATGCATGCAGGTGCAATATGCATCGAGAAGGATAGTCCGAAGCGATAGCCCGAGCCTCATCCTCAGGAGCCAGAAATCAGAAGAGATGCCAAGAGATGACATCTGTTGTGAGTTGATTTTGTATATAAAGGGATGTAATATATGGGAACGGGATCATTGTAATCTGTAAAGTTCTGAGAGAATGTAACATTGTATCAGAGAGAATCGAGTGCTTGTAATCTGTTCAAATAAAATCAATGAAGAGAATTATTTCTTGTTACCATTGTGTTCAATGCATGTATATTATGAAATATGCCCGCTGCTGCTTCAATTATCTGCAATATATTTCGCTACGTATTGTCAATCTTGTCTTGCTTCAGGTCTTGGCCTTGTACAAACGCAACTTAGGGAGCAGTTGCGCTCCTTTTGCGGGATTTTTGATCTGTGCCCTTATAAGGACGTGTATAGACCTTTTAGGTATTGTGGGGAGGCCTTTTTCGGGGCTCCTTTTGCGGGATTTTTGATCCGCGCCGTTATAAGATCGTGTATAGACCTTATATATATATATATATACATATATATATATATATATATATATATATATATATATATATATATCAAAAGCTTCCCTTAGAAAACTTCCTAAAACCCCCCTCACTCTAATCCGTAATTTAATGTTAATATTAATGTTAATGTTAAAATTAATTTTTATTTTTATTTTTATATTAATATTAATGTTAATGTTAATATTAATGTTAATGTTAATGTTAATGTTAATGTTAATATTAATTTTAATGTTAAGTTTAATATTAATTTTAGTATTTAATGTTAATATTAACATTAACATTAATACTAACATTAAATTACGGATTAGAGTGAGGGAGATTTTTAGGGGGTTTTCTAAAGGAGACTTTTGATCCGCTTCCATATATATATATATATATATATATATATATATATATATATATATATATATATATATATATATATATATATATATATATATATATATATGGGAAAACGGGATATGAGCCATAGGCTCATACTCTTAAATGAGCCATCCCACGTGGCTTCCATGTGGACCAATAAAAATATAGTGACTTGGAACAGAAAATTTAAATAGATGGAAATAAAAGATCTCATAAAATATTTGATAAATAATAACTTACCATATTTTTGCTTAGAAACTTACCAAAAAAATTTGCTTAGGAATTTAAATAGGAATAATACCATTTGTCCCTCCAAATTAAAATTAACATTAAAATTAAAATTAATATTAACATTAAAATTAATATTAACAATAATATTAACATTAATATTAACATTAATATTAAAATTAAAATTAAAATTAATATTAACATTAATATTAACATTATTATTAACATTAACATTAAAATTAACATTAACATTAACATTAACATTAACATTAAAATTAAAATTAATATTAACAATAATATTAACATTAATATTAACATTAAAATTAAAATTAATATTAATATTAACATTAAAATTAATATTAACATTAATCTTAACATTAACATTATGGGATCTTTTATTTCTTTCGATTTAAATTCCTAGGTAAACATATTTGGTAAGTTCCTAGGTAAAGATATGATAAGTTATTATTTATCAAATCTTTATGGGATCTTTTATTTCTATCTATGTAATTAATTTTTTTTCCAATTCACTATGTTTTTATTGGTCCACATGGAAGCTACATAGAATGGCTCATATAAGAGTATGAGCCTATGGCTCATATCCCGTTTTCCATATATATATATATATATATATATATATATATATATATATATATATATATATATATATAAAGTATGGACATGCAGGTCGGTCTAAATACGACCTTGATCTAGTTCATAGTAGTTCTACTCGTCCAGCTAAATTTAGTCATAATATTGGTGAAAGCTCGGTACCATCGAGAGACTTCGAGAGGATTGGCCTGGTCTAAACCCAATTTGGTCAAACCCGAGCAGTCTGAGCCTGATCAAAGAAATTCTTTGACATAAATCATGTCCAAATGATCCTTCAAACTACTTTTAACTTTGCCCGGCCATTGCTATTAGTAGGGGTGTAAAATGGACAAAGTAGTCCGTTGTCCGTACGTGTCCGGCTCGATAAATGGTTCGACCACGGACCGTCCGATTGATTAACGAACAGAACTTGGACATTTTTTTTTGGTCCGTTTAAAAATCGGACCCGGACACGGTCATATCCATGTCCGGTCCGAATTTGTCCGTGAACCGTCCGATAGTGGAGACTCATTTTAGTTTTGCATAAATTATGTCATATTATTTGATTTTGCATCAATTTTTTGTTGTTCGGTCTCGATTTTTTTTAACTTTTTAATATTGTTTGTTGTATTCTATAACCTTCAATTGTATTTTCTTTCAACTTGATTTTTTGTACCAACTATCAAGGTATCTTGATAAAATAATAACTTTTGGTAATATACTTCATTTGTTCGCGGACCGTCCGATTGAATTAACGAACAGTGGTTGTCCGTGTCCGTCCGGTCTGAACTCGAACAGTGGATTGTCTGTGTCCGTCCGTCCGAACTCTTTTTCATTTTCGGACCGAACACGGACAGTGGACTGTCCGTGTCCGTCCGGCCCGTTTACACCCCTAGCTATTAGCACCACAAAAAGTGTTATTATCTTTACTATCATAAAGAGCTTTGAAAAGGGTTAAAAATAAACCGTATAAGCTATATGTTTATCCTCACATAATTAAGAAAAATAATAACTCTTCAAACTACTATGGTATGTATATCTCCTCATGTAAAAATAATAATAATAATAATAAATCTTTTATCTACCCTAACATACATATAAAATCCTATAAACATATCTATACAAATCCAAATTAAAATAAAAATCATATTTGAACCAACTAAATGTTATTATCTATATATATATATATATATATATATATATTCAAAGTTCTAAAAATATATTTATAACAAATTTTAATTAACATGTATTAGATTATATTGAAACTATTTAAGTATAATTTAAATTTATATCTAATATTTTAATAATATCGTAGAATTTTTTTAGTATGTGAACATCGCAGGTGAACATGGCTAGTAGTCATAAATTTTGACATTCTTATAACTGGAAATTGCTGAGAAACCCAATTTCGGGATGGGCTTTTATGAAATGTCCACCCGCTGGATGAGTTTTATGAAATGCCCAGAATTAAGTATTTTCACGTTAAATATTCCAAGATTCCCTTTTAGATGCCACCCGCTGGAAACTGCTATTTTTATAATACCGAAACTACCCCTCCGCGCGAATTGGTCATCTATATGTATTTGAATTCAAAAAACTCAGATCTGGATTGCGATTTTCGTCTTCTTCTTCTTCACGGAAAATCTGAATTTCATTGCTCTCATCTTCAGCAGATATCGCAAAGATCATTCGTAGTTCGATGTGCTTTTCTTCGGTCGAACTCAGATCATCGCTCGTCGTCATCATCACCATCATCATCATCTTCATCGACGTCAATTGTGGAGAGAAGATCTTTCTTCTTCTTTTCCATAAGAATTATCATCGCTTTGAAAGAAGAACGAAACTCTTTATTCCTGAAAAAACTAAATTACACGGAGAATGGCCATTCTCCTACGTTTTAACACTGGAAATGACCATTCTCCGTGTAAATTAACACGGAGAATGCCATTATCCGTTTTATTTAAAACGGAGAATGGCCATTCTCCTGCGTTTTAACACTGAAATGACCATTCTCCGTGCTAAATTACACGGAGAATGACCATTCTCCGTTTTATTTAACACGAAGAATGACCATTCTCCGTGTAAATTAACACGGAGAATGCCATTCTCCGTTTTACTTAAAACGGATAATGATATTCTCCGTGTTTCTAACACGGAGAATGGCCATTCTCCTGCGTTTTAACACTGAAATGACCATTCTTCGTGCTAAATTACACGGAGAATGACCATTCTCCGTTTTATTTAACACGGAGAATGACTATTCTCCGTTTTATTTAACACGGAGAACGTCATTCTCCGTTTTATTTAAAACGGAGAATGCCATTCTCCTGCGTTTTAACACTGAAATAACCATTCTCCGTGCTAAATTACACGGAGAATGCTATTCTCCGTTTTATTTAACACGGAGAATAACATTCTCCGTTTTATTTAACACGGAGAATGGCATTCTCCGTGTTTCTAACACGGAGAATGGTCATTCTCCTGTGTTTTAACACTGGAATGACCATTCTCCGTGATAAACTACACGGAGAATGGCATTCTTCGTGTAAATTAAGACGGAGAATAGTCATTCTCCGTGTAATTTAGCACGGAGAATGGTGGTCATTCTCCGTGTAAATTAAGACGGAGAATGACATTCTCCGTGTTACTAACACGGAGAATGATCACCCTCATGCGAAATTAACATTTTTCGTGTTCTAAGACGGAGAATGACCATTCTCCTGCATTTTATGGTCAGCTGAAACTTTGGAGAGCCATAACTTTTGACTGGGAGGTCGAAACGAGGTTCCGTTTGTCGCAAAATGAGCGTATCGTCGAGGAGACTGAAAGTAACAGTTTTACAGTTAGACGGCCTTCCGAAATTTTAGAATCGCAAAAAAATGATGTTTGGACCTCCGTTTTAGCACTTTTGCAGTTTGTCCCAGTCTTTCCGAAATTTTCCGACGAGTTTTTGAAGATTTTTGAGGAGAAAACCTAGATTCGAAAGTGAGCAGCGTATGGAAGAAGATGAAGTATCGAAACGTTTTTTTAAGAGCAGTTTCGTGGGTGTTTTCAATAAATTAAAAGGAAGGGCAAAATGGTCATTTGGAACCCGCTTTGGATAAGTTTCTCTAATTCTGGGCACGCGATGAAAGTTTTTTTAGCGGTGGATTTTACATAAAACTTTTTTAGTTTTTGGGCATTTCATAAATCCTCCCTTCTTATAATGGGCTGTCAAAATTGCAGTACTACCTGGCTGAAAATAATCACCTCTAGTATGAATCAGAAAATTAATAATAATAAATAAAATTTAAATTTTATACATATATATAAAAAAGAGTATCAATCTTCAACCCGGACCGCAGCCTACGCCGCCACCGCCAAGCCAACCAGGGGGGTGGGGGGGGGGGGGGGGGGGGGGGGGGGTGGGAAGGTGGTTTCCAATCATGTACCTCCCTTAGGAGGACCCCTCCTCCTAACTACTTGAGCTAGGAGCGTCCGATAAATAATTTTTATATTAAAAAGAATCTTTTATTGCATTTATTGTATGCTCTATATACGGATACGTTAAAGAAACGAAATTAAAAGTAGTAAATAAAGCATTATGCCGACAAAGTGCAAGAAATAATTCCCGCCAAAAGAAAATCAAACAAATTCTAAAACTCCCTCAAAAAGTCTAAAATTTTCACCTCTCACTCCTGCGTTGTTCACGAGCGCGTCGATCCTCCCGAACTTGCTCCACGCCGTCGTCACGGACTCCTCGATCTTCTTCTCCCCCGCGCTCACGTCCATCTCCACCGCCGTCGACCGGACCGGACCGGTTGAGCTCGTCGCAGAGCGAGTCGAGCCGGTCGGTCCGCCTGGCCGCCGCCACGACCCGGCAGCCGGCCCGGACGAGGTCGAGGCAGAGGCTGCGGCCGATCCCGGCCGACGCGCCGGTTACGAGAACCACCTTCCCTTCTAAGTCCTTCCATGGCACCTCCATCCAGAAGCTTCTAGAAGCTCTATCTATATGTATAATTCGCCGGTGAATCGTTCTCTCTTTGCTTTTCTGGGATTCCGGCCATATATATAGTTCGGAATTTACACGAATGTTGTTCTGGTAATGCAATTTAATAAAGAGTTTGGTAATAAAGTGGTCCCAACAATCGCACGTTTTGCGCTCTTGCCAAGACTTCCAAATGAAGAAGAACAGCCAAATTGCCGTTCACGTTGGAATAATTATGCAGTGAAATAAACAAGCTAGTGTGACAAATATAGTTACAACCAGAATTAAAGTGTCGCTTGCAACTCGGCTAGTCCACGTCTCTTTTGGAGGTCGGTGCTTGCTATTTGTATTGTTTGGACATGAATTCTGGTAGGGCTACCATTCAATTAATTCGGTTCAAATCTAACTGAATAATCAAAAGTCGAATTGGACCGAAAATCGAATAAGCAAAACCGAAATCGAACCAAATTATTCCATAACCGAATTAAATCGGTTCAATTTTTGGCTTATTCGGATTATTTGATTTTTTGGTTTATTTGCTAATATATATAGTAACTAAATAACTAGATATATATAGTAACTAAATAACTAGATATATTTAGTATATACCTATATATATATTAATACCTCTCTCTCTCTCTCTCTCTCTCTCTCTCTCTCTCTCTCTCTCTCTATATATATATATATATATATATATATATATATATAGAGAGAGAGAGAGAGAGATATTATATATATATATATATATATATATATATATATATATATATATATATATATATATATATATAACTAAAAAAATTATTCGGCTTGGATCGAAACCCTAACCCAAAATCTAAACCGAATAAAAAATTTTATTATTTTCAAAACCGAAACCGAACTGAATTTTTTAAAACTAGACCGAATCACTTATTCGGTTCGATTCAGTTCGGTTCAGTTCGATTTGGTTCGATTTTCGGTCCAAAACCGAATAATTCTCACTCCTAAATTTTAGAGTTGTGAAAGTTTGATGCTCACAGTATGCATGCTTGCATTCATGTCACCAAAAGGAAAATTTAGACTTTTTTCGTCGGCCAATTTGATTGGACACAGAGCGAAAGTTGGGCTAATCCACTCTTTTGTGTTTTTATTTATTTGGCCCGTTTAGCTTGAGCAAACACGAGTTGCATACACGATGTGTGTAGGACTGGCTTCCGTTAGTCCCATCCCGACCTAATCGATATTTCCTCCCTCCTCTTGTAGAAGAAAGAAATCGAGAATGAAATAAATTTCAGCTACGGCGAAAGATTTTCGATAAGTGAGAAGTGAAAGACCGGCCCCGTTTGGTACTAATTGCAATATAATCAAATAAAAAAAATTAATTTTTTTATTTGATTATATTGCGACGATTACATTACATTGTACCAAACGGGTTACAAATATTTATTTGGTGACGGAACACGAACGGCCAGCCCTTTCATTAGCCCATTCATTTGGGATCTTCGACAAGTCTCTTGGTAGCCTCCTCCAAAGAGAGTATGGTCCATGGAAGAAACGAGAAGGCCATGTATTGTCGACTACAAAGAAAAATATGAAAGTGTTGTGTTTGGGGATGAGAATGTTAGATGAGGTGCAGGAATTGCTCCACTCAGAGATGCAGTCAGAAACATGCTGCTAGTGAGGAATAGATATGGAAACGTTACATATATACATACACTTCATAACAAAGGTTTGAGAATTCCATTGACGAAGCATAATGGCAGTTCACATCGTAACCTCGTCCTGCTGGTGAAAGTAATCCAAGAAACTAAAGGCAGATACAAGTTTACAACAGAACCTAATTCTGATGGTTAAAGTAACATCCAAAAAAAAAAATGATAGCAACTAAAAGTTCCATCTACAAGTCTCTTAAAGACATGTTCCTTTTGTATTCAAATCCAAAAGAAACAAAACTACCCTCATTATTGGATTACACAGTACAAACTGCCGTCTATTAAACTAAATCCACCTGTCCCTACTTGAAAAAATTGTCTATATACATATCAACATCATTCATACATTTGTTCTGTAGTAGCTGAGTTCTATAATCATGAAGAACAAGAAAGCATGCATACACCTGGCCTGTAAGCCCATGCAGTAGGCAGTCGAGCATATTTCTCCATGACTGGTTGTTCATCATAGGGATGCTCCGTGACTTTTGAGAAGCCTGCGGACTTCTCCATAATCACATTGTTCAGCAGCGCCTATAGCATTTTGACATAAATAATTGCGAAGAACGTATTTTGGGTTTACTGAGTTCATTGCAGCCTTCCTTTCCTCGTCAGGAATGCCACCAGAGACCAGCTTTACAATTGTTTTCAAAGGAAAAAAAAAAAAAAAGAGTCAGCAACATTTCCGCAAAGAGGATTATTAGATTCCACAGAAGATTACTCATGAATACTCAAAAAAAAAAAAAAAAGATGGAGTAGATAAACTTGGAAGTTATTAAAACAGCTAACTAGCTAGATAAAGCACGTATTTTATATATCCTACCTCCTGGATATAGCTCTGTACCCGATTAATCCAAGCTTCCTTCCTCTCCTGGCCAATGTCCAACAATGCAGCCTTGAGAGGAATAAGCAGCTCATCCCCCGGAATGTTAGGGTCGGTTTTGATATTAGAAAGCAATCTGAAGAAATCTGTGTAGTCAACTTCGTCAACAGCCAAGTTGTGAAGAAGCTTACTGATCATCTGTTTGGTGTACTTTGGTAAACCAAGTTTTCTGGTCCCATATCTGTGAGAGAGCACATATAAAAACATTAATACCCACCTCCCATAGTACCTTTCCATAGCATAGTTTGCCTCCTCTTTGCTGATCAAGTTAGCAGATGATAAAGTTGCAGTAAGTTGTTCCACAAGCCAATGTCTGGCTGATTTGCAAAGCAATACCAACTTCCTGGAAGATCTGTGGTATTTGGAGTGTAACTTGGATCAAAGGCATCCAGAAAGTCAAAAGGACCATAATCGATAGTTAAGCCCAATATGCTCATATTGTCTGTGCTCAGAACACAATGGGTAAAGCCAAGTTCGCTCAGCAACCTCAACCGACCAAGCTGAAATAATTCAAAGCAGTTTAGATACCAAATAATTTCCAAGATATATAGTCATTGCACATTACAAGTTGGCAACCGATAACAAGAGTACATGTGAAGAAAACATTACCTGCATAATTGTTCGATGTCAAATCAACTAGAGAAGAACCCTCCTCGCCAGCCTCAAAAGATAAGTCCTCACTCTTGTCCATCTTCTCAAGATGAGGAAAATGATGGTGGATTGCGTAGTCTGCTAAAAGACGAACAATTTCAAGGTCTTCTTTACCCCTAGAATCATGAATCTGGAATGAACCAAACTGAAGAAAGGATTGAGCAACACAGCAAACAATTGCACCCGGCTCATCCTTTGAATTGCCACTGCACAAAATCGAAGTCATAGAAGCATAAGTTCTTCCAAGTTAAAAGGTACTGTGTACGCTCATCAGACAATACAATTAATGTTGATATACATAAATACTTGATACTGTTGGAAAAGAAACGCGGAAACCTTTTCCCAAACAAGAGAGTACCTGCGAGAGAACCGAGCAATACAACGCACGAACCAAAAAACACCAAAACAAACCACGCATACACAGAGAATTTTTGACGTGGAAAATCCTTGCGGAAAAAACCACGGGACGATCGGAGTCCAACCCTGAGAAGCCTTCACTAATGAAATAAAGGAGTACACCCTCTACAAACTTCTTCCGATCCAAATCGGATCCCCACAACACTTGGAAGCAAGAATAATGATTACAAGGCTACGAAGAACAACGACGACGAGTAGATATTATCCGAACACGATCCTCCTTTGAAAATGGCCTTCAATCCTCCTTCTTCTTTCCCAAAGTTGCAATGGCACTCTTACCTCTTTTTTCTCTTGTTCTTCAATGTTGTGTTATTACGTATGAGATTAGGGTTAGAAAACACCATATAAAAACACCCTAATTCCGCAACAAAACCTGAACCGTAGGATACATCCAATGGTGATCAATCACCCTGAAAATTACTTCAGCCCCGACGACATAGAGTTCGGCCAGAACTCTGTGTTTGGCAACCAGCAAGGTTCTGAAACCAGAACACAGAGTTCGGCCAGAACTCTGTCCTGGGGCAGAGTTCGGCCAGAACTCTGTCCTGGGGCAGAGTTCGGCCCGAACTCTGCCCCCCTCCTTCCAGCAGCTCCTCGGTCAGCTCCCGAGTGTCTCCGTCATCTCCGACTGGCCTCGTCACCTCCCCGAGCTTCTCTGACACACAGACGGCGCTCGTCGCACTCCGGGGTCTTCTCCACATAGGTTGGGAATCCCACCCACTCCAACAAATCTCCTCCTTCACAACTAGGTGGAAGAACTCGTCATCCCGACGATCTGCTTGCAGTACTCAAACTTCTCCCTTGGTAGAACCTTCGTGAGCATGTCCGCTCTATTGTCATCAGTATGAATCTTCTCAAGCGCCGCGTCCTTCTCAACCACATCCCGTATCCAATGATACCGAGTCTCGATGTGCTTGGGCCGACTATGAAATGTCTAGTTCTTTACAAGGTGAATAGCACTCTGACTGTCGCAAAGCAAAGTATACTGCTCTTGCTTCAGTCCCATTTCCTGCAACAGCTTCTTCATCCATAGCAGCTCCTTGCAAGCCTCCGTTGCCGCAATGTATTTCGCCTCCGTCGTCGACAAGGTAACACACTTCTGCAACCGCGACTGCCACGATACCGCTCCTCCGGCAAACATCATCACATAACCCGAAGTCGATCGTCTCGTGTCTACATCTCCAGCCATATCAGCGTCGGTATACCCAACCGGCTTCGACTCGTCACCACCAAAAGAAAGTCTCCAATCGGCAGTGCCCTGAAGGTATCGTAGAATCCACTTGACCGCACTCCAATGTACCCTTCCAGGATTTGAAAGATACCTGCTAACAGTGCCAACTGCATGAGCGATGTCTGGCCTCATACACACCATAGCATACATAAGGCTCCCCACAGCTGAAGCATATGGAACCCACTCCATATCTTCCTTTTCGTCCTTGGTAGATGGACACTGCTCCTCAGTGAACTTAAAGTGGGCCGCAAGGGGACAACTCACTTTCTTCGACCCGTCCATCCCGAAACGTTGAAGTACCCGGTGAATATACTTCTTTTGGGATAAATGTAGCAGCTTGGACTCTCTCTCTCTCTCGGCTGATCTCCATCCCAAGAATAGTCTTCGCTGCGCCCAAATCCTTCGTAGAGAAGGCCGCGCCCAGTTGGCGCTTCAATTCCGTTATCCTAGTGGCATTCCGACCCACTAATAGCATATCATCAACATAGAACAATAAAATGATAAAATTATCCTCGACAAAATACCTCACAAATACACAGTGATCCGACGTCGTCCGTGCATAACCATGCTCCCCCATAAACGACTCGAACTTTCTGTACTACTGCCTCGGAGACTGCTTCAGACCATACAAGCTCTTCCTCAACCGGCAGACCAAATGTGGCTTGTCCTTCTCACAGAATTCCTCTGGCTGCTCCATGTATAACTCCTCCTCAAGATCACCGTGGAGGAATGCCGTCTTCACGTCCATCTGCTCGACCTCCAAGTCGATACTGGCTGCCAATGCTAGCACCATCCGAATAGACGAATGCTTGACGACAGGCGAAAAGATCTCATCATAATCTACGTCTTTCCGCTGATCGTAGCCTTTAACTACCAGCCTCGCTTTGTATCGAGGGCGAGTAGCATCATCCGTCTGCTTCACTCTAAACACCCATCGATTCTTCAAAGCCTTCTTTCCCTTTGGCAACCGCACCAGCTCATAAGTGAAATTGGCGTATAAGGAACCCATCTCCTCCTGCATAGCCTGCATCCACTCCTGCCTTTGTTCGTCTTCCATAGCCTCTGCAAAGCTTTCGAGCTCTCCCCCGTCAGTCAGTAGCACATACTCACCCGGTGAGTATCTCGTAGATGGTCGACGCTCTCTGTCACTCCTTCTCAGTGGAGCCACTGGTGCTGGCTGTATACCAACAGTCACCTCTTCAGGAACTGCCTCCCCGGCATGCTCATCCTTCTAAGGGACACCCTGACTACCATCAGCAGGCTGATGATCAAGGTTGGGAGCAACTCCATGTACTGGCTCCCCCATAATTGGATCCTCTGCGATGTCCTCTGGAAACTGCTCGAAGCGAAATGACTCTAACTCAGGCAATTCCTCAGCCTCAGAAGGCGTCTCGGAATCCTGAGTGTTGGTCATGATCTGATCCTCGACGAATACCACGTCCCTGCTTCTGTAGAGCTTTCTTCCCACCGGGTCGTAGAGTCTATAGCCAAACTCATCCCGACCGTAGCCGACAAAGACGTATCGCCTCGTCTTCGGCTCAAGTTTGGACATCTCGTCCTTCGGTACATGCACGAAGGCCTTACAGCCAAACACTCGCAGGTGATTGTATGACGGCTCTTTGTCGTACCGTACTTTGTCAGGCACATCATCCTGCAAAGGAGCACTAGTAGACAAATTAATAACATAAGCAGCAATGAGAAGAGCCTCACCCCAATAACTGCCCGGCAAGTTTGCTTCTGACAGCAAACACCGCACCCTCTCCATCAGTGTCTTGTTCATGCGCTCCGCTACACCATTAGCTGAGGTGTCTTGGGCGGAGTCTTCTGGTGTCGTATCCCTTGCTCTTTGCAATAAGCATCAAAGGAACCAATGTATTCGCCGCCGTTGTCGGACCGAACACACAATAACTTCTTGTCCGTCTCTCTTTCAACAGAGGCCTGAAACTCTTTGAAAGTAGGCAGCACCTGATCCTTGGTCTTTAAGGCATAGACCCAAACCTTCCTGGAACAGCCATCAATAAAAGTTACAAAGTAAGAAGCACCACCAATAGATTTTACCTTCATAGGACCGCAGACATCCGAATGAATCAACTCGAGCAACGTCGGCTTCCTTGAACTTGGGTGACTTTGGAAAGACACCATATTTTGCTTCCCAGCTAAGCAGTGCGTGCACTTCTCCAACTTTGTAGACTTGAGCCCTGGAATCACCTTCCTGTTCACCAAGTAGCTCATCCCCTTCTCGCTAATATGGTCGAGCCGCTTGTGCCACAACTAGGTAAACGCATCACTGACTGCGTTCACTTCTTGTGCCCCCTGTGCGCTCCCCTCCATATAGTAAAGACCGGACTTCTTGCTTCCTCTGGCAATCACCATCGAACCTCTAGAAAGCTTCCACTGACTATTTCCGAAGAGACTGAAGAATCCCTCGTCATCCAACCTTCCAACCGACACCAGGTTGAAACGGATATCAGGGACATGACGAACATCTTTGAGAACAAGAACTGCACCCGTCTTCGTTCTCAAATGCACATCTCCAACGGCAACCGCCTTCGACACATCTCCATTGCCCATCTTCAACACTCCACAGTCGCCTGTCGTGTAAGTGGCAAATAGTGCCCTGTTGTGAGATACATGTGCCGAAGCTCCTGAGTCCACCAGCCAAGAATTGTCATCGCATGCGAGGTTTGTGATAACCTCATCACCTACGACGATCACATCGCCTCCATGTATCGAGGCCGTCGCTGTAGTGTTCTCATCTTGCTTCCCCTTGTCGTCATTCTTCTCTCTTTTTCAAGCGAAACAGTTTCGCTTGATGTGGCCCTTCTTGCCACAATGGTAATACTCCGAGTCCTCGTACCAACCCTTGGACTTCCCCTCTGCTCTTGTCTCTGCCACCACCTGGACCCCTGCTTTTGCCCCTTCCGCGGCTCTCTGAAATCAATGCCTCTGGTGGTGGGATGTGGATGAATTCCCTGAGAACTTCTCTGCATCTCTTCATTCAGTACCCCGCTCTTGGCAAACTCCAGACTGATCACGCCCTCTGGAGCAGAAGCGATCATAGATACTCGTACGGTCTCCCACGAGTCTGGCAATGTACACAGCAGCCATAGTCCTTGAACCTCGTCGTCGAACTCGACTCCCATTGAAGATAGCTGATCAACCACGTCCTGAAAATCACTCAAGTGATCTGTAACAGACGTCCCATCTTTGTACTGCAGACCCATCATCGTCCGGATCAGGAACAACTTGTTTACCCCGGTCTTCTTCGCGTACAAAGATTCCAGCTTATCCCATAACGTCTTCGCGTGCTCAATATTGGCAACGTGGTTGTACACGTTCTCGTCAACGAACTGCCTGATATATCCGCACACCTGTATATGCTCGAATTTTCAGTCCTCCTCGAATTTATCACTGGGCTTCTCGGATGCAAATACGGGCAGATGCAGCTTCTTGACAAACAGCAAATCTTTCATCTTGCTCCGCCAATAGTGATAGTTGGTGCCGTTCAGGTTCACCATGCGCACCGGCTTCGCGTCCATCTCTCCTCTCTAGTTTTCTTGTCAACTCCTGACACCCTTCTGAATTCCAGAACCTGGCTCTGATACCACTTTGTTGGAAAAGAAACGCGAAAATCTTTTCCCAAACTAGAGAGTACCTACGAGAGAACCGAGCAATACAACGCACGAACCAAAAAACACCAAAACAAACCACGCAGACACAGAGAATTTTTGACGTGGAAAACCCTTGCGAAAAAAATCACGGAACGATCGGAGTCCAACCCTGAGAAGCCTTCACTAATGAAATAAAGGAGTACACCCTCTACAAACTTCTCCCGATCCAAATCGGATTCCCACAACACTTGGAAGCAAGAATAATGATTACAAGGCTACGAAGAACAAAGACGACGAGTAGATATTACCTGAACACGATCCTCCTTCGAAAATGGCCTTCAATCCTCCTTCTTCTCTCCCAAAGTTGCAATGGCACTCTTGCCTCTTTTTTCTCTTGTTCTTCAATGTTGTGTTATTACGTATGAGATTAGGGTTAGAAAACACCATATAAAAATATCCTAATTCCGCAACAAAACCTGGACCGTAGGATACGATCCAATGGTGATCAATCATCCTGAAAATCACTTCAGCCCCGACGACACAGAGTTCGGCCAGAACTCTGTCCTGGGGCAGAGTTCGGCCAGAACTCTGTGTTTGGCAACCAGCAAGGTTCTGGAACCAGAACACAGAGTTCGGCCAGAACTCTGTCCTGGGGCAGAGTTCGACCCCAGGACTCTGCCCCCCTCCTTCCAGCAGCTCCTATGTCAGCTCCCGAGTGTCTCCGTCATCTCCGACTGGCCTCGTCACCTCCCCGAGCTTCTCTGACACTAAGACGGCGTTCGTCGCACTCCGGGGTCTTCTCCACATAGGTTGGGAATCCCACCCACTCCAACAAATACACACACAGATACAGATACAGACACACACACACAAATATAGAGAGAGAATTAACAAATGGTGATCTGGTAGTATTTGATCTTAAATCAAAATTATACACCAAAAGATTTATTGTACTTGTACATTTGTTAGCGTTAATTCATCAAGTAGCTAAAAGTTGGATAGTTTACAATAACAAATCATGTAAACATATAGTAAAATGTCCCAAAATCAAAACAAAAAAAATAGTGTGAATGGGCTTTTCAACATTTAGATCTTGACAAATGATAACATTTACCATTCACTTCTATGGTGTTGATGAAAGGGTAAATAGGCTTAAAATGAACATTTACCATGATCCTGTAGAGAGGATTTTTTCACAAAAAAACCACCATCTTTCGGGTTAAAAAATCAAAATGAAAACATAAAGGGTAAATTGCAAAAAAAAAACTCGTTAGATTGCCACCTTTTGCATAGAAAGACCAATTAGCCAAAATTAGCAAATAAAGACCCCCGCAATATATGACTTGCTCAAAATGGCCCTTCCCGTTGGAAGTGGCCGTTAGAAGTCAAATTTTTTGAAAACTTAATTGAAACACCCAAAATCCCCTGTGTATTTGATCTATATAAGCCACAGCGGTTTGGGGGTTGGCCACAGCGGTTTGGGGGTTGGAAAACAACTGCTGAGGATTGTAGTAATTACTCTTTATTTCCTTCTTTGTTTTAGAATTTTACATTTAATGTATATATCTGTTGCTAAATTTTTTTTCTAATTTTTTGTTCGAACAGAGTTCATCCAAAGTAGAAGTTATGGCTTCTAGCTCACAATCTTCGTTCTCACGACATTCAAGTAGAAATCGAGAAAATTTTATTTACTGCCATTGTGGATTAATTAGTCCATTGAAGACTTCGTGGACGCAAACAAACCCTGAAAGAAAATTCTACGGGTGTGCAAATTATGCAACAAATTCGTGTAGTTTTCTACTATGGGAGGATGAGAAACTTTCAAAACACTATCAAATTGTAATGTTGAATTTAATGAAAGAATTAAAGGAGCACCGAGGCCAAGGTTTACAACCTATTCCTAAAGAATCGATCGACAGTGGCGGTAGCAGCAACTGAACCAAGACCATGCTTCAACATACATGTTTTGCAATTTATTTTCAAATTTTCACTACAAGAAAATGCATATTCCGCGACATACTGAATATGTAGCCGAACGATAGATTTGTGTCGCCAAAGAGTTTCTGCGACATATCTCGTTATGTCGCACGCATGTCGTCGTAGCTTTGTCTGGAAAAGTATATGGCGTCATGAACACACCATGTCGCGGAAAGATACCCACTTTTGGCGACATCACACACATATTTTTTATAAATTAGTTTTGGCGACATGTGTCGTTTATGTCGCAGAACGTTAGTATTTGGCAACATAACACATGTTAGAAAAAAATAGTTTTTTAAATGTATAGGATATTACTTTCTGCTACACATTTTGTGTGATGTCGCGAAAGCTATTTTATACTATTTATGTTAATTTATTGTAAGAATTTTTTTTTCTTTTTGCATATATTTTCCAACATAAATATGCAAAAACCTCATTTCGAAATTAAATTATAAAACTAAAATTTTATTAAAAGAACTTGAAAACAAAGAGCAACAAGTTGTACACACAATATGATATCCAATATAATATCTTAAAACTGTTCTCTCAAAAAATAATCCATTAATGCAAATATCTTAACAATTTCAGGTAATTCTTTCAACAAGACATGTAATGTATTTCACAAATATATTGTATTCCAGCTTGGAAAACTATAATGTAGACAAAAACACAATAATTTACTGTCTTCCCAAAAAAATTGCCCGTCTCTTCCCCAACAATTTGCCTGTCTCTCCCCCAAAAAATTGCCTATTGTCTACGTGATCCTGCAAAAAAAATAATAAAGAAAACAAAATTGTAAGTAAAACAAAATATATACTAAAAGAATGAAACTTTATCTCTATAACTCATTATTATTCACATATTTTTCTTGACTCTATATTGTAAATCTTCCTACATGATTCTGTTATAGAGAAAGAAATGCCAAGGAGACGATTAGTCTGCATACATCATTTAACAGATGTATTATGGTCAGTGTATGGAATGCCATAAATTAAGCCTATGGAGATGTGTTGTAGATATCCTTTACATTAATAGTATCAAATATCTATTAATTTAATTTGTTTATCCTTGATAAAATGATAACCAAATTTTGAAGAGGAATACATATCTTGAAGAGAAAAATACATCAAAATCTACAAGAAAATAGCATGGAGAAAGCTTACACTAACATCAAGTAATCTAGCTTTCTCTTAGTCTTAGCCAAGAACATCCATTCCCTTCTTTCCACTATCAAAAGTAATAACTGAAATGAAACATAAGAACATCAAGCTCTATCAAATTTTGATATTGGACAATAAAAGAATGTTTTAGAGGAAAAAGTCAAACTCTAATAATATAAATATGGGTAAAAAGTATAAGCAATTAGATGGTCTTTGGAACATCAAGACAAAGGAAAAATAATAATTTCAATTAATTTGAAGGTTGTCCTGAAAGAATCATCCTACTAAAATGACAGTTGCATGGATACATACACATGATAAGCTTACGAACATGAAACGGATACAAATACGGATACTAGATACATGAGACAAACATTTTAAAATACTAAACAATGGGTACCCAGGCATAAGAACAATCAAGATAAAGTTATACCCAAAAGAAGTCGCTGCCTAGCAGCCCAAGGTGAATCCTCCCCACATTGATCCAACGAAAGTAACCCACATCTCATCAACACCGCTTGGACCTTACAATCTCTTGAAGCATCTAGCAACTTTCTATTTTTCTCAAATGTATAAAGATATGTACAAGAAACACTAGATATAAGCAAGGTTATGATGGTATCAGTAGTATTTGACTTAAAGTACCGACAACAGATTTTAGTTCATATGACAAAACAAGTCATTAAGACATTCCACGATAATGAATACTAAATTACACTTCATAGTAATGTTAAGATGGATTGGTTAGAATAAGATAAAATACCGGCAGCAGATTTTAGTTCATACAACGGCACAATAAAAGCTGGCCTCTCTACTAGCAAAACATTTGATACTGTTGATGATATAACAGATGCCAAAATTATCATTGCAGTCGTAAATGGAGGTGAATTTTCAGCTCGAAGTGGCCTCAGTACAGTTTCAATTGCAAAGAAACACCCAACAACAGATGCATTAAACCCTGAAATAGAAAGGAAAAAAAATACATAATTAGTTTTATGTCTATGAACAAAAAGATCATAGCAGCAAATGGTTAAAAAATGAGTTAATAGATCACAAATGAAGTGTCTATGTAAGGAAATTTTAAATGTTTAATATAAACAGAATGAAGCCTTGGCAAGATACTGAAAAAAAAAGGAAAAGAAAACTGGAAATTTTGTAGTTAAATTCAAAGTTTTAAATGTACTTAATGCAAACTATACAGGAAATCTGTCCAATATCCTCAAATGTGAAGTACATACAACTTGAACACTTGATTGTGGGTAAAATGACAATTAACATACATACATCAAGGATGTATCAATTGAATGGGCATTATATGTCATATTTTTTGCAATACAAGATAGTTAAGATGAAAAAATATGATATAGAGGTTCCAATCATTGTGTAAGAGTGAACAACCGATCTGAATAATGAAATCCCACAACCAGTTTAAAAGGTAAATGACCAGTCTCAGTGGAGACTCTAGATACATATGGAAATTAGTATTAAGAAACTTGAGAACAACATCATTAACATAAAAATGTGTTGTCGAGGATATTGTGTTATTTGATGAGACTAAAATGGTTAGCTTCTAAAACTAGAAACATGGAGAGAATTTCTGGAAATCATGAGGAATTCAGAACTAGATAGTGAAAATTAGTAAATAGTGTAGCTTGAACATAAATTCAAGAAATGATAGAACAGTCCATATTTCTGTTTGGATGATACTTAAGATAGATACTTTTGCTATTTAGAATCAAACATTCCATTATAATGACAGGGTAAGAAGAATGTTGAATATACAATTATTAATCAAAGCATGAAACAGTATCTAGGATATTGAATCAACTTTTGAACTAGAACAGATCAGTGATCAACCGTCAACATGTGTTTGAGATCGCATACTTTCTCAGCATCTCTTATGTACCTAGATTCGATAACATCTAGTGCCTCTTAGAAGTGGTTACATGTTTCTGACTTCCTTACATCAAGCCAAGATATATCTAACATTCATAAGAACACGACAAATTTGGATCTTCAAAACCAAGGCTTTCCAAAAATTTACTGATCTTTGAAAGATCTACCGATTCTTTCCTTTCAGTAGCAAACCCACAGTCATTGTTTACCTAAGCAGAAAAATGTTGGAAGGAGGGAGAAAAACTAGAAAAGAAAAAACATGCTTGTGACCTAAACCATGCATCATTCCAACTGCCACTCCTCCCGTCACTGGGATCAACAATATCCTATGCCAAGTATCTGCCAGTCTCTGTAAGCGGAGCCAAGCAGCACCCTCGTTTGGTGTACCAGCCCATGCCCACTCATGTATTACATGGACCTAACTTGGAGGGGAAAATGGTGTCAAATTAGCCTATAAGGATCATGAAGCCTCCGGAAAGCATCACCAAAAGGAATTAAGAAAGAAGTATACTAAACACATTAAGCAAAGACGTGGGTGGATGTAGAACATGTGGGTGGAATCAAAGCTATGGATAATGTAGAACATGTGGGTGGATTCAAAGCTATGCATAATGTAGCAAATGACCACCTACTTAACCCTATATATCTAAGGGAGGTCGACGAGCCACTCAAATTTAAAGTCATCAACTATCCAGTCTACTTGTTAAAAAAGTTATTTAGTTGCTAATTGTGCATGTTCCTTATGAAACTTGGTGAATCACATCTTTAATAGCAACTTTTAAGCTTGCCTACTTAACAACGGAGAAGCCCACTGCTCATCGGACTTTGATAGAATTCCTCCAATTGCCACATAAACGAGCAGAATGCTAACAAAAATGGCAATTGATATTTGTTAGGTTCCCACTGTTTACCGATTTAGCCATACAAAAATTGAAAACTCCAAATGCCCTTTCCATTTGAAATGGAACTTTTGCCATTTAAAACTCCAAATGCCCTTTAACACTAGAAATAAATATTAATAGATAAAGGAGAGAGGCATGTCATAAATTGTGCAAGAACAACTAATTCTACAGACATACAACTAGCATAACTAAGCAAATGTCATTAACAGGACGTAAATATACAAAAACTACTCAGTTGATGCAACTTAGTTATCGTGAAATAGTGAAACCAAAGTAATTTATTGGCCAAAAAGTATTCACAATTACTTGGATCCCTAACTAAATTAGATATCATCGCCCACTTTGTCAATAATCAAATTGAACAATTAGGTATGTAATATGCAAAAGAAATATAATACAGTAACTACTTGCAATAGGATGAAGTTTGATAAATAAGAAAATGAATTATCAAATTTCCACTCTAAATAGACTGGTATTAGAGTTACAACCTACAAGTAGCAAGCAAACTTTTGTTCTAGAAATATTTAACTTTTGTACATAAAAGATCTAATATCTCCCATTGAAATTGGGAAGAAGTAATTAATTAAATTTGATAAACGTTGCTTAGAGTCCAAGTTGATGTAAATGCAAGCAAACTTGACCATCCAATTCACATACAGACATGCATCCATGGTACAACAACATATGGCCTTGTATCTTATTCTACAACTAGTATAGGGTGTGTTATATTTTGTCAGCAATCTCGCATGATGAATTCATGTACCCTCTCATCATTTATAGTATAGTTCTACATATCATATTGTCATTATTCTCCGTACGTTAATAAGATGAGCATCATAATAACAAGTACATGTCTGACGAACCCCTCAAGATTGGCTAGTTTTCTAAGTGCCAAGGCCATGTGACCCATGTAATTCCCCACATTGGTGCCTTCATCAAGAGCCTCACTTGAAACCGTGTCAGCCAGGGATTGTTGCAGCTGTTCGAGGGCCTACGTAAATGCTTCCTCCGCTTGTTATGACGAATGTTGGGGGTTGCAAATCCCCATCAACTGTTGCTCCGTCAATAGATCTAGTTGAGGTATCAAGATCTATTGTCCATAGCCAATAAGAAATCAGACTTATTATTGTTCCTTCCTATTTAGATCATATCTATAGCAGATTTGGGATTTAGAAAACCTACAGTTGTGTAGGAGCTAGCAGTGATCCATAGCCAACCTCGTTATCGTGAAAAATGGCTTGCATTGTTCAAGCATTTTGCTTATATAAGCTATTGTCTATCCATTAAAACTGCGAATCATCAAGGAAAATACCTTAAGCACTTCAGATGGTCTGAAAACACCAATCCAGAGGAAACAACGCTCAACATGAGTAGTATACATTCCGGCTACAAGGTGGAACACATCAGATTTTGCTGCAATGCCCTTCAACCTGAAGTTCTCATCGTATTGTGCGAGGCAATCGTCTATTATGACCCTGAGATTGACGTCTGGAAGGTGTGCCTGTAACCCTCCTTGCAGTTCTTCCATGTGCTTGTAATTCTCTTCCAACTATCGTGCGTATTCTAGCTAGGTCGAACATCACAGCACCTGACAAAAAGCTTTTACTTGCATCTTATATATAACAGTAACATTTTATCTTTGCCCATATGATGCTTATATAAGATTGTTACATCTTGCTGACCCAATTTTCAGAGCGAGGCCTGCCATTAGAGGTGCCGCAGCATTGCCAGCATTGTTCTCTTCAATGAAAGAAATGGTAGAATTTATTAGAAGAAGCACTATGATACCTCTTGCCAGTCCGGGGCCATCCCTCCACTATTGGCCAACGCAGTGGCCATGATCGCGACCATCTCCATCACCAAGAGAGTGGGTTCTACATAAAAGCTTAGAAACTTGAGAAGCTTGCTTTCCTGTTATAGTACATAAATACATGTTTTACTCTGAGATGAATGGAAAGACAAAATACGTACGACTAGAGCCCAATATCAGCAGCTTCATTCAGTTGTATGCCTCATTCTCTTTGAGTTTGTTGGGTCCGAACTCCCTTTTCGGTATAGAGACCTTCTTTGTTGCATTTCAGCGAACACTTTATCTATTAGAATGTTTTCCTATATTTATAGCAACAATCCATGAATTTGCTGTAAGGAATTGCATTTACTCGATGCTACGTTAAGCCAAACCAAACTAACAGAAGCTCCCATAAAAAAGAAGGAAAAAAAAAAGAAATAGCTTACGAGATCGACGAACTCATTGTTGATCCTCTCGACAAGTTCTATGTCGGGATCCCGATTCAGACATCGTCGCATCCGGAGAAGCTGCTCAACTCGTCGACGATTATGTCGAAGTTCGAGTCGGTGGTGGCACTCCGGCTCGTTTGGGGCTGAGCCAAGACGGAGATCGAGGAGGACGTAGGGTTTCCGCCGTAGGGGAGGCGTGCTTGGCACAGAGGGGATCCACCACGGGTGATGGAGTCCTCTTTCCATCAGGCCAGAATTATTAACAGAACTAGGCATAATTTGCCATGACAAAGAACAATTGAGAATGGACAAGAACAATTGGGAAAATTTTAGGGTTTATTGAGTTGGAAGAAAACTACAATTTTCTGATACTCCCCTCTCTTCATTACATCTATTTATATGACAGATACTCTCCTGCTGACATGTCTTTTGCTGTCATGGGTAGGCTGTGATTGGCTCTGCGGAAGGTGAGCTGGATGCTGAGGTGGCAATGCAACTAACTGTCCAACTGCTAGGAAAAGGAAAAAGAAATAGTAGCTTGCTTCACTGCTGCAGGAGAGTATGCTGCTGATACTGATCAATGGACCACTCTGCTAGGTACGTATCAACGGGAGAGGGTTGCCGTCGTCAGACTTGCCGCGCGACCGTATCAGTGGAGGGGAAGAGAAAGAGAGAGAAGAGGGGATTTGATGATTTTCGTAGAGAGGGAAATTTTTTTATAGTAGAGAGAAAGGAATCTGCTAATTTTTCGTAGAGAAAAGGGGATATGCAAATTTTTTAAGGAAATTTTATCCTAAGCAGTATTAGGTATTTGTTTTGTCACCCAAATATTTTGTTGCAAAAGAAATATTTACTTACTGCAACATAAATAATTTGTTGTTAAATATATAAGAGCTTTTTCAACACTTAAATTTTGTTGGAAATAATTTTACCATCCATTCACAAGAGCGGAAAAGAATTGCGCCAACTATTTTGCAACAAACATTTGGAACAATTAAAATTTCTTGCTTAAAATTTATTAAACCAACTTTTGCAATAAATATACCACTTTTGTTGAAATTAATTATCTTGTACAACAAATTTTTTTTGCTGCAAAAGCTTCTATCCTAAAAAGTAAATTTTCTTTTAGTGCCGAGTATAAAAATTAGGGATTTGTCGAAGAAGGAACTCACAAAGGAGGACATTGAGAAGGAAAATAAGATGGGATTTTTTTTTTAATGAGAGAGAGCAGTAGTAAATGATTTTGATATAGTGGGAAAGAATTTTAAGACGAAAAGGTGTGGGATAAGTCCAAGATTGAAAAAAAAAACATAGAAATACATTTTCTAACACAAGCACATGTCGCCAAGTATATGATGTCATTTTGTGACACACAAGCACATGTCGCCAAATATGTGGTGTCGTTCTGTGACACACAAGCACATGTCGTCAAATGTATGGTGTCGTTCTGCGACACATAGACATGTCGCCAAATATAGGTGTCATTCTGTGACACAAAGACACATGTCGCCAAATGTATGGTATCATTCTGCGACATGTTGATGTCGTGGTATATATAGAGTTTTTTGCGGAATTGATATTTAGTTTTCCGCTAGTAAAATTTTTTTAGATTCCGCGACATACTAGAATCCATGTCGCCAATATATATAAAAAAACTTAGCTTTTAGCGACATAAAAGGACCTACGTCGCTAAAATGTGTTGCTAAAAATACAATTTTGTGTAGTGTTTTGACATGTTTAGTAATGTTTAAGTTATTTGTTTGAGCAATACATGTGATGGAAAAAAATTGTACCAAGGTTTACAATTCCAGTTTCAAATGAATTTTGCATTCCAGTTCCAAATAAAACAGCAACATGAAACTGCACATATGAGCAAAATGTGAAAAAGATTTCAGTTCCAAAATTCTAGTTCCAAAATTCGAACACATATGAGCAAAATCTGAAGACATATAAACTGCCATGTTCAACAAAGATGAAAACATATAAACTGAAGACCATTATACCAAAGCACAAAATCTTAATCGAAAACACAAAATTTGAAGACATATAAACTGCCATGTTCAAGAAAGACCAAAACATATAAACTGAAGAATTGTATAATCTGAAGACTAGTTATTTCACACATCATTTGTTAAACAACATCTTCATCCAAAACACAAAATCTGAAGACTAGTATACCAAAGCACAAAAATCCAAAGTCCTCCCACCTTAAGCCAATACGTCTTGTCGTTTCGTCGACTCGATGCGGCTCGATTTCATAACTTTGTTGCACAGCCAACTCTTCTGACTTAGCCATTCGAGCAGCTCGTGCTTCGTTGAATTATCCGACCGATTTAGCTTATCGTGACTATGCCTCAGTCCGTTGCGAAGCGATGACTTGATTTTTGTGGACACCATTACAAATAAGACAAAAATGTCGACCTCTTATATTTCAGCGTAAAAGTATAGTCTGCATACAAAACCAACTAAAATCAATATTTATTCGAACGAGACTTGTGCGTTGTATCGATTCGATTTCTTAGAACCTTCGAACCGACTCAATGCTTTCTCTCGGGCCAACTTAACACTTGCACCGATCTTACTTGATGCATTCTTTGGATCAACGCAACTATTTGAGTCAACGATTCAGCATAATGCACTGTGCGGAGCGGGACATTACACCGCACGACCCTCCGATTCGATGGTGCAGGAAGGACGAGACTTTGACGGACTTCGTGGACTGTGTCACGCCCCAGAACCAGAATACCGGAGAGCGGGGGCAGACATAGCCAGCTACGCAATCCCAAAGTACGTTAATACTCTAAAATCACGTATAAGCTGTCAAGACATGGGGGTTACGCTACAAGCCATCAGTCAATCCTAAGGTTTAACAATCCTAAGTATTTCAATCACAGGCAATTATACAAGAGCAAAGAGTACGATCATCATACATACAATAGTAAGGCGTCCCGAACCATATATACATGAATGATCATGAAGCCAGTACCACAGAACTGATGACTAGCTAGAGTATTAGTCGTACATGATAAGGACTAGCTATAGTATAGAATACACATATCATGTTTATGCCCGTAGGCTACAATATCAAGAAAAATACCAAAACACGAGCTAAACACGTGCTCGGGGCTAAACGTTACAAGAGGAGAATTTAAATATCAGTGGGAGAATGAAGAAGAAATCCACTGAGGCACTCTGGTGCTCCGGTTGGTCACCGTCGAGTAGATGGTGCGGTAGAATCCTTCGGGCTCTTCTATCAGAACCTGGCCATGCAAAACCAGTGGGGTCAGACCCCAAATAGCAAGTACCACAAAGGAGGTCGAACTATGAACTTAAAACCAGCAATCATAGGCAATCAACAGGGAGAGAAAACAATAAGTAAAGGAGGATCGAGATTCGTGCAGTACCAATGCACTTATCCCGAACATAGGAAGACAATAAGTAAACCATCATTGAGCATAAAGTAAACTGGAGAACATGTTAAATAAATAGAACTGGGCAATATACGGAGAGGGGACGAAGGTACTGTTCCGGAAGCCATGTTACAATCCTTAAACCAAACAAGGACCGAAATTGTAACCCTTCGCCTGAACAGAACTTGGTCTCTGATCATTTATTGCTAGAGGTGACAATCATTAAGTGACAATCAGAGAGTGACAATACAGAGTACAATACATTAGGGTGACAATCCTTGCAACCATTATCCTGGAACAATTAGGAACAGGGTCTGGGAAGGTGATATACGATGAGATAACCATGGGACTTATTCAGATAACCATGTTACAACCCGTAAACCAAACAAGGACCGGGGTTGTAATCCTTCGTCTGAACAGAACTTGGTTTCTTCCACCATTTATCGGCAAGATAAAATAAGAAATCAGGACATGTAACAATCATGTACAAGATCAAGACAAGACTAGACAGACTGAACTCCATCCAACATTCACGGCCAAGCAATAAGTACGGCTTGATACTTTAACTAACTAGGGTTATCACAAGCCTTAGTTATTAGCAATATGCAATGAGATGTTCCACAGCCACAAGCCCTGCAGCTAATCCAGGTTATCCAGGCGACTCGGATTCATTAAACAGTTATCAATAATTATTAGGTAGCTTGGTGTGCACCACATGACAGTGTGCGTAGAAATTGTTTCATGAAGTACCCCACATGACAGTGGCTGGAAATGTGCCCTACTCGACGGCAGGCTACAAGTCCAAACAATTGTGGCCGGGATAACGGGATCGTCTGTAACTGGGGAAATCTCTCATGACTACTGAATTATTCTAGTTGTTAACCTTAGTCGATTTCAGTGGGTACCCCTGACCGTGGTACTCAGGGGTCCCCGTCCTAGACATGATGCAAGACAAGACGGGTTCATTTATACAAGCACAATCGTCCACGGTGTCCAAGCCATTCAATTCTGTCGTGTCAGGTTAGCCGTCGCAACAGCATTTCGAGAAGTATCATGTCAGGTTTATCATGTCAAGAGTGCGCCTCGGCGGGCTACTATCAAGAATTATCATGTCAAGTTATCATGTCAAATTATCTTGTCGGGAGTGCACCACGGCGGGTTACTATCAAGTCTTGACATTTATCAAGGAGGGGAGAAACTTACACAATTAAATAATAATATATATATATATATATATATATATATATAATATATATATATTCTTGAAGCCAAGGAGAAACTCTATAACTTTCATGTTGGGAGTGGGAAGAAATTCTGACCACAATTCGGACAAATAAAACATTTAAACAATCAAAGTGGACCCCATGCGATCCAAAAGTGGGAGAACATACATGCGGCCAAAGAGAGTGGGAGGCCACCCATGCGGCCAGCCAAAGCTCATGCGGCCAAAAAATAACTGAAGGGGGCCATGCGGCCAACATTAAATGCCAGCAAGAAATATTCATGTAATCAGAAAAGACAAAGAGAGTGGGACCCGCAATAAATGCAAGCATCCACTCAAGGAAAAGAAAAGGGCACGTGGCCACTCAAGTACAGAGGCCATGTGGGTCCCAACAATGAATGCAGCAAGGAAAGGTTCACGTGACCAAGCAATGATGACAAGTATTATAATATATCATGCAAGTACATGCAGCTCAAGAAAAGTCATGCGGCCAATATTAAAATACAAGGTCCAAAAGTACAATGTCCATGTGGCCATGCCACTGATCACATATAATTTAATAAGCCATGCAAGAGGAAGGGGCCATGCGGCCAAAATTCTCCAAAGGCCATGCGGCAGAAATTGTAAAAGAGGCCATGCGGCCAGGAATAAATGTAAAGGAAAACAATGCAACGTGGGACTCTCCATGCAATTAATGCAAGCTGGGCCTTTCAATCAAGCATGTAATAATAATGCAAAGGCCAAGCACAAATTAAATATTATTATACTATGGGGCCAAATATCTAAGGCCAAGAGTGGAGTTGACTTCATGCGGCCAAGACAAATTTTCATATGCGGCCATGCAAAAATGAATATCATGCATGCGGCTAAAAAATGCAAGCCAACATGCAGCTCTAAAATACAAATAATGGCTTCCCACAGAGGCCGGAACCCAGCAACCTTTAAAAATTAAGTTGTTCAAGTTTTGATAAGGTTGGGTTAGCTATAGAGGCCGGAACCCAGCAAGCGGAGGTTCACTAAGAACACTTAAGAACCGGTCGCTTAGACGATTTACGTCTTTTTGACAGAAGGGCCCTTTCGGCTTGTTCCCAAACAAATCTCTACTTTAGAACTTTAAAATTAAATAAATTTTACTAAATCAATTAATTGTTTACTTTAGCCTAAATTTAAATATTGAGTAAAGAAAACTAGAATTGACAAGTATAGCAGTCTTAACACAAATAATTATAGTGAATATTATTTGTCAGCATCTTCGACAGCATTTTCATCTGCAGAAATTTCTCTAGCATCGATATATAGGAGACATGGGCAGTTACAGCTGATGAAGAAATTTCTCTCCTATTTAAGTGTGATCCAGGCTAACACAAGCTAGAGAAATTAGAAGGTGATAGGAGAAATAAGTTCAGAGAGAAACAAAAGAGAGAAAATTCTCCAGCTTAGAGCGCTTTTGATTGGCGCATCTACACTAGCGTGTGAGTCTAGTAGCACGTCAGTGCTTCTCCACGAAGGTAATGTGACAAAAGAACGTTCTAGAAGTTGTTCCGAACTTGCAGGTTTGTGTGAGCGAATCGACGTAGAAGTCGAATCTCTCTGTGAGCAATGCTAATTTTCTTCATCCCATCAAACGATATACAACATTTTCTACTGCTTGCTTTCAGCTGATTCTTTTTTTATTAACAGCCTTGCTGCATTTGTACCAATATTTTTACCGTTGTCTAAATTTTGTTGTCTTATTATTTCTTGGAGAAAATTCTTTGGATGGCCTAAAACGAACTCAAGCGTGGGAAATGATGTGTTTTAATGGCATATATACGCATCGGGCGCACTCACAATGATCCTTGTAAATATCTTGGTGTTGGACCAAATCCTCTGATCCGACATCAAGATATAAGTGTGATCAGACGACAGATATACAAGTGAAATAGGACTCGAGCAAAAGAATGTAATAATATTTTGCCTATCACCAATTTTGGTCCATGCTTGGATATGAACCGTAGTAATTGTGGATTATCCCTTGGACTCTTGGAGAAATCGAATACAGCCATCGCACCAAACCTTGCAAGTTCAACATATTAAAAGCTTTAACCTGTACCGTAACATGGCATGCCCTCGATCCGTTCTCTCCAACTTCATATGACATTGAGATTTGAATGAATGTACGGAATTTCTAGCCACGGACAAGTTAAAAAAATATGTGACCAAGTCTTCGTTTCACATATTTGAGTAGATACTTTGCTCCAATTACCAAAGGAATTAATACAATGGTCATGCATAACATTGATCAGCACGACAATTTAGACCATCTAATCTTTAAGTTTATGAGAAAAGATGCCTTTAATTTATCAGGTACATGCAAAATATCTACACGCGGGAATGCAGTCGGATTTAACCTTCGCATTAATTGTGCTAGTTATAGTTAAGGATACTACTAAGAGTAATGTTATTCTTACCTCCAAATTGTCCCTCCAATACAACCCTCCTTATGTGACAGCTGACGTGACATGTTAAATAATATTATGTGTCATCTGATATTACCGATGACATGACAAATTTTAACCCAAAAAGCTAATTACCAATTTTGTCCATATTAATTTAATGTTAATATTAATTAATATTAATATTAATGTTAATTTAATGTTAATATTAATGTTAATTAATGTTAATATTAATGTTAATTTTAATAACTTAATATTAATATTATTGTTAATGTTAACAATAATATTAATTTAATGTTAATGTTAATTTTAACATTAATTTTAATATTAATTTTAATTTTTGCCACGTCAGCTGCCAGATCAACATATCACGTCAGCTGTCACGTAAGGAAGGACGGTTTGGAGGTACAAATAGTATTATTCTACTACTAAGATATTGTTCGGTCGTGAATGGCATAAGAATACTAATATATATATACTAATATATATATATATATATATATATATATATATATATATATATATATATATATGACAAGTAGACACCTCCCGTGAGGTGGCACCCTACCTCCCTTATTCTCTATATATACTTTGGCAAAGCACGAATATATATATATATATATATATATATATATATATATATATATATATATATATATATATATATATATATATATACTTTGGCAAAGCACGAGCCCTGCCTTTTGCCTCCTGGAACTGTCTCGGGAGAACGTCGTATGCAATTCTGACAGTGGAAGGAAGAATAAGCTCCCTCCCTCTACATAGAGTTGGGGGAGGCTTGCTCAATGAGGGAGAGTGGCTTCCATAAAATCCTCCAACTCTCCCTCATTGAGCAAGCCACTCTCGGTCGATCGATCCCAATGTGCTTGAACTCCTTGAAAAACTTAAGACATCCCCAACTCATCGTTGGCCAGAAGCTTTGAAATCAATTCTAAGCTGAGAAATATTCCCCATGTTGCTGCCAGCAATGCGTAGTTACATAGAACACAAATTCTCCGGCAAGCCAATAGAGTTGTTCTCAAGATGAGTCAATTCTGATCAGCTGAGGAAGGTGTGGGTACTCAGAAGGTTTCATTGCCAATGCATTCAAAGAAAGGTTCAAACCCCAGTTGACTGAAGATGATTCTTTCCCATAGAGAAGTACAGTGCTGTATCAACAAACCACTTGAACAAGCAGGAAATTGGTGCTTCTAATGACTTGAGGTGGTGTTCTGATTGAAACTAGAGAGACATTTTTAGCCTACTCTTTGCCAAAGGTGAGAAATCCATCATTTAATTTTTTTCTTCAACCCAACTCCACCCAGGCATCTTACAAACTCCCCGGTCCTTCATCGACTTCCTGACATCTTCGACGCTTTCCCACCTCCCTCCCTCCGCGTACATGTTGGACAGGAGCACAGTTCCGGCAGGCCCTCCCAGTTCCTTCGCCGCGATCTCGGCCAGATCGCTCCTTCCGTGAACCCTGCAACCAGCGACGAAAGCCCCAACAACGGAATCACGCACCGGGATCTTCTTAACCAACTCATAAGCCTCCTCCAGACGGCCGGCGTGGCACAACAGATCGACAATACACGCGTAATGCTCCCTGCCTGGCTCGACCTCGCTATCCTTCATCATCGACCCGAAAATCTCCAGACCTTTATCGACCAAACCTACATGGCGGCAGGCCGAGAGAAGGCAAGTGTACGTGACTTCGTCTACCCCGAAACCTTCACTCCGCATCCTATCAAACAGCTCGATCGACTCCTCGATCTCCCCGTGCTTCCCGTGGCAACTGATCATAGCATTGTACGTCTTGGCATTCTTGACCTCCATCCGATCAAACACCCGTCTCGCGTGCCCGGGACTCCCGCATTTCGAGTAGACGTCGACGAGAGCAGTCTGGGTGAAGACATTTGCATGGAGCTCCGCTCTGTAGATCAATCCGTGCACCTCCTTGCCCTTCCGCAGAGAACCGATCTTCCCGCAGGCCGGAAGCAGCCCCGCGATGGTGACCGCATTGGGTCGAATTCCCGTCGCGATCATCTCACCAAGAAGGCCGAGCGCTTCAGAGCTCCGACCGTTCCGGCTCAATCCTGCCACCATGGCGTTCCACGAGACCAAGTCCGGCTCCAAACCCTCGTCTTTCATCTCTTTAACCAACCTAAACGCGGAACCAAACTCGGGGTTTCGAGCGTAGCAGGCGATCATAGCGTTCCAGGTGAACCCGTTCGGAACGATGCCCGCACATTTCATCGACTCAAACAGGACCCACGCCTCCTCGAGATTGCCAGCACAAGAGTAACCACTGATCATGCACGTCCACGTAACGACACTTCTCTCGGGCATTTTATCAAACAGTCGGCGAGCAAACTCCAGACCGACAACGCCGCCGACGCCGCACTTGCAGTACATATCGATCAGGGCGTTTGCGACCGAGACGTCGGGTTCGAGTCCGCTGGCCGTTGCGACGCAATGCAGCTCCTTCCCTCTCTTCATGTCCAGTAGGCCGACGCAGGCCTTCAGCGCGTAAGCGAAGCTGCGTTCGTTGGGGCGGACTCCGGTGACGCCACGCAGCATCTGCGCGAAGGAGCGGAGGGCGCGCGAGTGGTCGCCTCGGAAAGCGGAGGCCAGGATGATCCAGTTCCACGCAAAGGCAGTGGGCTTGTGGAGTGCGCGGAAGAGGAGGGCCGAGGACTCTCCGTCGCCGCAGCTGGCGTAGAGTGCCACGAGCTTGGAGTAGAGAGGGCCTCGGTCGGGGTCGATCCCGGAGAGGAGCATCCGCGCGTGGAGCTGCTTGCCTCTCTGCAGCGCCTTCGCGGCGATGCAGCTGCGCAGCAGTGCGCTGAAGTGGCTGGGCAGTAGCCTTGCCATTCCGGGGACGGGGGTTTGAATATCTGAAATTTGCATGTGTCATCATGCACGCCGAGTGCTCGATGATGATAGGTACAAGCCTACTCGTGGAAATGTTCAATGAATCTTTATTGTAAATACTAGTATATCATCCGTGCGATCTACGGTTTGTATATTTAATACTATTTTATTTAAAAAATAAATAAATAAATGTTCTTGATATTTATATAACATTTGAAATTAAAACAAAAGTTAAAATAGAGTCAATTGTGAATTAATAAAAGATAATATTATATTAATATGATTATGAAAGAATTAAATTTTAACAACATAATTATCATTAGTAGTATTTGTGTAATTCACAAAATATTTTAGACCAAAATATATTAATATGATTATGAACGAATTATAACAATATATACCTCAACGTAAATAAAATTATACGATAAAGTCTATTTTGATGACATAAAAGATAACATTTGTCTGAATTACAAATTCTGAAATACTTCCTTATACACAACATTTGTTGTTGAATTACATTGATCTTTATCTTCACTGCATATTAAAATCTTCAATCATTTCTTACTTGTTACCCTTGAAACAGCAACATATAACTGTTCATGACTAAAAACGGGATTCTTCAAGAAAAGTCCAACATGAGAAAGTGATTGACCTTGACTTTGTTTATTGTCATTGCATAAGAAACAATCAATGGATATTGTCTTCTTTGAAATTTGAAAGACAATCTTGGATCAGAAGGTGTCAATGACATTCTTGGAATCAAAACTTTATTACCAGCATTGTCTCCACAAAGAATCTTTGCTTCAAGACACTACCAAAATATGTCGATTTAGCAACAGTCAGATCCGTCGCTATTCCGTCGGCAATTTGCATTAGCGACCGATCACTGACGGATCTTGGTCAAAATAATTCGTCGGTAATCAGCTCGTCGCTAATAATGATCCGTCGCTAAGTAGTCGTCAAGCGACGGATTAGCGACGGCTTTTCGACATCACAATACGATGCTTTAGCGACGACTTTCTGACGGTCTTTCGTCGATTTCAAGTATTAAATACTGAACTGTGTAGAAGCTAGCGACGGATAATCCGTCGGTAAACTGTCGTAACAGCGTATCAGAGTGTATCGTTCCGTCGCTATTCCGTCGAATGTCGTTGCTAACAAAGGACGGATTAGCGACGGATAATCCGTCGACCACATTCTGGAAATGCTTGGCATTTCCAGAACCATGGCGACGGATACGTCGTCGCTACTCCGTCGCTCATCCGTCGACGAAGCGACGGACTAGTGACGGATAATCCGTCGCCATTGTTCTGGAAATGTCATGCATTTCCAGAACCTTGGCGACGGATGGTCCGTCGCTATTCCGTCGAACTATGTATTTCCAGAACCTTGGCGACGGATGTTCCGTCGCTATTCCGTCGAACTATGTATTTCCAGAACCTTGGCGACGGATTTTCCGACGCTAATCCGTCGACCACCCGTCGCTAACTGGAAACAGTTTCAAATCTCCAGGTAGCGACGGATATTCTGTCGAAAGGTAGTCGGAAACTGGAAACATCCGTCGCTAAGTGGTCACTAGTCCGTCGCTAACTGAGATTTTTTTGAAAAAAAATGCAGAGCTTTCCCTGTAAACACAAATATGCATAAACCAAACCAATATATAACACACACCAATTATCCACCAATCACATAGACCAAATATATAATGCACACCAATTATCCAACAATCACATAGACCAAATATATAGTGCACACCAATATAAAATTATCATAAAGATTCTGAAATTATAAACTAATATCCGTTGCCAATAATCCAAAATTTCTACAAATATTCCCAAATTCTCACAAATATTTCAAATTTTCTTAATTACAATACTTTAAGGAGGAGGAGGAGTTCGATTGTCCGGTGGTGGTAATCCCTGCTGCGACCGACGAATATATTGCTCTACTAGGTACGGTGGCAAGTCGTCGTAGACACTGCTCGGAAGTCGGCGTAGCTGCTCTGGCGACATGAGATCAAGGAGTGCCGTCACAGTCGGAGGCGGTACCAGAGGGGCAGCGGGGTTGAAAGAAAGATGACCGACGGAAGAAGAACCGGGAGCAGTAGTCGACGGACCGGCACCAGTAGAAGACGGACCGACACCAGCAGCAGACGGAGGCGAAAAGTATATTGTAATTTGCTGCCGTAAGGACGACAGCGCCTCGTGCAGCTGCGTAAGCTGCGACCTAACATCATCGTCTGCCGTGTTTGCCATTGATTGTAAAAGTACAGAACAATTATATAGTAGGACTGAACTTAGACTCACAATACAAACTCGCTCGTACAAAGAAAACCTAGGGACGAAAAACCTAGGTACAACAATCTAAGTACGATTGTTTATTTTTGATTCTGGGGGGTGACGGTAAAGGCTAGGAAAAGCGACGGCAGCTCTGCCTTACTCCTTGGACGATCGGACGTAGCCTTGGCTCTGGAAAAGAAATGCTCTCGGGATAAGTGGGAGGAATCCTCTGTGCGTGCCTTTTTCTTTCTGTGTGTTCAGCCTTCGGGGTCTCCAGGTGTCCAGAAATCCTCTCTCTCCAGTCAGTCTCCAGGCCTCCAGGTGCTTTGCAAGGGAATGGCACCTTGCTATTTATAGAGGTGGGGGTGTAATCATTAGGGTTTGCGATGATTTTCCCCTTGAAAAGTCGGCGGCCAATCATCTGGACCATTAATTTTGATTGCAACGAATCTGGGCAATTAATGTGGATTGCACCAAATCCTATGGGCAATTAATGTTGATTGCCATGAATTTTCATAATTTGTGATGATAGGCTCGGATCTCCTGCCACATGTTCGATTTGTCTGATCTGATTTGATTTGGGTAATTAGGGTCATTGTAACAAATCTGAATTTGTTATGATTTGCTAGCAGCCATAATTCCGAGGGGGAGAAGAACGCCACGTGTCTCAACTGTTGCGAGGACTGTCACGTGTCTCAACTGTCGTGAGGATCGCCACGTGTAACGCTCCAGTCCCAAAATACTTGGGACTAGATACGTATCATACCAGCTGTATACATACGAGTAAATATACGACTCGTATATATACATAAGCTGTAAATGTAGAAAACCAAGACACTAAATCTCATCCACAAAGATAATTAATGATATAAAGCAACTTTGAGTTTGTCATGTACACAATAGTTGGGCGGAGACAAAGTCCACTACCAACCAAATTAAATATGGAAAAATATACAAAGAAAGAATTGAGCAAGCGAGAGCAATGACGAGTCCAAGAGCAATCATCACGAAAGAATGAATGGCCTTAGCTAGAGCACCTGCAAGAAATCACGAAACACACACCTGGAGAGATCACCAGGTCCTCAGAGGGACGTCACAAGACACATAATATCATGCCGATAAACTGAATAAATAAGCTCAACAGAAAAGTATGCATGAATAAAGGTTTCTACCCATTCTAGGTGATATGCATTTTGAGGACAACGTTCTACGCAGGGGCTGTAACGGATTCACGCAAGCAAGTAATAGAGAGTAGCCAGCAAGTAGCGCTCATCCGAGACGCTATCGACCTGGACAGAAGGTAGTGCTCATGAGAGTCACCCTCGGCCCAAAATGTGTGTGAAAATAAAATGTAGCCCCTACGCTAATAACTGTCCCCTCCCTCCAATGATACTATACATGTGTCGACTCCACGATACTGTTTAATCCTTAATAACTGCCAAGTCTTCTACACAAATCTATTAGCAGTTATATCCTAACGCACGGCCTGTACGCGCCAATGATCAGTCAGCACGCAAGTCCGTATCTATATGCGACTCACAACTCACACATAATCCGTGGCACATCGTGACAGTTTATGAGATGCACTAAACCTACGGTGGTCCCTTAACTCTAAGCCAATTGCATAAAATATAATAATTTACATATATATATATAATTTTGAAAGAACAACATAAAGAAAAAGCATGCATGATATTGAGCAAGAATTTAAACAGTAAAGGCAAGACGTCTTGCCTGGTTGACGTCTGAGGTGGTACGATGATTCGACATATTCCGATGTGTGCAATAGCCATGGTCGATGGGCAGAGGTTTGAAGTCGCGAGGAAATAGATATGTATGATTAGTTATGACAAATGGCGATAGTCGAGGAGAAGTTGCGGGAATATATATATATATATATATATATATATATATATATATATATATATATATATATATATATATAAAAGTAGGTTTTTATTCGTCAAATATGTTTGTAGGAAAATACTTTAAACTATATTTACTAGTAGGAGAAAAACAATTTTAGGTAATTATTATAACATATAAAAATGAGACATAATAATCATAATAGTTGGTAAACTAGTAATATAAAAATACTTGGGACTATCTTATATATTTTATAAAAAATTAATAATAATCCTGATAATAAGTAAACTAGTAAAATGATAATAATTTATATTTTATTTTGATAACTAAAATCAGTATGAAAATAATAATAATAATAATAATAATAATAATAATAATAATAATAATAATAATAATAATGAAACTTACTGTTCTCATCCCTAATTTAATAGTGAGAGAGAGTTGGAAAAGAGAACGGAGCTGAACGGGAGAGGGGCTCTTACCGGAGGGCGGTCGCCGACGCTCGTCGGAGGGGACGAGGCGGACGGAGGGCTCGGGTGGCTTTGGTGGAGGCGCCCCTACGGAGCTGCGGCGGCGCTGCCCTGGGCCGGCGCGACGGAGGAACCATGTGATCGGGCGGTCGGCCGGGGTTTGAGCGGCGCGGCGGAGAAAAAGTGCGGCGCGGTCGGCCGGGGTTTGGACGACGCTCTCCTGGCGGCGGGGTCACCCGAGTGGCCGGCAGAGAGGGGCGGATCTGCTCGGGATGGCTCGGGAGGGGTCGATCGGAGGATAGGGTTTCTGCGGCGGTTCGCTGGGCGGCGTCTGGGTGCGGTCAGCGCCAGTGGTGGCACGGAGTCGGGTGGAGGAGTTCATCGGGTCGCCAGATCTGGGCTGTCCACGGTGGGGCCGCGCTACTCGCCAGTGGACGGCGGCGGCGGAGATTCGTGGAGCGGCGGACGACCGTACTGCACGGCACGGGGGCGGGGCGAGGTGCTCACCAACTCGAGGTCGCCGGGAGAGACTCGTCGACCAGGCGGAGGTAAGGGTTCTGCCTCCTCCTCTTCTTTGTCGAGGAATTTTGGACGGTGGTGGTAATGGTGGTCCGGTGATGATGCTGGGGTTGTGTTGGCCGTGCAAGCGCAGGTGGTGACGGATTTTTGAGGGTTCGATGGTGAGAGGATTTTCGACGGAGTCGGGATGCTGGCAGTGGTGGTGAAGTTGGGGAATTGGCGTAGGTGGAGACAACGGCGATGGTGGTGGTGGTCAGGAGATGGCGACGGGGATAATGAAGGGTTTGTGTAGATGTCCGGGGTTGTCGGGCATGGAAAAATTATTGTAATTGTAATGGAAAAAAAATAGTGGAGGGGATGAGGCACAGACACGATGCACCTGTGGATGCCAAATTTCTGGAGGAGTACCTCTCCTTTTATAGGAGGTGGAAATTCCCAGTTAGATAGGGATTGGAAGTATTTAAATCCCAATTAGATAAATCTCCTATTAATTTAAATCGATTTAAAAATATTTCAATTTAATTCAAATCCAATCTAAATAAATTTTATACTTACTTTAAGATATTTTAAATAAAGCCAATAAAATTTTTTGCAATTTAATTTACCATATTTTATCAAATATTAAAATT
Organism: Iris pallida; assembly: GCA_029216955.1. Taxonomy (NCBI): domain Eukaryota; kingdom Viridiplantae; phylum Streptophyta; class Magnoliopsida; order Asparagales; family Iridaceae; genus Iris; species Iris pallida. Next base: position 7,020,656 of record JANAVB010018993.1, read on the forward strand.
AACAAATCCCAAATATCATTTTCATAATTAAATAATTATAGTAATAATTAATTTCGAAAATCACGATAAATACTTAAATATTAATTTATAAAATAGCTTTTATAAATAACAAAATATTTTAATTATCAACTTTCAATTTTTGCAAAATATTTGGAGCACAATTTTTCAAATCACTATTTATTTGTAACGACGAATAAAATAACCTTTTTAGAAATTTAAAATATTTATCACATATTATTTGAACATGTACCTTTTCTATAAAAATAAAATTTATTAATAAAAATATATTTTTTCTAACATATGTACCTCGACACATATTCACACTCGTCGAGAAATTACGAAACGTAAATCTCGCACGTTACGCAAAAATGCGAACTCGTATGCAACGTGTAAATACGAAGTATAAAAATATTTTAAAAAAAATCGTAGTAGAAATTTAGGGGGTTTACATCCTACCCAACTTAAAAGAATTTCGTCCTCGAAATTTAGGAAAAATTAGAGTAGGTAGGGTGAAGGAGATAGAAGCCGTATATTCGAATAGATGTACGAGATCTTCTTGGGACGGAAATGCAAACAAATATTCGACGATGAGGCGAGCGACAATTCAATGGCAATATGTCATTTGAGCGACTAGAACAGAAAATTTTGATGGTTTCAATTTAGATTACGATCATGAATATGACAACCAATCAATGACTAAGCTTGATCAACCCTAATATTAACCCAAAAAGGCAACCTTATGAGCAGGTAATAAACTCCTTAATCCTTTGATATCGTCAATATTCATATACTATCTCGTCATAAATCGTTCTTTCCAAAATTACTTTCGTAGCACGTCCCCTTAACATTTAACAAAACCCAATATGATTATAAATATACTCTAACTTCCTCTATCTCGTCGTAGAATTTCAAATAGTCTCAAATTTTGAATTCCATAATCTTCATTCATACTAGCTCACTTATATATATCTTTTGTCACCCCCATTTCCTGTATTACGTATTTATGCTCGTATTTGATTTTGCACGTATTTTATTTTTCGACTTGCGGATTTTGGTTTCTCGTAAATTGGTTTGGACCATGGCTTGGTTTTATTTTTTTGAGTTGGTTTGGTTTGGTTCATCATGAGTGGAACACTTTAACCTACACTCTACCCTCAACACACCACAACTCCCCCACTTTATAACTCCACCTACTTTCTCTCTCCTCTTTATTCTCTCATTTATTTCTTACAACTTCTTCTTCTTCCTTCTTCCACACAACTCCCCAACCTATTAGGCAAGTGCACCTTGCCAACAAATAAGCACCCAATTTTATTTATCCATTTGATAGATTAGGACATGTAGATCAACATTAGAACTTGGAATTTTGTGATTTGGAGTCTCCATTGTTCTAGATCTAAGTTTTGATTATTTTCGGAAATCATTGGTTTTGATCTATTAAACTTTGAGTTTTACTTGTTTTGATGCTTCCATGTGGAAGAGAATTCGATTTTACTCAAGTTAGAACCTTGAAAATCTAGATTTGGTTTTGATTTGACAAAGTTATGAAGATTTGAAATTTTTGGTGTTCTTGAGGAGTTCATCCCAGCCTTGGTGAAGGCTCTCGGCCAGTGCTCTTTAGCACCTGACCGATTGCGCACCCCGGCCTGTGCTCCTTAGCGCATGGCCGATTACGCGCAGGCTCAGCCAGTGCTTTGTGCTGCGCTGGATTGCGCTGGCGCAAGCTAGCCATACGCAATCCAGCCATGCGCAAACCGCCCCTGCGCAATTCACTCCTGCGCCATCTATCCCTGCGCACTCCACTCATGCACAATCTGACCCTGCGCCATCCATCCCTGCGCAACCTGATCCTGCGCAATTGACCCCTGCGCACTTGGCACCCTGCGCAGTTGGTACCCTGCGCAGTTGGCCTCCTGGCGCACTTGACTCCTGCGCAATCCAACCCCCTGACCCCTTGCGCAAACCATTGGCTCTTGGAGATTTGGTTTTATTTTCTTTAAGCCTGGCTCTTCTATAGTCCTATATATATTGATATTGTATTAGATATTTTACGCCCATTTTATATCCTTACGCCTTTTGTCATGAACTTGATTTTACTTAATATGTTTGGAATGTCTATTGTACATGGCATGGTATGACAAGGGCCTAGCATAACACGACAGTGACCCGTAGTGGTGCACTCCTGACATGACCAACCTGACATGACAGTGACCCGTAGTGGTGCACTCCTAACAAGCACCCTGACATGATTTATCTTGATAACTTGATAGTGGCCCGTGGCGGCGCACTCCTGACTTGACTTGACTTGTAACTTGTAACTTGACTCGTATAATCAACTTGACACCGTGGGTGTTCCTGCTTGCTTGCTTGTACAATCCACTTGTCTTGTCTTGCATCATGTCTAGGACGTGACTTCCTGGGTACCACGGCCAGGGACTCGCGCTTAACTGGATTAGGCTAATGATTAGATCAAACTAGAACATGGAGAATTCCCAGTCACAGGCAATCTCGTTATCTGGGCGCTTTAATGGACTTGTAGCTTGCCGACGAGTAGAGCACATTTCCAGCACACTGTCATGTGTTGTACCCTCTAAGTCACCTAAGGGTACATTTGTCTCCCGGGCAATGTACCCACCTATAACTCTCAACCCGCGGAAGGATAACTGGATAGTCTGCAGGGCTTGGGACTGGGAGTTTCTCACTTGCATCTTGTTAGTAATTAGGTTTGTGATAACCCTAGTTAGTTAAAGTAGTAAGCCGTAGTAATTGCTTGGCCGCTTGTGAATGCATGATGTCCAGCCTTATCTAAGTTTTGTCTAGCTCCAGTACCTGCTATCTCCTGAGCATGTTTGTTTTACTTATTTTAACGATAAATGAGTAGAGACAGTGAGCTATTCAGGCGAAGGGTTACAACCTCGGTCCTTGTCTGGTTTAAGGATTGTAACTTGGCTCCCGGAATGGTTCGACGTCCCTAGTCGTTTATCGCCCTGTGTACTTTACTACTTGTACTTTCCTTTTATTCTTTATGTTCTGATATGCTGGCTTTTGTTCTTATTTGTGGCCTCCTTTGTGGCACTTGCTCTTTCTGGGGTTTGACCCAGCTGGTTTTGTGTGGCCAGATTTTGGAGCAGCTCCCGAGGATCTACCAAGCTTCCAGCCCAATGGTGACAACTAGACGGAACCCGGGCCAAGAGTGGGTTTTCCTTTTTGTTTCACCCACTTATATGTAAATTTATTCTTTTGAGGCGTTTAGCCGACGAGCACCTGTTAGCTCGATGCACATTTACTTACTGTCTGCCTACGGGCTGTAAGCATGATTAACAAATCCTATGGTTGATCATGTACGACTGAACTCTTGCTAGTCCCATCATTTTGTACGACTAGCTTCATGATCATCCAATATGTAATATTTGGGACGCCTTATATATATATTTGATGCTCTAACATCTTGTAACTCTGTTAATTGCTTGAGATTGAGACAATAGGCTTGACCTTAAGAGACTGCTGGCTTGTAGTAAACCCTCATATCTAGACAGCCGTGACCGTATAGTTGAGATGTATTCTATTTCAATATACGTAGCTGGCTATGTCTGCCCCCGCTCTCCAGTATTCTGGTTCTGGGGCGTGACATGGTTTAAGTGGTGGCCCATGCAGGTCTTGGCATTCAAGAAATGTGAGGGTTTACCGAATAGATGTCTCAATCAATATTCGTCCTTGATCTCTGCTCGTATCTTCAAATCCCTGAGAATCTCGACCTGATCACATTGCTTGTATCATTGATCTGTCCTGGTCCTTTCCTTATTGTTCCCTATGTCATCTTTTTCAGCGGCATTACTCCCGGACCTGCCAACCAGCCAGAGGAAGCTCGACAAGCACCCCAGCGCCAGGAAGATCAAGCTCAGCACTCTGAAGTAGCCTCCCGAGTTATGCTTTCCGGAGGCTCAGTACCTCCAGTTCAGGCAGCTCCGCTCGCTCAACCAGCTAGACAGGATGAGGGACCTTTGGTAGGACTTATCAGAGAACTGCTTGCATCCCAAGATCGTCGAGGCGACGCCTTGCACCAGGAAGTTCATGATGCACTAAACCGAGGAGGTCCCCAAGGGAATCAGGCGGCCAACAGTTTCAAGCGCTTGAACCCTCCCTTCTTTGACGGCAGTGAAGATGCGATTGTCGCGGACGCTTGGCTTCAGGATACCGAGGTGGTTCTAGAGGCAGCTAGGACACCTGAGAATGAGAAGGTGGCGGTGGTACGCCTACAGTTGTTAGACTTGGCTCGCGATTGGTGGGCAGCTCAGGCCATGGGGTTAGCGGCACCAGTCACTTGAGCGACGTTCAGAGAGAGGTTCCAGACAAAGTACTTTGATGCGGTGGCACGGTACGACCTGCAGACCAGGTTCACCAACTTGAAACAAGGAGGCAGGACGGTCGATGGCTATGCGACCGAGTTTTCCAGGCTGAGTAGGTTCGCCCCCACCTTGGTGGCAACCGAGTTCGATAGGGCTCAGCGGTTCCAGCAAGGGCTGCACTTAGAGATATTATTGGCTGTGGAGCAGTTCGAGCACCAGACGTTCGATGCAGTGTTGAAGGCAGCAAGGAGGCATGAGTATACCTCCCGGAGAATTGTGGACAGGACCGGAGGCAGGAAGCGGTCCCACAACCAGATGCACCAATCTTCAGCTCCAGCCCCGGCAGCTAGGGGTATAACCATTGGAACTCCGAGGCGGGCGGCCTCAGTGACGTCGGTTCAGCATTCGACCCCGACGTACCCGCAGCAGCAGAAGCAGAAGCAGTCTTCCGCGGTGGGATGTTCTCATTGCGGGAAGCCGGGCCATGTAGTGGCAGAGTGTCGTAGGGCACAGGGATTGTGCCTGGCTTGTGGAGGAGCAGACCACCAGATAGGGACCTGCCCGAATATGGGAGGTCCATCATCATCCAACCTTTCTAGTTCTTCGGTGAGAGGACCAGCCCCAGTTCCAGTCCAGCAGCAGCAGCAGCAGCAGCAGTACCCGAGGCTATTGTTGCCTCAGGCCCAGGCCTTTCAGCAGCAGAACCAGCAGCAGATCACCCAGGCTCCAGCACAGAACCGACAGAGGGGTTTCCAGCAGAGAGGACCCGCAGCTAGAGGTCAGGCTATGATGATGACCATGGAAGAAGAAGTTGCACCTGGTGAGGTAGTGGCAGGTACTATTCTCGTCAACACTTTTCCGGCATCTGTATTATTTGATTATGGTGCATCGCATTCATTCATGTCTGCACGATTCGCGACACGGATAGGATTGGAGCCCGAGTCATTATCAGTGAGGCTCAATATACTTACTGGTAATGGTCTTGTGGGAGTAGATCGAGTATTTTCCTCGTGTCGGATCATAGTTAGCGGTAGAGAGTTCCCCGCTAGGTTCATAGAGTTCCCTATGGCAGACTATGATGTAGTCCTAGGTATGGATTGGTTGAGGAACCATTATGCTAGGATAGACTGCCATGTTGGCAGAGTTGTCTTTAGCATTCCCGGAGAGCCAGAGTTTTTATTTTCCAGAGGCACAGTAGAGCCATCTCCTCCAGTATTGCGGATGGCAGTAGCAGCAGTGCAGTTGCCCCGGATAGTTGAAGAGTTTCCAGATGTCTTCCCAGAGGAACTTCCAGGGATGCCACCAGAGCGGGAGATCGAGTTCACCATTGACTTGATTCCCGGGACAGCACCAGTATCAGAGCGAGTCTACAGAATGGCGCCTTCGGAGTTGGAGATTTTGTACAAGATGATTGAAGAACTTAGAACCAAGGGATTCATTCGTGCTAGTGGATCGCCTTGGGGAGCCCCGATGCTTCTTGTGAAAAAGAAGGATGGTACGTCTAGGCTATGTGTTGATTATCGTGCCTTGAACTCAGTGACAATCAAGAACAGATACCCTCTCCCAAGGATAGATGACTTGTTTGATCAACTCAAAGGGGCTTCAGTTTTCTCGAAGATAGACTTGCGGTCAGGATATCACCAGATCAGAGTCAGAGAGCAGGACATCCCGAAGACGGCGTTCAGATCTAGGTACGGGCATTGGGAGTTTCTAGTTATGCCTTTTGGAGCGACCAATGCGCCGGCAGTGTTCATGGACCTCATGAACCGTATTTTCATGCCTTACGTGGATCAGTTTGTGATAGTATTCCTTGATGACATCCTGGTCTACAACAAGAGTGAAGCAGAGCACGAGCAGCATCTCAGAATTGTCCTCCAGATTCTCAGAGAGCACCAGTTGTACGCCAAGTTCAGTAAATACAAGTTCTGGCTCGATCGCATTTCTTACTTGGGTCACATCATTACCAGAGGAGGAGTGGAAGTAGATCCCCAGAAGATTGTGGCTATCGAGGCATGGCCAGTACCCAGCTCAGTGGCAGAAGTTCGCAGCTTTCTTGGATTGGCCGGCTACTACCGGCGGTTCGTCTCTGATTTTACAAGGATTTCAGCGCCGATGACCCAGCTGACCCGCAAGGATGTGTCGTTCGTTTGGACAGCAGAATGTCAGGAATTATTTGAGAAGTTGAAGCGAGGTTTGATAACGGCTCCCATTCTCACCCTTCCAGATGGGACCGGAGGATTCACAGTTTATTGCGACGCTTCAGGCAGAGGATTGAGATGTGTTTTGATGCAGCATGGGAAGGTAATTGCTTATGCGTCACGTCAACTCCGTAATCACGAGAAGAATTATCCGACCCACGACTTGGAGCTAGCAGCAGTAGTGTTTGCACTTAAGTTGTGGAGGCACTACTTGTACGGAGATAGAGTGGAGATCTTTACTGATCATAAGAGCCTGAAGTATGTTTTCATCCAGAAGGATCTTAATATGCGGCAGAGAAGATGGCTCGAGCTACTGGTGGACTACGATGTGGATTTGCAGTATCATCCAGGGAAGGCCAACGTTGTAGCAGATGCGTTGAGCCGGAGAGCCGGAGTTTATTTCCTGACGGCGCAACCAGAGCTATTGGCGGATCTTCAGAAGATGGGAATTGAAGTGGTTCTTCCTTCCAATGTGGCCCGGATGGCCAGCCTACAGATTCAGTCCACCATAGTTGAGAGGATCCGGACAGCACAGTTAGCAGATTCTAAGATTCAACGGCTCAGAGCAGAGTGTGAGGCAGAAAGAAGGCCAGAGTTATATATTCATGAGGATGGTATACTTCGACACGGCACACGTCTTTGTGTACCCAGTGGAGATATCAGACAGGAAGTCATGGCAGAGGCTCACGGTTCACAGTATTCCATCCACCCAGGCAGCACGAAGATGTACAGAGATATTCGTCAACACTTTTGGTGGAATGGTATGAAGAGAGAGATAGCCAGGTATGTCTCTCGATGTTTGGTTTGCCAACAGGTCAAGACTGAACATCAGAGACCAGCTGGACTTCTTCAACCCTTGCCGATCCCAGAATGGAAATGGGAACACATTACCATGGATTTCGTGACTGGGTTACCCAGATCTCCGGCAGGCAGAGATGCTATTTGGGTTATTGTGGACAGGCTTACCAAGGTGGCACACTTTCTTCCATTTAGAGTTGGACAGTCGACGGCACAGCTAGCAGAGATGTATCTCAGGCAGATCGTCAGACTTCATGGAGTGCCAGTCAGCATAGTATCAGACAGGGACACGAGATTCATATCGTACTTCTGGCGCAGTCTTCATCAAAGTTTGGGGACTCGTCTCAAGTTCAGCTCGGCGTATCATCCGCAGACAGATGGGCAGTCAGAGCGTACTATACAAACTCTCGAAGATATGTTGCGGTCGTATACCCTTGACTTCGGTGGTTCATGGGAGGATCACCTGCACCTGATGGAATTCTCGTACAACAATAGTTTCCAGGCCAGTATCCAGATGGCACCCTTCGAGGCTCTGTATGGCAGGAAGTGCAGATCTCCGTTAGCATGGGACGATGTCGGAGAGAGGCAGATGCTCGGTCCAGAACTGATTTCTCAGACGGTTGAAGTGGTCAGGAAAGTCAGAGATCACCTCCGAGTTGCTCAGGATCGCCAGCGCCATTGGGCCGATGCTCATCGGCGTCCTTTAGAATTTGCCGTCGGCGACCATGTATTCTTTAGGATCTCGCCTACCCGCGGCGTCATTCGTTTTGGCGTACGGGGAAAGCTTAGTCCTAGGTATATAGGGCCGTTCGATATTCTGGAGCGAGTAGGCGATGTGTCCTATCGTCTCGCTCTTCCGCCGTCGCTAAGTGAGGTACATGATGTATTCCATGTATCCCAATTAAGACGGTACATCCCGGACCCGAGCCATATCCTAGATCATTCGGAATTGGTTGTTGGTACCAACCTTTCGTATGAGGAGAGGCCAGTGTCTATATTGGACCGGAGAGAAAAGACGCTCAAGAACAAGACTATTAACTTAGTCCGTGTTGCTTGGGGTCATCACTCTCTAGGTGAGTCAACGTGGGAGCATGAGGACGACATCCGATCGCGATATCCCTACCTGTTTGACTCGTGAGGTATAATGTCTTTCTTATGCCTTACGCTTTCCCTTTCCTTGCTTGCATTGTATGATTGTATGATTGAACTGCTTAACGTAGCTTGCCTGTGCTTAGTGTAGCTTGTCGTGGCAATCTCTAGCTCCTTGATTAAATTCCGAGGACGGAATTCTTTGAAGGTGGGTAGAGTTGTCACCCCCATTTCCTGTATTACGTATTTATGCTCGTATTTAATTTTGCACATATTTTATTTTTCGACTTGCGGATTTTGGTTTCTCGTAAATTGGTTTGGACCATGGCTTGGTTTTATTTTTTTGAGTTGGTTTGGTTTGGTTCATCATGAGTGGAACACTTTAACCTACACTCTACCCTCAACACACCACAACTCCCCCACTTTATAACTCCACCTACTTTCTCTCTCCTCTTTATTCTCTCATTTATTTCTTACAACTTCTTCTTCTTCCTTCTTCCACACAACTCCCTAACCCATTAGGCAAGTGCACCTTGCCAACAAATAAGCACCCAATTTTATTTATCCATTTGATAGATTAGGACATGTAGATCAACATTAGAACTTGGAATTTTGTGATTTGGAGTCTCCATTGTTCTAGATCTAAGTTTTGATTATTTTCGGAAATTATTGGTTTTGATCTATTAAACTTTGAGTTTTACTTGTTTTGATGCTTCCATGTGGAAGAGAATTCGATTTTACTCAAGTTAGAACCTTGAAAATCTAGATTTGGTTTTGATTTGACAAAGTTATGAAGATTTGAAATTTTTGGTGTTCTTTAGGAGTTCATTCCAGCCTTGGTGAAGGCTCTCGGCCAGTGCTCTTTAGCACCTGACCGATTGCGCACCCCGGCCTGTGCTTCTTAGCGCATGGCCGATTGCGCGCAGGCTCAGCCAGTGCTTTGTGCTGCGCTGGATTGCGCTGGCGCAAGCTAGCCATGCGCAATCCAGCCATGCGCAAACCGCCCCTGCGCAATTCACTCCTGCGCCATCTATCCCTGCGCACTCCACTCATGCGCAAACTAACCCTGCGCCATCCATCCCTGCGCAACCTGATCCTGCGCAATTGACCCCTGCGTACTTGGCACCCTGCGCAGTTGGTACCCTGCGCAGCTCACCCTGCGCAGTTGGCCTCCTGGCGCACTTGACTCCTGCGCAATCCAACCCCCTGACCCCTTGCGCAAACCATTGGCTCTTGGAGATTTGGTTTTATTTTCTTTAAGCCTGGCTCTTCTATAGTCCTATATATATTGATATTGTATTAGATATTTTACGCCCATTTTATATCCTTACGCCTTTTGTCATGAACTTGATTTTACTTAATATGTTTGGAATGTCTATTGTACATGGCATGGTATGACAAGGGCCTAGCATAACACGACAGTGACCCGTAGTGGTGCACTCCTGACATGACCAACCTGACATGACAGTGACCCGTAGTGGTGCACTCCTAACAAGCACCCTGACATGATTTATCTTGATAACTTGATAGTGGCCCGTGGCGGCGCACTCCTGACTTGACTTGACTTGTAACTTGTAACTTGACTCGTATAATCAACTTGACACCGTGGGTGTTCCTGCTTGCTTGCTTGTACAATCCACTTGTCTTGTCTTGCATCATGTCTAGGACGTGACTTCCTGGGTACCACGGCCAGGGACTCGCGCTTAACTGGATTAGGCTAATGATTAGATCAAACTAGAACATGGAGAATTCCCAGTCACAGGCAATCTCGTTATCTGGGCGCTTTAATGGACTTGTAGCTTGCCGACGAGTAGAGCACATTTCCAGCACACTGTCATGTGTTGTACCCTCTAAGTCACCTAAGGGTACATTTGTCTCCCGGACAATGTACCCACCTATAACTCTCAACCCGCGGAAGGATAACTGGATAGTCTGCAGGGCTTGGGACTGGGAGTTTCTCACTTGCATCTTGCTAGTAATTAGGTTTGTGATAACCCTAGTTAGTTAAAGTAGTAAGCCGTAGTAATTGTTTGGCCGCTTGTGAATGCATGATGTCCAGCCTTGTCTAAGTTTTGTCTAGCTCCAGTACCTGCTATCTCCTGAGCATGTTTGTTTTACTTATTTTAACGATAAATGAGTAGAGACAGTGAGCTATTCAGGCGAAGGGTTACAACCCCGGTCCTTGTCTGGTTTAAGGATTGTAACTTGGCTCCCGGAATGGTTCGACGTCCCTAGTCGTTTATCGCCCTGTGTACTTTACTACTTGTACTTTCCTTTTATTCTTTATGTTCTGATATGCTGGCTTTTGTTCTTATTTGTGGCCTCCTTTGTGGCACTTGCTCTTTCTGGGGTTTGACCCAGCTGGTTTTGTGTGGCCAGATTTCGGAGCAGCTCCCGAGGATCTACCAAGCTTCCAGCCCAATGGTGACAACTAGACGGAACCCGGGCCAAGAGTGGGTTTTCCTTTTTGTTTCACCCACTTATATGTAAATTTATTCTTTTGAGGCGTTTAGCCGACGAGCACCTGTTAGCTCGATGCACATTTACTTACTGTCTGCCTACGGGCTGTAAGCATGATTAACAAATCCTAGGGTTGATCATGTACGACTGAACTCTTGCTAGTCCTATCATTTTGTATGACTAGCTTCATGATCATCCAATATGTAATATTTGGGACGCCTTATATATATATATTTGATGCTCTAACATCTTGTAACTCTGTTAATTGCTTGAGATTGAGACAATAGGCTTGACCTTAAGAGACTGCTGGCTTGTAGTAAACCCTCATATCTAGACAGCCGTGACCGTATAGTTGAGATGTATTCTATTTCAATATACGTAGCTGGCTATGTCTGCCCCCGCTCTCCAGTATTCTGGTTCTGGGGCGTGACATCTTTCCAAGTTATGATTTCCTCTAAAATTAAAATTCCAAAATCCCCAACCAATTTGGCCCAAGTAAAAGTTAGAATCTTCTTACTACAAATTTGTATTTATTGGTCAATGCACAATGCATCCCTAAGTACCAAAATAAAAGTCCGTCTTCAATGTTCGATAAATCTCGAAAACTAGCAGTATACCTTCATAACTCAATCTTCTATCATCATAATTAAAAATTTCCTAAAATATTTATTAGTCTCTCTCAAAAAATTTGAATTCAACAATCTCAGTTTCTTGATGGTAGAAATGAAACTCATCTTAACTTCTTATTCATAATCATCTTACAACTTAATTCTCCATGCATCAAAAATGTAAAGGTTTCTTTCTTCAACAATTGGTTATCCTTGAAAATATTATCATAACACTATATGTCATCGAAGGCAATGTCAACATTTTTCTTTATCAAAAATTTGCATCCATAAATTTAGTATATAAATTTGGTTCTTAAACCACCAACACTTTAGAAAATTCTTCATTCGATATTTAGTTACCTCGAAACAATTTTTATAAATTTGAGAAGTCTATTTATTGTTTTATCAACACAATATAACATTTCTCACTTCATCTATTTGGTTTTATCGCATATTTATTTATGACCTATCTATACCTTGTAATCTTGTAATTATCTTAACCACTATATTATTTATCCATGTTATGGGTTTCTCCAGTCTAACCTCTACTAGCCCAAGATTGTCATGATCAAATTTCATTTCGCATAAGGGAATCAAACAAGGAACAAGGTTGCATAAACAATGGAGAAATTATAGTAAAATATAAGTAAGCAATTTTAATTGGAAGGGAGAAAAGTAAGTGTTGCTAATATTGCATGATGAGTAAAAGGTGTTATGGGTCTAAGTAAATCAAGATAATACAAGAAAATAAAATGACAAGGGTTAAGCAATCAAGATAAAACGCAAAGTTAAGTATTTAACGGATTAGTAGCTCGCAATCGGCCGAAGATTTGAGTCGAGATTGAGTCCAAATATATAGTCAAAGTATACCGGTACCATGGTAAGGGTTATGGTTGAGTCTTTATGGCCGAAAGTCGTACCATAAAAATAGAGTACAGGGGACGTGTTTTAGTGGAACATGATATACCTACATGAAGGTGAGCTCGTCTAGGTCTTACATGTAAAATTTGTGGGAAGGAAAAGTCTAGTGTTGGGCTCCAAATATCAAAGTCACGATAGAGAACGCCGAATGATCACAAATAGAAAGTGGATTTTCATAAGATACTAATTAACGCACAAAAATAAAAGGTTAAGCACGAAATAAAGATAATTAGGAGTCTCGTAGATCAAGGTAAAATAGGTTAGAGATACAGTTTCTAGAGGGAAGATAGTCTCATAGATAAGGGTATGGTCAAGGGGATGGTTATAATCATTTCTAAGTTTCAAACCATTAGATGTCATGAATGAAGGTCTAGAATTGAGGGAAGGTCAAGTAAGCCAAAGATATGTTCATCGGTTTGGTCGATGACTAACTATACTTGTGTATATGCAATACCATAATCATAGGTGATATAGCAATCTAATGTGGAATACTTCTATCTCACTAGGGTGACCTTTCTTGCTTCTTGGTTCTCTACCAATATATGATATAATCTAAAATTTCAAGTTCTTCAAAATTTACTCAATAAAATTTTTAAGATATTTCACCAAATTTCCTATTCATCTTAGGCTGTCAACTTTAATCACAATTTTAAATCTCTAGTCAATCTCGAAATAACCCTTGTATATCGCAACTTGAATAATAACTTCTCTTTCTTTTCTTTTTTTCTTTTTTTTCTTTTTTTTTCAATCTAAAACTCAACATTTAATAAGTTTATCCGTCGAAATTCATACTACAAAATGGAACGTTTAAATAACTCCCGAATTTTAATTCTATATCTTTCAAATGTGTATATCTAGCTTCCAATAAGTCACAACTACTCTTCAAAAGTAATTCCCCCTTTTTTTTCAAAATTTAAATATCCCTAATCAATTTTTAAAACTCGAAAAATAACTTTATAAATCATAAATAATATGATGCAATTTAATTCAAAAATATTTTACCAAAATTTATCAATCCTCCTCAAATTTTGGTCAATCGTAAATTTTAAAATTATGATCCTTTTCAATCAAATTTATATCCCTCCAAAAGATGTATAGCTATAACTCAATAAGTCATAAATGTTCAAAGACCTTCAAAAATTAAAACGCAAAATCAAATCAATTTGTTTTCTCGATCTAGCTATCCTCTTGTGTATACCACCTTGTAATAGCAAAATAAAATTCCAACTATCCATTGAAGGCGGTAATATTCTACTACCCAACTTGAAATTAACTAGTCCTTAAAATCATACTTTCTAGAAAATAAATTCCTTTATAACTCAAATAAAATTCCAATGCATATTAATTGCCAATGCAATCCATCTAGCCATGTGTTTAACCTATGGGCATATACTAGTGTAGTCATCTTTACTAAACACGAAACTAAGAATTTACGGTAGAAGGAGTCAAGCAAGATACAAATCAAGGAGGTCGAACGAGAGTTCGAAATTTGAAGTCAAGAAAGGATGTCAAGTAGATGGATGAGATTCTAAACTCTAATCCTATATTGTAGGTCCGTTTGGTACAGTCATGTAACCGAAACGGCAAACTAGACCTGCATGGGCCACCACAAAAACATGTAACGCCCCAGTCCCAAAATACTTGGGACTAGATACGTATCTTGCCAGCTGTATACATACGAGTAAATATACGACTCGTATATATACATAAGCTGTAAATGTAGAAAACCAAGACACTAAATCTCATCCACAAAGATAATTAATGATATAAAGCAACTTTGAGTTTGTCATGTACACAATAGTTGGGCGGAGACAAAGTCCACTACCAACCAAATTAAATATGAAAAAAATATACAAGGAAAGAATTGAGCAAGCGAGAGCAATGGCGAGTCCAAGAGCAATCATCACGAAAGAAGGAATGGCCTTAGCTAGAGCACCTGCAAGAAATCATGAAACACATACCTGAAGAGATCACCAGGTCCTCAGAGGGACGTAACAAGACACATAATATCATGCCGATAAACTGAATAAATAAGCTCAACAGAAAAGTATGCATGAGTAAAGGTTCCTACCCATTCTAGTTGATATGCATTTTGAGGACAACGTTCTACGCAGGGGCTGTAACGGATTCACACAAGCAAGTAATAGAGAGTGGCCAGCAAGTAGCGCTCATCCGAGACACTATCGACCTGGGCAGAAGGTAGTGCTCATGAGAGTCACCCTCGGCCCAAAATGTGTGTAAAAATAAAATGTAGCCCCTACGCTAATAACTGTCCCCTCCCCCCAATGATATTATACATGTGTCGACTCCACGACACTGTTTAATCCTTAATAACTACCAAATCTTCTACACAAATCTATTAGCAGTTATATCCTAACGCACGGCCTGTACGCGCCAATGATCAGTCAGCACGCAAGTCCGTATCTATATGTGACTCACAACTCACACATAATCCGTGGCACATCGTGACAGTTTATGAGATGCACTAAACCTACGGTGGTCCCTTAACTCTAAGCCAATTGCATAAAATATAATAATTTACATATATATATAATTTTGAAAGAACAACATAAAGAAAAAGCATGCATGATATTGAGCAAGAATTTAAACAGTAAAGACAAGGTATCTTGCCTGGTTGACGCCTGAGGTGGTGCGATGATTCGACATATTCCGATGTGTGCAATAGCCATGGTCGATGGGCAGAGGTCTAAAGTCGCGAGGAAATAGATATGTATGATTAGTTATGACAAATGGCGATAGTCGAGGAGAAGTTGCGGGAAATATATATATATATATACTATTTTTAGAAAACATAATATTTAAAAGTAGGTTTTTATTCGTCAAATATGTTTGTAGGAAAATACTTTAAACTATATTTACTAGTAGGAGAAAAACAATTTTAGGTAATTATTATAACATATAAAAATGAGACATAATAATCAAAATAGTTGGTAAACTAGTAATATAAAAATACTTGGGACTATCTTATATATTTTATAGAAAATTAATAATAATCCTAATAATAAGTAAACTAGTAAAATGATAATAATTTATATTTTGTTTTGATAACTAAAATCAGTATAAAAATAATAATAATAATAATAATAATAATAATAATAATAATAATAATAATAATAATACTGAAACTTACTGTTCTCATCCCTAATTTAATAGTGAGAGAGAGTTGGGAAAGAGAACGGAGCTGAACGGGAGAGGGGGTCTTACCGGAGGGCGGTCGCCGACGCTCGTCGGAGGGGACGAGGCGGACGGAGGGCTCGGGTGGCTTTGGTGGAGGCGCCCCTACGGAGCTGCGGCGGCGCTGCCCTGGGCCGGCGCGACGGAGGAACCATGTGATCGGGCGGTCGGTCGGGTTTGAGCGGCGCGGCGGAGAAAAAGTGCGGCACGGTCGGCCGGGGTTTGGACGACGCTCTCCTGGCGGCGGGGTCACCCGTGTGGCCGGCGGAGAGGGGCGGATCTGCTCGGGATGGCTCGGGAGGGGTCGATCGGAGGTTAGGGTTTCTGCGGCGGTTCGCTGGGCGGCGTCTGGGTGCGGTCAGCGCCGGTGGTGGCGCGAAGTCGGGTGGAGGAGTTCATCGGGTTGCCAGATCTGGGCTGTCCACGGTGGCGCAGCGCTGCTCGCCAGTGGACGGCGGCGGCGGAGATTCGTGGAGCGGCGGACGATCGTACTGCACGGCACGGGGGCGGGGCGAGGTGCTCACCAACTCGAGGTCGCCGGAAGAGACTCGTCGACCAGACGGAGGTAAGGGTTCTGCCTCCTCCTCTTCTTTGTCGGGGAATTTTGGACGGTGGTGGTAATGGTGGTCCGGTGATGATGCTAGGGTTGTGTTGGCCGCGCAAGCGCGGGTGGTGACAGATTTTTGAGGGTTCGATGGTGAAAGGATTTTCGACGGAGTCGGGATGCTGGCAGTGGTGGTGATGTTGGGGAATTGGCGTAGGTGGAGACAACGGCGATGGTGGTGGTGGTCAGGAGATGGCGACGGAGATGATGAAGGGTTTGTGTAGATGTCCGGGGTTGTCAGGCATGGAAAAATCATTGTAATTGTAATAGAAAAAAAATAGTGGAGGGGATGAGGCACAGACACGATGCACCTGTGGATGCCAAATTTCTGGAGGAATACCTCTCCTTTTATAGGAGGTGGGAATTCCCAGTTAGATAGGGATTGGAAGTATTTAAATCCCAATTAGATAAATCCCCTATTAATTTAAATCGATTTAAAAATATTTCAATTTAATTCAAATCCAATCTAAATAAATTTTATACTTACTTTAAGATATTTTAAATAAAGCCAATAAATATTTTTGCAATTTAATTTACCATATTTAATCAAATATTAAAATTAACAAATCCCAAATATCATTTTCATAATTAAATAATCATAGTAATAATTAATTTCGAAAATCACGATAAATACTTAAATATTAATTTATAAAATAGCTTTTATAAATAACAAAACATTTTAATTATCAACTTTCAATTTTTACAAAATATTTGGAGCACAATTTTTCAAATCACTATTTATTTTTAACGACGAATAAAATAACCTTTTTAAAAATTTAAAATATTTATCACATATTATTTGAACATGTACCTTTCCTATAAAAATAAAATTTATTAATAAAAATATATTTTTTTTCTAACATATGTACCTCGACACATATTCACACTCGTCGAGAAATTACGAAACGTAAATCTCGCACGTTACGCAAAAATGCGAACTCGTATGCAACGTGTAAATACGAAGTATAAAAATATTTTAAAAAAAATCGTAGTATAAATTTAGGGGGTTTACACCACGTGTCTCAACTGTCGTGAGTGAGATGTTCTGACAGAGCCGCATGAGTGCGGTCTCTAAGTGAACCGCATACGGGTGGCCCCCACGATCCTAGCCACATGAAGGTAGCAGCCGCATGAGGGTGGCAGCCGCATGAAGGAGACAGCCGTATGAAAGAGACAGCCGCATGAAGAAGGCAGCTGCACGAAGGAGACAGCCGCATGAAGAAGGCAGTCGCATGAAGGTGGCAGCCGTATAGGGGTGCTTGGGACTCGACGGATCCTGTCAGTTATAAAAGATTTTCTTCTTTTCCCAAGGAGTACACCATTATTATTTTAGCTTTATGTCAGAGCTGTCATTCATTGCGTCAGAGCTGTCATTCATTGTGTCAGAGCTGTCATCAGAGCAATTAATTGGGGGGCTGCTTTATGGCCAGCTATAGAAGCAGACAGCGTATGGCCACGTGTCTTTGCCTGAGCCGCATGGAGCTGTTGGGGGGTTTCGAGCCGCATAAAGTTCTGAAGGATTCCTGAGCCGCATGAGGCTCCTTCTGTTTGGAGCCGTATGGACTTTTTTGGTCCTTTTCCATGCTTCTATAAGACCCCCTTCAAAGTTTTCAATTTGCAAAATTGAAATACTTTGAATAAGAAGCATGGCTATATATAAGCTCTTCTGGCCGCAGAAGATATTCTGACCGCATGGACTTCCTAGCCACATGGACTTCCTAGCCGCATGGACTGCCTAGCCGCATGGATCGCTTCTGGCCGCATATTGTCCTCTCTGCCACGTAGGCGGCATTAATTGCTCTTGATTCATTATAATTTTGAGCCGTCTTTTGGGGAAATTCCAAGAGTCGGTTCATTAAATATTTGGATTTTGTGCTTTGATGAATCTCCTTTATGAGAGGGGACGAAATCCTAGGAGTCGGTTTTGCCTGTAACACGAGACCCGGAGCGTTCATCAATCCACGTGTCTCCCCTTTGGCCTCCTATAAATAAGAGTAATTTAGAGAGAGAAACTCTTTACTCTCCTTCCCAATTTAAGCACTTTTTGCCCTAATTGTCGTCCTCTTCTTCTTCTTCTTCGATCAACGATGGCCCCAAGTCTTCCAAGGCTGCCTCTGCTGCGGCGAAGGGCAAGAAAGCAGCTTCCTCGTCGGCCACGGTGCCTGAAGTGCACCCTGACGTCCACTCCACCATTGCTGGTAAGGATGAACTCAGAACTATGGCTATGTCGTATATTTTATGCGCGGGCCTTCTTCGTCTTCGCATACTGTGCTGCGTGTGCCTCCCGAGCCGCATGGGGGTATACCCTATGTCCGAGCCGCATGAGGGTTGCATAAGCACTTTATGAACCGAACCACATAAGGACTTTCTAAATCGAACCGCATGAAGCCTTCTCAAACAAGACCGCATAACCCCACTTTGGACTGTGCCGCATAAGGCCTTGCTAAGTCGTACCGCATAAGCTCATCTAGATTGGGCCACATAAGACATCGCTAAGCAGAACCGCATAAGCTCTTTTGACTGTGGCCGCATAAGACTTCGCTAAGCAGAACCGCATAAGCTCATCTGGATTGGGCCGCATAAGGCTGCGCTAAACCGAACTGCATAAGCTCCTCTGACTTGGGCCGCATAAGGCTGCACTAAACCGAACCGCATAAGCTCCTCTGACTTAGGCCGCATAATGCTTCGCTAAACCGAACCACCTAAACTCCTCTGACTTGGGCCGCATAATGCTCTACTAAACAGGACCGCATAAGCCTACGCTAATTAGTGCCACATAAGCTTATGCTCAAACAGAGCCGCATGAGCGCAGAGTAGCATAAGCTCATGTTTGAACAAAGTCGTATGAGCTTATGTGGACTGGACCACATGAGCCTAAAATCACTAAGTGGTTTTATTTAGCCATCTTTTAATATGTCTCTTTCTTTCCTTTTTCAGTGAATCTGCCAGTTAATACAGCAGGAGAGCCTCTGGTGGGTCACGCACAATCGGCTTTGGGCTATCAATATGACCACATAGTCGAGTATGTGACGAATCAGCTTCCAAAAGAGCCTTCGGAGAGGCTGAATGCTATCAAGAAACAGTCCTTTCACTTTCTCTGTGCCATGATAAACTCGGGGCAATTGGAGGGGGAATACCTGAAACCGGCGTTCCTCTTTGGGGATGCTTTGTCTGTAAAGAACACCCGGATGCTGGATATATCGGAGAGCTGGGACTTTGTTCTTGACGGGGTGGAGATCCATATCCCTCCGATAGAGCATCATTTTCCTCTCTCATGGTTCAACATGTTTTCGCTAGACAAGAAGATGGTAGACTCCTTGACCCCAAGCAAGTCGGGGATGTTTGTGGGAAACATCTATTACAATAGGAATTTAGGGTCAGCATATGCAGGAAGGGAACCGGTCAGTCGGTATGTGATGGGACTGGCTCCGGGTACCTTTATAAACGTAACGGGTCCCAACTTCACATTCTCTTAGGCTGATACCTTTTTGAACCAGCTTGCTCGCAAAGGGTCGTATCCCGTCGGCCGGTTGGCATTGTTGAACTGGATAAACCCTATCCCTGTATGGGCCAATTTGACCACATGGATTCTACAGAAGTATGCGACTTCCCTGCGTGAGATCGGCCTCTATCACGCCATTCGGGGCACCTGTCATGGTCTGTCCATAAATAAGCCGTTGTTCATGGCTCTTCTGGAGATGTACAACCGGCGGACATGAACCTTCTTCACACCGGAAGGGAAGCTGGGACTTGCTCTCCACGAGATGTATGTTACCTCTAAGCTGCCCTGGGGGGAAGAAGTTTTTGATGTGTACACCCCTACGAGCGAAGAGCTCGAAGATTTGGATCGGCAGTTCCCTGGTTTTGTTGCCGTGTATCGAGAATTGTTATGTCATCATATCACTTGCCACCAGATGGCCATCAAGAAGGATGGCAGCTCGGAGGGGAGCGCTCCTCATACCAGGTCCTGGGTCTCATACCTTTTTACCCTTGGTGCCTCAGGCCGGGTTTCTTTCCGAGATCCTCAAACCCTAGAGGAGGTACAACACCTGGCATCGACTGCCAAGAGGTCGAGGTCTACGGGCGATATTTTTGGGAGTCGAACTGACTCTTTCAGCTATTTTTATCATGGTACTCAGCCACTGTCGGAGAAGGGACTTTTGGCGGGATTCCTGATGGTGTGGCTACGGAACTGCGTAGTCTCCGGGAGGGCAGGTTCTATTGAGAGGATCAGCCGCCACTTTATCCTCCCCACCGTAAAGTTGGTCTTCGGGGTCAAGCTGGCTCTTCTTCCGGCCATGGTGTGCAGCATACACCATGGCCTTCGCGCCTTTTCTTCCAAGGTCACGTGACACGACGATGGATTTTGAGCGCATAGAGCTGCCATACCATTATCTGATAGGGTAGCTATTAATGCACAACCGGTCTTTGATGAGGCCCGGAGCAGAAGATAGCGTTACAGTTGATGACACTTTTATTTTCCGATTCCACCATCAGCCCTGGGAGTGCAGCACCATGCCAGCCTGCCGGAGAGCGCTGGCGAGAGTGGACAGATACGATTTTTTTGTGTCCGTACCTCATTTTACTGCTGAAGAAGTGAGGAGCGTACATATTGATGGTACAGAACCTCCTCTCCTCTTACCTGAGAAAATGCTCCTTTGGCTGCGTAATATCCGTCCAGCGTATTTGCCATTAAAATTGTTTGATTGAAAACATTAACACAAACAGAACAGTGTTACAATATAGGACTTAGATGTAGTCCTAGGAGTACACTTTTGTTTAAGCTGGGTCCTTAGTGCCAATGGAGCGAGTGGTAATACGTTGACTCCATTGACGGGCTGACGACGGTTATCGGTTCTCTGAAGGTGTAGATTGCTCTGGGTGCTGGAGCTTGCCGAGAGGAGGAAGACGTTGAGTGTCTGTCTCTGCCTCTATGGTGATTCTCTGTGTGTTCGCTGTGGATTCTGTACGTTGTCCGTATGTGTCTGTGGAAGAAGGAAATAATCCCTCTATTTATAGCTGGGCGGGTTGGCTGCTCATGCGCGCATATGTAGGATGCGCAGGTACGTGGGGACGCCACGTAAAGATTGCTGATGGAGGCACATGGATGATGCGCCCTACTCGAGGGATTGAATTCTTCATACTGCTGTTGTGAGCCGGCACGTAGCAGAGGAGAAGATCTTTCTGTTGCTGAAATCTTGGATGAGTTGAGTCAAAGGACACATGTCGTCGACTCATGGCTCGGAGATCTCGGATCTGATGGGGGGGATGATTTGGTGGGATGTGCCTTGGATTGGGCGCATGATGAGATTTTGGCTCGTGACCTTTAGGAGTCACGAACCGTTCTGGGCGCATGGCTTTTGAGGCGCATACGAGCGACTTTTCTTCTGTCTTTCGGGATCAGAGATCAGTCTGGGGTGCATGGCTTTTGAGGCGCATGTAAAGCTTCAACTGAAGACTCTTCTTCTGTCTTTAGGGATCAGTGAAGGGTCTGAGGCGCATGGCTTTTGAGGCGCATGCGGATGGTTGGGTGGCCACGTGGCAGTAGCCGTCGGGGTAAAGTCATGATGATGCTGACGTTGTGGACGCTTCGTTTTCTGCAAAAGCTGTCAATCGTTCAGACTTGGGGAGGCGTGCTGCCAACTCTATCAGTTCAGCATTTAATGTTGGTAACATTCGATGGACAGCTGAGTGGGCGCGTTGGTTGACGTTCCACTAGGCGTATGGGGACGTATGGAGGCGCATCCTTTGTGATGCGCTCGGTACAGGGCGCATCTGTGGAAGGCGCTTGGTATTTAAAGGGGTGTAATACGCTGTCCAGCCGGCGCATCCGATACATCTTTAATGATGCGGCTGTTTCGCTTCTCGAGTGCTTTTAAATAGCCGTTTGGCTGAAGTCGAGGCGTCTGGTTCATCCATTTAATGTGAGTTTATTGCACGGAATTCGGAGAGCCATCTACTTGGCGTGTGGGTTTGATCTGCCCGGCCTATAAATAGTGGCATGGAAAGAAGGTTTCCTCTCGCTCTCTCACGTACCTCCAACATGAACTTGGGTATTCGGGTGCATTCTGTTGACGAAGTGTTCCCGAGGATGAAGATGAGACGCCATGTCGTCGTTGATGCACTTGAAGGTGACTGTTACATCCAAAAGACGGAGTCGAGGGCTTCCGAGGCAGGCGGAAGGTGCATGTTGCATTCAGAGATAGGGATGTTCGGGCCTCGTCTCCGTTGTTCCGGAAGAGCCGTAGATCGGAATGGTGGTGCTAGGCTCTTTCTTCCTTCAAAGTGGGTGTCGCCCACTCTGGTTGTGTTGAAAGCTGCTCCTTTAGCCGTATTTCGATTACGATCTTCCCTGGTCTTTGGAGGCTCTTTCGAAGCCTCCCCTGGCCACAGATTTGTGGTGCTCTTCTCTTTCTTGGTTCCAGCCAGAGGGTTAAATGCTTTGTTTAGTCGAAGAACTTATCAGGTGAGCTTGGCTGGAAGAGCGGCACATAACTGGACTGCTGAAGGGATGCACATAACTGAGCTGGATGCACATAACTGAGCTGCTGAGGAGATGGTGGGATGCGCCTGGTTGGAGGCGCATAGTATCTGCTGTGCCTTACTGACGGCGCATGGTGACTGCTGCGCCTATCTGGAGGCGCATGGTGGCCGCTGCGCCTATCTGGAGGCGCATGGTGGCCGCTGGCTGTAGACTTAGGATCTTTCCTTTGTAGAAATTCTCCTTTGTACAACCTTTTCTAGACATGTAATAGACTTTTGTATATAAAAAGTTCTTCTTCAAATGTCTATACTTATTGACTTTGCTGTGAAGTGTTCTGTCCGAGTTCTGGCGCATGTAGTGTCTGGCGCATGGTCTTTCTTGGTTGTGAAATTCCAGCTTCTACAAGACCCCCTTCAAAGTTTTCAAAACTTTTGAATAAGTTTTGGAATACTTTGAACAAGAAGCATGGAGGTCAGGGCGCATGATGGTTGGGCGCATGCCTGTTCGGGCGCATGCTCCTCTCAGTTAATGCATATGATGATGCCTTGGTAACCGAAAAGATTAATGATGATCTTTTGGTTTTATCTACTGTTATCTTCACAGGACCCGAGGCGACGGCTGAGATCACTCGTCATCGGTTCACGCGTGCGACCACGGCCTATAAATAGGTGAGAGATGGAGAAAAAGAGAGTTCTTCTTCTCTGTGCCCTTGCTTTATTTAGAATCTTTATTCAAAAACCCTAACTTTTTCCTCTTTGAGAACATGGCTCCCAAGACTCCTCGCGGCGGTGCTGGCAAGGGGAAGGAGAAAGCAAAGGAGCCTGTAGAGGAGGATGCACCTATCACTCTTGTGACTCCAGCCGACGTTCGTCCCGAGGTGTCGGATGGGTATCGTCTCTTTCACACAAGTTTTGGGCCTTACTGCGCCCTAACTCAAAACTGCCAGCGCGTATGGACTTCTGTCTTGATGATATGCCGAGATTTTATCCCGCCGACGTGCATAGGTTTAGGCCTTTATTATGCACCGAGGTTTAATTGCTGACGCGCATGGGTTTTTTTCCCCTGATGATGCGCCGAAGCCTTCGCTGACGCGCATGGGCTCACGCCTTGATGATGCGTCGAAGTTCCAATACTGACGTGCATGGGTTTACGCCCTGATGATGCGCTGAAGCTGACGCACATGGGTTTATACCCTGACGATGCGTCAATCTATTTGACACCTTTTGTCTTTTTGCCTGACTTCCACTTTTGTTGTGCCAGCGTCGATGACGATCCCTTTGTTGAATGAGGTCCTCCTGGATGCTTCTCTTTGCCAAATGGGAGTTGATTTTGATGAGGCGGTGATCAACCCTGCAAAGGATGCTATCTTACAGAGCCAACCCCGGGAGAGAATGCTGCAAATCCAGAACCAGTTGCCGCTTTTCCTCCAGAGTATGATGGAGAGTGGTAAACTGAAGTCTGCTGAATCTGAAGATGTGTCTTTCTTAAAACCTGCCTTTCTGTTTGGCGACCGACTAGTCTCTTCTGAAGCGAAGATACTGAAGATCAAAGAAGACTGGTTCTTTTCTGCCAAAGGCATGGTTCTATACATGCGGCAGGTTGACCGCCAGTTGCCGCTGACGGCCTTTTATCGTTTAGCTTCGAAGAGAAGGATGGGTTGTGAACTTACTCCTTCTCAAGGAGGGGCCTTGGGAGGTACCCTTTCGATCGACGCCACCTCGAACCAGCGAGATACTTTGGCTGCTTCACGTGCCGGTTCCTCGTTCAGTTACCGAGTCTTGCGTCCCGGGAGCCTCTACAGTGAAGTCCCAAATGACACGTTTCCCTTCAGTGCCCCGACCTTTGCAAATCGGATGCTGACAGCGAAAGTTATGTACCCGACAGGTGGCTTTAGAGTCAAAGGTTGGTGTCACTACATTCCGAGGTGGGACGAGTTGACCACTTGGGTGCTTTCAAGGTTCAAAGTTGAGCTTAAGGAGATCGGGCTGACAGCCGCCATTCGGGCTACGCAGGCAGGCGTGGATCTCAATAAGCCTATGTTCCTTGCGCTCTTGGAATTATTCAATGCCCATACTGGCAACTTTTTTACTCCGGTGGGAGAGTTGGGGTTGGCTCTCCATGAGATGTACGAAGTGTCTAAGCTTCCTTGGGGCTCGGAGCCGTACGAGGAATATTTTTCCTCAAATGAGGAGATCCAGGTTCTGGAAGATAAGGACCCGGAGATGATGGCTGTATTCAAAGAGGTGACGAGCCACCATTATCTGATGCACCGGAGGGATAAGGGCAAGACCCAGCCTCATGTGACTGCTTGGAGGGACTATGTCTTTAAGCAGAATTTGGCGGATCCTTCGAGGATCCGGTTTGCGACTCCGCAGGGACTGAAGCCCGCGGAGGTGACTTCTGAAATAAGTCGACTGGACGAGAGGACCCCACGTTCGGATGAGAGCGGCAATGATACATATAGCTGCTTCTGGCGCTGTGGGCACCGGATGTCATCTAAGGTAGTGTTGACAGCCTACTTGATGATATGGCTCCGGGATTGCGTGTTTGCAGGTGGATCCGGTGCCGTAGAGAGGGTACATCGAAATCTCATTTTGCCTGCCGTGAAGTTAGCTTTTGGACAACCCTTAGCACTCCTCCCCGCGATGGTGTACAACCTGTTGCGCGGTTTGAGGTCTTTTGCTGATGATGTGATCCAAAAGAAAGGTAACAATGACAACTTTCCCCGGGCCGAGCTGCCTTTCCATTATCTTATGGGATGGCTGATTTTGCATCATCCGAACGTGATGAGTCCCGGTCCGGAGGAGGATCATGTTGAAGAGGATGCCTTCATCCGCCGCTTCTACAAGAGGAAGTGGAGTTATACACTGGCGTCCCCGTTTGCAGGAGAGTCTTGTCCTACCTTCAGGGGTGGGAGATTGTCAAGGTTGGCCCGATCTTCAAAGATTTTGAGGCCGACCAAGATTTAGTTGACTCTGGCGAAGATGCGGTCACTTTGCCGAAATGGAGTTTTCGTTGGTTGCAAAGTATCCGGCCTTCTCACCTGGTCTACCGCAACCAGAATAGATGTTATCTGGAGCCATATCTGCCAAGCCGATTTGCTCGTCAATTTGGCTATACCCAGCTGATGTTGCGAAATCCCAGTAGCAGTCTAGGCTTCATCGGGAGTTTGCTGGATGGAGCTCGGGGCTGGCAGTATTATAACGCTGGATGCACTAGCGTTAATTTTACTACACCAGTCCGCAACCCTCGGCCGCAGATCCTATATCCGACTGCCAAGCTGTATTGTATTATAGATGCTGCGTCTCCTGGTTATGACAGGGAGACTAGTTTCATCATTGGAACTCAGCTGGAGGCCACGACGAATATGTTGATGGCAGTCCGATCATATCGTCCACCAGAATTGGCGGGATATCGGGCTGCTGCTACAGCACCAGTGAGAGATCCGTCTGTTGGAAAGAGGCGGGCTGACACAGAAGCTGGTTCTTCTGTACCGAAAAGGTCGAAAAAGATGTCGACTCCAAAGGTTACGGAAGTGCCACTCGTAACGCCAACGGGATCAGTTTCTGCTGAGGTAAGGAGTGCTCCGTAATTCTAATTCATTTTGTCATTGTGGTGACTTATGCTTTTCTTCTTGCAGGGATCATCGAAGAAGAAGTCCCGTATTTCAAAACTGGGTGCTAGTAAACTGAAGGAGGTGGCAGGCTCTTCTGATGAACGCATCCCACCGATGATAATGTCTCCCGTGGAGGAGGGCCCCGAAGACGTTCCTGCGGAGGTTTTAGTATCTCCTGTCTTTGAGGTTGCAACAAATTCCGGGAAGGTACAGTCTACCGTGGAGGCCTTGGACGTTGAGGGTCCTACGGACTCGAGGCATCCTGATGATGAGATGGATTGGAGTTCGTCACCTTCGGATGACGTTGCTCCAGAGCAGCAAGAGTCTGTTGCGGGGGCAACAGATATGGTTGGGACAGAGGAGAGGGTTGATTCCCCTCCTTGTCATGATGAGGGGAGGTCGGCTATATCATTGCCGAGTCGTACCCCAGCTTCAACCGTGGAAGTTGAGGTGGCTACCGATCATGAGGTAGCGACAGATTCTGTCCCTGTAGAGGGACTTGAGAAGGATGAGATCCTTCTGCCGGTCCTGTCTCCCGGGGCGGGCCAGGAGATGAGTGTTGATCTCCCTGTTCTGTCGGGGGAGGTACCGGTCGCTGATAGGACGTTGGGGGTAGAAGAGGTGGCCGTTGACGTCGGTGGTTTCTCCGAGCTCGAGAAGGGCAAGGGTGTAGAACCCTCTGTTACTCCTTCTACTTGGGGTACTATCTCGACGCCTATGCCGACTTTCTCTGTTCCTTCGGCTCCTCGGGCTAGCAGTCCAGCCCCTGTTGATGAAGAGCCTATTGATGCCGAGGTTCAAGCCTCGCAGGTTGTGGTTGGCGGATCTTCTTCCGGTCCGCTAACTGTAGTAGCTCCTCCAACTCCTGCTATGATACCGCAGGTACTGGCGGACGCAGAAGAATATGTGAAATTCCTCGTCGAGGGGGTGTACAAAATGCTGCAGAGGGGTGTATCTGCGGTGATGGATGCCAACGGGAGCTTTGCGACGGTAAGAACTCTGGTAATGCCCTGTATCGAGCTGATCCGCGTTCACCAAGGCCACGACCATATGGCCGAAATTCTGGAGGCTTCGGTGATCGAGCTGGACGAGCGGCTTGCGGAACTTCAGCGCATCCAGCGAAATGACCTCTCCGTCCTGATAGATGCGGAGAAGGAGAAGTTGATTGCCGAGATCGAGTCTTCCTACCAGGCCACTGTGGGCATTTGGGAGCGCAAGGTGGTTGAGACTGAGGCTGCAGTAGAGCAGTTGTCTCAGTCTATGAAGAAGACGATGGAAACGCGAGCTGCGTTGGATGCTAACATCGCAGAGATCAACACCCAGATGCACCGCCTTGAGGACCAACGGGCCCGACTCCAGTTAGATGCCGAACGTGTCCTGGCTGAACACGTAGCATTCAAGAAGGACGAAGCGACTTTTACTCAGCGGACTCTTGCCTTGGCTCAGCAGCGACAACAGCTTGATGAGAAGCATGAGAGCGAAACTTCCGCTGAGGCTGTTGAATTGATGCGTCAAGAAGCTGAGCGTCGAGTCCTGGCGACTGTGGAGACCCATACAGCCGACTTAAGACGTCGAGTCAGAGAGCTCTCAGCCCACCCTGGAGAGGTTCAGGGACTGTAGCTTCTTCCTTTTTTATGTTCTTTTGCAACCCTTGCTGAGGGATAGTGTAGTTCTGTACTCTCTTTTTTTTTTAAGAAAATAAAGAAGCACACAACCTTTTTTGTGATGTGTTCATTTTTGTTATTATGAACTTGATGATTTGTGTGGACCTATTATCTTTTGCGTACCTTGGTTTTTAGGTACAGATAATAAGTTTGAAGGAACCAACATGTTTGCTCAGAGGTGATGTGGACATGGCAATCATTGGGTTCAAAATGATAGAATCTTCCTACTCAAAGGTATTATGGACGTGGTAGGAATGATCCTGGGGGATACGCTGAACAACTCAGAGGTGATGTGGACATGGAAGTCCTGCGATCAATGTACGACAACGCAGGGGTTGTTTGTACGAGATGTTTACTCAGAGGTAATGTGGACGTGGTAAACATAAAGGGTAGCGTCGGCTTACGTAGTGTAAGATTCCACTTTGTAGGGTGTAGAGGAACAACTCAGAGGTGATGTGGACGTGGTTGTCTTTCTACTGAAGGATGTCACGGAACAGCTGGGTTCCGGAAGCGTATGGTTTTGTTGGAAGGGAATTGTCTGTGAATCCTGATGATCGGGTCTATAGATCCCCTTGTGGAAGCACATATTTGAAAGATGTCAAGAGTAGTACTTCTTCAGGAACTTGCCGTTGATGGGCATCATGAACAAGTCCCCATTGGGTTTGGCGAGGCGGTAAGCACCGTTTGAGTATACCGTCTCAATAATGAAAGGTCCTTCCCACTTGGGCTCGAACTTTCCTGGTGTCTTGTGAGTTAACACCATCGGCCTCCTGACTGCCAGAACCAGGTCGCCAACTTGAAAAGTTCTCTGTTTGACCTTCTTGTTGAAAGCCTGTGATATACGGGCTTGGTAGAGTTCGATGCGTTGTTGAGCCAGGAGACGCTTCTCATCGAGTGCCTCCAGTTCCCGTAGACGACGACGTTGATTGTCCTCTTCTGTGAGTTTGTTTGTTATTGCTACGCAGAGTGAGGGTATTTGGATCTCGAGAGGCAGTACCGCTTCGCTCCCGTAGATCAGAGAGAATGGTGTGTTGCCTGTTGGGGTCCGTACCGTTGTGCGGTAGGCCCAAAGGCATTCACCAAGCTTTTCGTCCCAGTCGCGTTTGTTGGATGACACGACCTTTTTGAGCAGCCTAACGATAGTTTTGTTGAACGCCTCTGCTAACCCGTTTGTAGCTGGATTGTAGGCGGTGGATGCCATATTTTGAATACGATTCTTGTCACAGAACCTGCTAAAAATATGGCTGATAAACTGAGGACCATTGTCGTGAATGATCCGCCGGGGTACTCCGAAACGGTAAATGACATGGTGTTTGATAAAGCTGACCTCCCTGGAGCTCTTTACTTCTACCAGTGGGACTGCTTCTGCCCATTTGGAGAAGAAATCGGTGATGGCCAGGATGAAGCGGTGTCCTCTTGATGAAGGAGGGGTGATTGGTCCCACAATGTCCATGCCCCAGGCTTCAAAGGGCCAGGAGGCGACTGTAGGATGTAGTGGTTCAGACGGTGTATGTATGAAGTCTGCATGAAGTTGGCATGCGTGACACTTCTTAGCATATTCAACAGCGTCGGCGGCCATGGTTGGCCAGTAGTAGCCCATACGTCGCAGTCGATCCTGCAACTTAGGACCGGGTTGATGAGCTCCGCAAGTTCCGTCATGAGCTTCTCGAAGAGCTTCGGCTGCTTCTTCGTTGGACAAGCATCGAAGGAGGAGCCCATCGAAGGAGCGTCGGTACAACATTTTGGTAGCTGTATCGTAGTAGAATCGAAGAGAGCGTCTCCTGACTGAGACGGCTTCCTTCGGGTCCTCTGGAAGGATTCCGTAGACAATGAAGTCGATGAACGGGAACCTCCAGTCTCGGACATTAATGCCAGTGTTCGTCGGCATGGCGTAAGCCACTCGCAAGCATAGGTTGTTTCTAGGACAAACCAAGTCTCGGCCAGTTACCGTGACATAGTGTTGAGTCCCAAGGGGCGCTGCCAATGAGGCTGCGAGGCCAGCCAGAGCGTCAGCCTCCAAGTTTTGTAGACAAGGTACGTGTTCGTTGAAGAACCCGGTAAAGGTTGAAATGATGTTCAATGCAACTTCATGGTAAGGGATCAGATCTTCATGGCGAACCTCGTATTGCCCCCGAATCTGGTTCACGACTAGTTTGGAGTCACCGTAGGCTTCCAGATGGTCCACCCCCAGCTGTTGTGCGAGTTGGAGTCCCATGATGAGTGCATTGTACTCGACAACATTGTTGGAGCACGGCTCCGAAGGGGAGTAAGCACGCTGGATGACCAACTGATCGGGGGAGACTAAGACTACCCCCACTCCTGCGATAATTTGGCCTTTGGGGCCTGTTCTTGAAGCGCCATCGAAAAACATCCGCCAAACGGAGCTTCCTTCGGTGACGTTGGATTCTTGGACCTCATCCGGGATGTCTTCATAAAGTTTTGAGGATTCTGGAAGGCTGACTTCGCCTCGAGGATGAAGATCTGCCGCAGCTGTGCTTTGGACATCTTCGTCTTCGGAAGGAGGCTCAACAAGGGTCTGACTACCCCCAGCTTCCTCCAAGAACTTCTTCCTCGACCGAGTGCCTTCGAACACTCCAGAGGTCGAGACAGCTGCCTTAGTTTTCCTCGGCTGGCTTTTGGATGAAGACGAGGAATTGCCAGTCGTCTTTCGGACTGACGAGGAGTTGGAGATCACGTTGCATGAAGCAACCCTTGGCTCCTCTTCTGTTGACACCTTTGTCCCGAGGTGATGTCGGAGGGGTGTCGATGATTGCAGCCGCCGGAAGACTGATTGCCTTGGTGGTACTGCTGCCTTGCAACAGCAGTTGATGGTGACCACCGCACAAGTATGCCCCGTGAGAGGCGCATCGTGCCTGTTGGTCGACTCTCCTGATCGACGTTTGTGAGTGATCACGTTACGCAGGTCGTTGGAGGAGAGTGCTTCCTTCACACCCCCTTCAGGCGCATGGCAAGGCCAAACGCCGGGGTGGTCAGGTGAGTGCTGCGCCCCCTGATCTAATACCAAGCAGGCATCACGATCAGTAGTGGGGGAACCACAACATTTGAAGTGACTTGAACGGACCTCAAACGCACAACCAGAGGAGGCACGGGAGTTCAAGACCACTGAATTTGCCTCACTCGACTTGGTTGTGCACGCAGTAGATGCGCCCAAGTGAGATGAGGACTTTGAAGGTCGACTCATTTTTTGTGGAGAGGTACCTGATTCGACCTTGTACAGCTTGCCATCGGCAGCGCGCGTGATTGTGAGCGCATGCCTTTGACCTGCTACTGGCATAGCACGTTTGTGGCGCATGGCCCGTGCCGCCTTGGATTTCTTTGTACTAGCCCGCCGGGGTGCATAGTACTCAGCATCCAAATTCTCCTCGCCATTACAGCGATTGAGTCTGTCAAAGATAGAGACTTTTTGTGGCGCATCAGAGATGATGCGCGGGGCCATGGCTGTGCCCCTGCTCCGTCGACGCATCTTCCTCGCCTGAGCGGGAGATGGCTGGGGAACGTGGTCAGCCGTACGCTTCCTCGAGAGATGCGCTGTATCAACGGGCGCACCTTGGTTGCTGAGAACGTCAGCAGAAAGGGAGGACTGGATTGGCGTATTCCCTTCAGTGGTGGTGCCCGAGGCGTCGACCTTGCGCACCCAGACACGGCGGGTCTTCTTCGACTTCGGCAGCCGCTTCGAAGGACTCGCACTTCCTTCAGAAATGAACTCCTCGTACGCCTATTGATTGAGGTGCACGACCAGCGCCTTGTGGGAGGAGCCCACCTTCACGTCGTCGGCCTGTGACATAACTTTCTCGGAAGAAAAGAAAGAGGTCCCCAGCAGAGTCGCCAGCTTGTTTGCCATTAAAATTGTTTGATTGAAAACTTTAACACAAACAGAACAGTGTTACAATATAGGACTTAGATGTAGTCCTAGGAGTACACTTTTGTTTAAGCTGGGTCCTTAGTGCCAATGGAGCGAGTGGTAATGCGTTGACTCCGTTGACGGGCTGACGACGGTTATCGATTCTCTGAAGGTGTAGATTGCTCTGGGTGCTGGAGCTTGCTGAGAGGAGGAAGACGTTGAATGTCTGTTTCTGCCTCTCTGGTGATTCTCTGTGTGTTCGCTGTAGATTCTGTACGTTGTCTGTATGTGTCTGTGGAAGAAGGAAATGATCCCTCTATTTATAGCTGGGCAGGTTGGCTGCTCATGCACGCATATGTAGGATACGCCGGTACGTGGGGACGCCACGTGGAGATTGCTGATGGAGGCGCATAGATGATGCGCCCAACTCGAGGGGTTGAATTCTTCATACTGCTGTTGTGAGCCGGCACGTAGCAGAGGAGAAGATCTTTCTGTTGCTGAAATCTTGGATGAGTTGAGTCAAAGGACACGTGTCGTCGACTCATGGCTCGGAGATCTCGGATCTGATGGGGGGGATGATTTGGTGGGATGCGCCTTGGATTGGGCGCATGATGAGATTTTGGCTCGTGACCTTTAGGAGTCACGAACCGTTCTGGGCGCATGGCTTTTGAGGCGCATGCGAGCGACTTTCCTTCTGTCTTTCGGGATCAGAGATCAGTCTGGGGTGCATGACTTTTGAGGCGCATGCAAAGCTTCAACTGGAGACTCTTCTTCTGTCTTTAGGGATCAGTGAAGGGTCTGAGGCGCATAGCTTTTGAGGCGCATGCGGATGGTTGGGTGGCCACATGGCAGTAGCCGTCGAGGTAAAGTCATGATGATGCTGACGTTGTGGATGCTTCATTTTCTGCAAAAGCTGTCAACCGTTCAGACTTGGGGAGGCGTGCTGCCAACTCTGTCAGTTCAGCATTTAATGTTGGTGACATTCGATGGACAGCTGAGTGGGCACGTTGGTTGACGTTCCACTAGGCGTATGGGGACGTATGGGGGCGCATCCTCTGTGATGCGCTCAGTACAGGGCGTATCTGTGGGAGGCGCTTGGTGTTTGAAGGGGTGTGATGCGCTGTCCAGCCGGCGCATCCGACACGTCTTTAATGATGCGGCTGTTTCGCTTCTCGAGTGCTTTTAAATAGCCGTTTGGCTGAAGTCGAGGCGTCTGGTTCATCCATTTAATGTGAGTTTATTGCACGGAATTCGGAGAGCCATCCACTTGGCGCGTGGGTTTGATCTGCCCGGCCTATAATTAGTGGCATGGAGAGAAGGTTTGCCTCTCGCTCTCTCACGTACCTCTAACATGAACTTGGGTATTCGGGTGCATTCTGTTGACGAAGTATTCCCGAGGGTGAAGATGAGGCGCCATGTCGTCGTTGATGCACTTGAAGGTGACTGTTACATCCAAAAGACGGAGTCGAGGGCTTCCGAGACAGGCGGAAGGTGCCTGT
This sequence comes from Iris pallida, assembly GCA_029216955.1. Taxonomy (NCBI): domain Eukaryota; kingdom Viridiplantae; phylum Streptophyta; class Magnoliopsida; order Asparagales; family Iridaceae; genus Iris; species Iris pallida. The sequence goes on from JANAVB010018993.1 coordinate 7,054,000, forward strand.
TGCATTCAGAGATAGGGATGTTCGGGCCTCGTCTTCGTTGTTCCGGAAGAGCCGTAGATCGGAATGGTGGTGCTAGGCTCTTTCTTCCTTCAAAGTGGGTGTCGCCCACTCTGGTTGTGTTGAAAGCTGCTCCTTTAGCCGTATTTCAATTACGGTCTTCCCTGGTCTTTGGAGGCTCTTTCGAAGCCTTCCCTGGCCACAGATTTGCGGTGCTCTTCTCTTCCTTGGTTCCAGCCAGAGGGTTAAATGCTTTGTTTAGTCGAAGCACTTATCAGGTGAGCCTGGCTGGAAGAGCGGCACATAACTGGGCTGCTGAAGGGATGCACATAACTGAGCTGGATGCACATAACTAAGCTGCTGAGGAGATGGTGGGATGTGCCTGGTTGGAGGCGCATGGTATCTGCTGCGCCTTACTGACGGCGCATGGTGACTGCTGCGCCTATCTGGAGGCGCATGGTGGCCGCTGCGCCTATCTGGAGGCGCATGGTGGCCGCTGGCTGTAGACTTAGGATCTTTTCTTTGTAGAAATTCTCCTTTGTACAACCTTTTCTAGACATGTAATAGACTTTTGTATATAAAAAGTCCTTCTTCAAATGTCTATACTTATTGACTTTGCTGCGAAGTGTTCTGTCCGAGTTCTGGCGCATGTAGTGTCTGGCGCATGGGCTTTCTTGGTTGTGAAATTCCATGCTTCTACACAGCGCACCTGGTGTATCGTAACCGCAACATCATCTACCTGGAGCCTTACTTGCCCAGCAGGTTCGCCCGCCAATTCGGGTATAGCCAGTTGTTCTTTGACAGCCCCAGCTCTTGCCTGGGCTTTAAAGGTAGCGTGCTGGATGGTATCAGGGCATGGCATTATTATGACACGGTTCATACCCGAACCACCTTTTCAGTCCCTGATGGTGGGGTGCCAGGAGAGATTTTGTACATGGAGGCCTTATATCATGTTACGGCGAGCAAGCCTCCCGTTAATTTCGACCCGAGTACCAGCTTCATTGTGGGTACCGGCTTGGCGAAGAAGCCCAAAGGATCTAAGACGAGGAAGAGACGGGCGAATGCGGTTCCTGTGTCCGACTCGGAGTCCACAACCACGGACTAAAAGAATAACGAGCATGCAGAAGATAACTCTTCCCTTCCTGTGGAAGATGCTGGGGCGGATCAGCCGTCTGTTGTGCCAGATGAGACGGTGGCGAATCAGCCGCCCGTCGCGCCTGATCCTTCGCACAAGCGGAGCAGGCGCGTGTCCACTAATGGTGGCAGAACCTACTCTACGAAGCGGGCTGCGGTAAGACGCCGCGTGCTGTTCATTAAAGAGAGAGGTGAAGGTGATGATGCTGCTTCGGAGGTGAATTGAACTACAGCCATCTTTTCCTTTGGTCCTTCTTTTTCCTGAACTGTTGATTAATCATTTTTTCTTCTCTCTGTAGGCGTCAGAAGAAAGGGATTTCTCAGAACCAGCTGATGTTCCTGAAGCTGATCCGGTCATAGCCACTTCGGTTAGTGACCTGTGTACCGAGATCGTTGCTGTCGGGGTTCTCCCGGCGACGGTTGAAGTTACTTCCGTCGCAGAGGTCTCCATTCAGGGCGATGTCCCTTCTGAGCCAATCTCCGAAGGTGCTGGATTCCAGCCGGGTGATGTGGACCCTACTGCGTCTACCTCCAGGACTGCTGGAGTGGAGGAACCCACGGCATTCGTCTCGGATGTCGCCGGTGATGTCACGACCCGCTCCCGCTTTTCGGGATACGAGTACGTGGCCAAGTCCAGCCTACGCCACAGCATCGGCGGTAGTACGCTGTCTGGGCTCAATATAAATCTCAAATACAACAAATATCTCTATTTTGCTCATTCACAACAATTATTTAAATTACAATTCTAATAATACATTCAAATTTGTATACAGATACAAATCCGCCACATGTGACTATTCTAACTAGAATCTATGGTTGGCCTCCAAGATAGCTCTAACTCCACCCGAAGAAACCCCAAAGCAAGAGAGTAAGTCAGCAAGAATCTGTCAACTGAAAACCAGTTAGGATTGGAACAAGTACAAGTCTGGCCATCACAATACAAATACAATATAAAGCAATATAACACTAAACATGTGAAACAATGATCAACGGAAACAATGAACAATATGAATAAGAAATCATGGGATGGAAGAAACTGATAAGGAAAGTAACAAGCAAAAGTAAATAGACTCATATAAACACTCGTAGTGTACGTGTCGTGAGAAGTACTACGTTCCTACACATGGACGGCTTAGGCAAACGATGAGGTTATAAGGCCCGCCCCCGTAAACGGGAGAGTTGCCAACAATAAACTCTGGGCTTTGTCCACGTGTCTAATAATTGTACCCCTCTAATATCCATAGCTCACAATCATGAAAACACGGTCACGATAACGATCAAGATAACAATGAGAAAACATGATCAATAGTCAACACTCAACTCTCGTGTGTGTAACAGTCAAGACACGGAAGATAGCATGTATAAGTAAAATACGACAATATAAGGTAAATGCACATGAAGGTGTCAACAAGTACTTGCCTCGGTTTGATTTGAAGTTGACTGGCGTGATATGATCATGTAGGCACAAAAATAGTCTCAGAAGTCAAACTACGCAAGATGACTTCAATTGATGAGACGGACCTCTAAAATAAAAAAAAATAAAATATTTTAGAAAATTGTTGAGAAAAATATATGATGTGTACTTTTTTATCAGCGTTCCGAAACTTCAAACGGATCGTGATTTCGATTCCTGGTTCTCCCGAAATTTCGAAAACACCAAAATGTGTCAAATTTCGGACAACTGACACTCCACAAATTTTCCAGAAAATTAGGTTAAAATTATTTGAAAATAAATTTTATATTCAGAAAATATACCTCAAGACGGTTACAACAAAAAAACTGAAGGTCAAACGGAGTCCGGAGTTGGAAGTTATGGCCCTTCGAAGTTGGTAAAACATTTGAAAAGGAAAGCTGAATTTATGACGAATTTGGGATAATTATGACGAAAAAAGAGAGAAATTTTAGAAAAGAAGGTATGAGAGATGATTTTATTTTATAGGTTCAATATATATAGATAATAGAAAGCAATTAGTGAATTAGGATATGATTAGAACTCAATCAATAAAGATATGATTAGGATTACCAACTAATTTGGATAAGAATATGATTAGTTCAAATAAGAAATAATCTATCTAATACTAGATATGATTCAAATAGGATTAGAATTTATAACGGACAAGTATCTCCATAAATTTAAATCAAATAAATTATTTAAATCCAAATCATATGAATTCAAATCCAAATCTAAATCCAAATCAAATTCAACATAATAACTTTAAGATAAATTTAATGTTTAACAAAGCAATTTAAATCATATAATAGATAAATCGTTAAATCAAATAATATTTCAAAGCTATATTAGATAATTCTTAATGCCACAATTAGTCACCATAAGTATTTTAAATAGTGTTTGATGTTATCAAATAAGGTAAAATATATTTTATAAATCTAAATCTTATTAAAAATAAGTTACTAAATCTTTTTATTGCTCCAAAAATAATCATGATTTTCAAACTATTTTTGAAACCGATATTTTTTTTAAATCCAAACATAATAATAAATAACTTTATAATTTCAATAATAAAATTTCAAGAACAAATATTTATTAAAATTAAATAGTACTTTCAAACCGTTAATTACAAACTACATTTTGAAATGCAGAAAAAATAGTAAATATCTTTTACAAAGTTTCCAAAATAAATTACTTTCAAACACAATAAAATAAAATATAAAAAAATTTGAGAAACAGGGGTTACAAATCTACCCACCTTAGAAAAATTTTGTCCTCAAAATTTAAGGATGACAGAAAAAATAGGCTTGGTTGGTCAGGTGAAAAGATAGAAAAATTTAACAAGGAATAATGATCAACGAGATTAAAATAATATTTTTTTCTTAAAAATAAGATTGATCAAGAAGGATGGAAGAATGTAGTCAATGGATATAGTTCGGAGGAGTATTACCTACATGACATCTAAGTTATCACTCATCAATCTTATAAATTCGTATCCTCAAGAATATTAAAAAAAATTCCTCAAATTCAATCATATATTTTTTTAAATCACTAACTCAATTTAATACCGTGATGTAGCAATCATGAATATCATCTTATCAAATTCCCAACCCTTAATCCAACTTGATAAATATCTTCAAAATCTAACTTCACAAAACTTTAAATTCCTCAATTTTATTTTAAATTCAAAATTCAACATTTTCATAATCTCCTCAAAAATTTAAATTCCATACATTTTCAAATCATACCTCAATTTTATTGATCAAATCAAAATTATTTTCTTTAAAAATTAAATATTCGATCTTATCAATAATTCATCGATCATATAGAAATTTAAACCTCAGAATACCAAAAGCTAAAATTTCATCTTCAACAGTAACCAAAATATTCAATTTATCAATCGAAAATTATATCCATCTTTGATTAGAGTCATTTATCAAATCATAATTTCAACTTCATCAAATAGGGTATCTCAAAATTCAACGAATATCACCACCTTAATCATGTAGCCCATGTAACAACCTTAACTACCCATACAATCAATTCAAAATAATTCTATGGGTTACCCACGGTATACCTAGTCCTAGGCCTAGTCATTTTTTAAAAAATCAAATCAACCTAATTGTGAATGAGCATCCTAATCGTAGGCTTGCAGTAGTACGACTAATATAGGTACTACCACAAGTTCGCATAATTTTGCAAAAATGGACCTGCATGGGCTACCATAAAAACTTGTCACGATCCGCTCCCGCTTTTCGGGATACGAGTACGTGGCCAAGTCCAGCCTACGCCGCAGCATCGGCGGTAGTACGCTGTCTGGGCTCAATATAAATCTCAAATACAACAAATATCTCTATTTTGCTCATTCACAACAATTATTTAAATTACAATTCTAATAATACATTCAAATTTGTTTACAGATACAAACCCGCTACATGTGACTATTCTAACTAGAATCTATGGTTGGCCTCCAAGATAGCTCTAACTCCACCCGAAGAAACCCTAAAGCAAGAGAGTAAGTCAGCAAGAATCTGTCAACTGAAAAAAATGTATCTAGTCAGGATTAGAACAAGTACAAGTCTGGCCATCACAATACAAATACAATATAAAGCAATATAACACTAAACATGTGAAACAATGATCAATGGAAATAATGAACAATATGAATAAGAAATCATGGGATGGAAGAAACTGATAAGGAAAGTAACAAGCAAAAGTAAATAGACTCATATAAATACTCGTAGTGTACATGTCGTGAGAAGTACAACGTTTCTACACATGGACGGCTTGGGCGAACGATGAGGTTATAAGGCCCGCCCCCGTAAACGGGAGAGTTGCCAACAATACAATCTGGGCTTTGTCCACGTGCCTAATAATTGTACCCCTCTAATATCCATAGCTCACAATCATGAAAACACGGTCACGATAACGATCAAGATAACAATGAGAAAACAGGATCAATAGTCAACACTCAACTCTCGTGTGTGTAACAGTCAAGACACGGAAGATAGCATGTATAAGTAAAATACGACAATATAAAGTAAATACACATGAAGGTGTCAACAAGTACTTGCCTCGATTTGATTTGAAGTTGACTGGCGTGATATGATCATGTCGGCACAAAAATAGTCTCAGAAGTCAAACTACGCAAGATGATTTCAATTGATGAGACGGGCCTCTAAAATAAAAACAAAAAATAAAATATTTTGGAAAATTTTTGAGAAAAATATATGATGTGTACTTTTTTATCAGCGTTCCGAAACTTCAAACAGATCGTGATTCCGATTCCTGGTTCTCCCGAAATCTCGAAAACACCAAAATGTGTCAAATTTCGGACAACTGACACTCCACAAATTTTCCAGAAAATTAGGTTAAAATTATTTGAAAATAAATTTTATATTCAGAAAATATACCTCGAGACGGTTACAACAAAAAAAATTGAAGGTCAAACGGAGTCCGGAGTTGGAAGTTATGGCCCTTCGAAGTTGGTAAAACATTTGAAAAGGAAGGCTGAATTTATGACGAATTTGGGATAATTATGACGAAAAAAGAGAGAAATTTTGGAAAAGAAGGTATGAGAGATGATTTTATTTTATAGGTTCAATATATATAGATAATAGAAAGCAATTAGTGAATTAGGATATGATTAGAACTCAATCAATAAAGATATGATTAGGATTACCAACTAATTTGGATAAGAATATGATTAGTTCAAATAAGAAATAATCTATCTAATACTAGATATGATTCAAATAGGATTAGAATTTATAACGGACAAGTCTCTCCATAAATTTAAATCAAATAAATTATTTAAATCCAAATCATATGAATTCAAATCCAAATCTAAATCCAAATCTAAATCCAAATCAAATTCAACATAATAACTTTAAGATAAATTTAATGTTTAACAAAGCAATTTAAATCATATAATAGATAAATCGTTAAATCAAATAATATTTCAAAGCTATATTAGATAATTCTTAATGCCACAATTAGTCACCATAAGTATTTTAAATAGTGTTTGATGTTATCAAATAAGGTAAAATATATTTTATAAATCTAAATCTTATTAAAAATAAGTTACTATATCTTTTTATTGCTCCAAAAATAATCATAATTTTCAAACTATTTTTGAAACCGATATTTTTTTTAAATCCAAACATAATAATAAATAACTTTATAATTTCAATAATAAAATTTCAAGAACAAATATTTATTAAATTAAATAATACTTTCAAACCGTTAATTACAAAATACATTTTGAAATGCAGAAAAAATAGTAAATATCTTTTACAAAGTTTCAAAAATAAATTACTTTCAAACACAATAAAATAAAATATAAAAAAATTTGAGAAACAGGGGGTACAGGTGAGGAGGGCACGATCACTGAAATCGAGCCTCAACTTCCGCAACCCTCCCCTGGTAAGCTAAGTCAGATCTTGACCAGTGATGAGGTTTATTCGCTCAATCATCACATCCTTCGGGTTAAGATGATTGATAGTTGCTCTGGACATACAGGTCCTGCCTCTTCACTGCCCATGACGGATATTGTCAGGGAAGGCTCTGCTAGCAGGGATCTGGTGGAAGGGAGCATGCCTCCTCCTCTTCCGATTTATCTCGAGAGGCCTTCCGCCGGATCGAGTTCGGGAGATCAGATGGCGGCACAGCCTGGACAGGGAGCAATGGTCCCTTTATCCTCCCTTGCTCGAATGACTTCGGGGGTTGACCTCTCAGCCTTACCAAGTATCCATGTTCTTCGGGCCGCGGAGGAAGAATTGGCCGCTGTTCAAGCTTCCTTTCGTTCAGAATTTATCTCCCTTGTGGTAGGGGCAGCAAGTTCTGTTGTGTCTTCTTCGACACTGCCAGCCACACTTCCTTTGATGCCATCCTCTACGAAAGTTTTGGATGAGGTGTCACAGGATGTGGTTGACAGCTTCTATCGTCATTTGAAAAGAGGAGTCGATGCTGCTGTAGAGCGGGGGACCCCCTTTGCCCTGGCCCGACAATGCGCTCATGGGCAAATTGAGATTCTTAAAACCCTTCCGGACGGGGAGGGGATAGCTGCGCTTCTGGAGCCCAAGTTGTTAGAGGCCGATCAGCTTGTGGCCCAATTTCGAACGCTGCAACAAGTTGATTTGTCTGCAGCGATAGATCAGGAGCGGGGCTTCCTCACCACTGCCTTGGAGAAGATAAGGCTTGCGCGAGATACGTCCAAGCCGGTCATAATGAAGGACCTTGGCGACCTATCTCACTTGTACGACCAGCTGAGCCGTCGGAGCGAGGTTTACAGAGCTCGGGAAGCGGCCGCCTCCCGTGGAGTAACTGATACAAGGGAGCAGATCCTCGAACTTCAGAAGAAGCTGGCCTTCTTGGAGTCTGAGCTTGAAGCTTCCCGTATGGATAAAGAGTTGATCATTCAAGACGCCGAAAGGGTTTCCCGAGCTTCTGCTAACCTGGAGCGTGCTCTGAAGAAGTTTGAGGATGGCTGGCGGGCTCATACGCACCTGGAAGATGCGGTGCTGCTGAATCAGGAGGCCGAGCGCCGGGCCAAACAGAGGTTTGAGCGGTCGACTACCCTGTTGAGAGGCCGTCTCATGGCATTATGTATCGCCGAACAATAGTCGGCTTTTTTTTCTTCTTTCCATCTTGTAATAGGGATATAGTCCCCGATAATGTAGTACCTTGGATTTTGAATAAATGAGTATGTTTCGACTCATCCTTCATTTCTTGTACTTGTTGTGTTTGTGACATTTTGTCCCACTGGGGGACTATTTGTGGACCTGTTATCCTGGGCATACCTTGATTTTAGGTACGGATAACAAGTTTGAGAGGGATACCTAGAACAACTTTACGATGAGGGCGTTGTGGAAGTTCTTGGTATTGAAAGAATGCCAGGGAGTAGCTGGTCTCCCAAGACATGATAAGAAAAGATTGGCATGTATTAGAAAACTTAGTACAGCATTTGTGGTCGACTGCGAACATTGTGGTCAACAGAGGACATTTGCGGTCAACAGAGGACATTTGTGGTCGTCGGAAGACATTTGTGGACCTATTATCCTTGGCGTACTCCGGTTGTGGATACAGATAATAAGTCGAGAGATAAACCAACATACTTACTCAGAGGTAATGAGGACGTGGAAAATATGAGGGTTTCTTCGATGGAGCCTTCCCACTCAGAGGTAATAAGGACATGGCAGGAGTGGGCTCCATGAAGGGGTACATAGAACAACTCAGAGGTAATGAGGACATGGAAGTTTTATGTGAGGGGGCGGTTTGTTTTTGATGGAAGTGAAACAACTCAGAGGTAGCATCTGTCATGCCCCGACTCGTCGAATCAGTCGCCATCGCCTTGACTCGATATAAATCGATCCCTACGGGTCGGGACGTGATGCCGTGCAAGTCTTTGATTAGACTTGCACAAGGCAAGGATGTGCAATTAGAAATTTCTTTTGTCTCGACGCGTTGAAATTAAACAGTACAGAGAGTTGAAAACATAGCATAGGAAGAAATTTAGCTTTTCATTCATAAACTTGTAAAATATGTGCAAGGTCATTTTTACATTACATATGCCGTTGCGGCTACATCTTGAAACACACAAAAGAAAAACTCTCGACAAGCTTGCCCGAAAATAATCCTTGTCGTTCCATACATTCACGCCCCTTTATATATTTGAACAAAGCCTTCGATCTGAGTTGGGCTTCAAAATACTTCAAAATAGGAGAGCTTCGTGCCGTCTCCCGTTCTTCAGCTTCGGATCTAGTCTCGAGCTCCCGTAGCACGCTCGTTACCTGGGGAGTTGGGGGTTAGCACACTTGCTAGTGGATGGGACGAACCCACTCGTCTAAACCGATACTGCTTATTAAGGATTCTAGCATACGAAGTGATCTTTCTATTTAGAACTATATGAATTTCAATTCATTTCGAAGGCACATTTTATAAGATAACGCATAACAAATTTCCATGCATTCTTACCACGGCCGTGCTCCTTTCCTGCATAAGATATACATGATACTTACCACCTGCACAAGACAATAGGTGAGCATGCAATCTATCCTATATGCGGTCATTGGTGATATCGACACCATGAAGGACGATTACGTAGCCGTGTGACGCGCCCTCCAGTTCAGGTAGCGAGCCTAACTGGAGGTCTCGCAATGCCTCGCGCCGAAGCACGATTTCTATAATTTTCTCCTAGTCCGATTCGGTCCCAGGGCCCCGGGTACCGTCTTGAAGAAAGCTCACCTTGTGCACAAGTCGTCCTTGACCATGCGAATGTATGAACAGCTTAATATGTATGAAGTAAATTGCATAGCGTAACCATTATCAAATCACATAATTATTCCTACTCGCGCAAGGGTCATTTCCCCCAAAACCGTACGTTCTGATTTAGCGTCCCGTAGGCACCAAATTCTCCGAGGCAAGATGTACCGCCACCAAGGTTTTCATATTTGTGTTTTGCATGGCATGAAATATATTCTATCTCTTCTTAGAACTTTATCTTTTCTCTACTTAGTGTGAACCTATCGATTCAGAGTTAACTTTTCTAGGTTGATATATTATCCCGAGCTCTTAATCTTAGTGGCAAGCATACATCCCGTTAGCATCATCGATTTGAACGTTGAACTTTAAGAATTTAGTTGACGGGAAGGAGTAGAAAAGAAGGGGCCGAAGAACCACCCACCTAAGGAGATTGCGCCGAGAGTAGGAGAACGCTTCATGACGGTCAAGCGTCAGTTACACGAACTCCTGCAATGGCACGAGCATCGAATTAGAACCCTTCCTTCAATCCTTCCTTCGAAATTTCCAAAGACGTATTCAGAAATCGACGCAAAAGCACACTATCAAATCTACGCAACAATTCGTTCAGAAAGCCAAGAAAACTAATAAAACCAACGGCAGATGGGTTGTGTCGCTCCCTTTAGAGTTCCTTCGCCAAGACGCCGCCTACCGCATCTAGGACTTATTCCAACAGTAGTCGATCCATTAGTTGGAACGGTACTCATATCACTCGTCTAAATCGATTTTATTGATGCCATGGTTTTTGTATACCAAACTCGTCGCCGAGTCAGACTAGCCATCTATGTTCCCGACCATGTCTGACTTAGCACGAGCCTATTACATAGTGCTTCGCCCCAACGGGAGCGGGGCACTACATAATATACCACTAAGAAAAAGTTTTGTCCCGAAACTTAAGAACAAGGGTCTGACCTTCGTCGGCGAAAAGTGAAGGGTACTTCCCCCTCATCTCCGCCTCTAGCTCCCACGTCGACTCCTCGACGGAATGGTTGCACCAGAGTACGTGAACCAAGGACATCGATCGACTCCGCAGGATCTTTTCTTTACGGTCCAAAATTTGCACGGGCTCCTCCGAGTATGATAGATCGGCGCGTAGCTCCAACTGATCGAAAGTAACCACATGACTTGGGTCATACACGTACTTCCGAAGTTGGGAGACATGGAAGACGTCGTGCACTTCTGCCAGGGCAGGAGGTAGCACGATCCGGTAAGCAACGGTCGCCACTCTTTCGAGGATCTCAAAGGGCCCTACGAATCTCGGACTCAGCTTGCCTTTTACCCCGAATTGCATGACGCCCCGCATCGACGTCACCTTCAAAAACACATGGTCCCCAACCAAGACCTCTAACGGTCGTCGACGAGTATCTGTATAACTCTTTTGTCGACTCTGAGCAATACGGAGCCTATCTCGAATCATGCGGACCTTCTCGACGGCTTGTTCGACTAGTTCTGGCCCGAGCACCTGTCGCTCCCCGACTTCGTCCCAGCAAATCGGAGATCGGCACTTCCTCCCGTAAAGCGCCTCGTAGGGAGCCATTTGGATGCTCGATTAGTAACTGTTGTTGTATGCGAACTCCGCGAGCGACAAGTGCTTGTCCCAACTAGTCTTCAAATCTATCGCGCACAGACGTAGCATATCCTCCAGGATCTGGTTCACCCTTTCTGTCTGGCCATCGATTTGCGGGTGGTACGCGGAGCTAAGGTTCAACTTAGTGCCCAGCGCCGCCTGTAGACTCGTCCAGAAACGTGATAAGAATCACCCGTCTTTGTCCAAAATGATTGTGGCTGGTACCCCGTGCAGTCTGACGATCTCGTCGAGATAAATCTGAGCTAACCGATCGACGCTCTATGATGCTTTAATAGCGATGAAATGAGCGGATTTGGTCAAACGATCGACAATGACCCAAATCGCATCATTCCCCCGCGATTTCTTCGGAAGGCCCATGATGAAATCTATAGAGATGTCGTTCCACTTCCATACTGGAATGTCGAGGTTCTGTATCTCCCTGCCTGGTCTTTGATGCTCGGCCTTCACTCGTTGACAGGCCATACACTATGACACGAACGTCGCCACGTCTTTCTTCATGCCGTGCCACCAAAAGGTCGTGCGCAGGTCCTTATACATTTTGGTGCTCCTGGGGTACAACGAGTACTTCGCATAATGGGCCTCCGTCAGAATCTCCTTTCTAAGTTCAGCATGGTCCGGCACGCATATCCTCCCTTTCATCCGCGTCATTCTGCCCTCGTCCACCATAAAGTCGGTCGCCTTTCCCGTCAAAATCAGCTCGCGCATCTTCTTCAGGAATGGGTCGTCCTCCTGTGCGGTCTTTATTTTGTTGTGCAAGCTCGATTCAAGGTGCAATTGGGCCAATCGTGCTTCACGGTAACGAATTCAGAGTTCGATACCCATCTCTGCCAAGTCTCGCTGTATGTTACGGTTGATAGACAAGCACCCTGTAAATATTCTACTCAGAGCGTCCGCTACGACGTTACCCTTATCCGGCGTGTACTCGATAGTCAAATCATAGTCTTTAATGAGTTCGAGCCAATGCCGCTGCCATAAGTTCAGGTCCCGTTGAGTGAAGATGTACTTGAGGCTCTTGTGGTCCGTATAGATTCTGCAAGCTACACCATAAAGATAGTGCCGCCATAGCTTCAACGCGAACACAATGGCCGCTAACTCCAGATCATGCGTAGGATAATTCTTCTCGTGTTGCTTCAATTGTCTCGAAGCAAACGAAATCACCTTATCCCTTTGCATAAGTACGCATCCTAAACCCGTCCGCGATGCATCGCTAAATATTTGAAACCCTTCCGGCCCGTCTGGAAGTGCAAGGATCGGTGCTGAGATGAGCCATTTCTTCAACTCTTGGAAGCTCGATTCGCAGGCATCGTTCCACTCGAATGCGACTCCCTTCTGGGTGAGGCGAGTCAGAGGCGACGCAATTTTAGCAAAATTTTTCACGAATCTACGGTAGTAGCCCGCCAAGCCGAGGAAACTTCGGATGTCGCCTGCTGAGGTAGGCCGCTTCCATTCGACTATTGCTTTAATCTTCTTTGGGTCCACCGTAACGCCTTCGGCTGAGACAACGTGCCCAAGGAACGTCACGCTGTTCATCCAGAACTCGTACTTGCTTAGCTTAGTATAGAGTTGATGTTCGCGCAGAGTCTGTAGCACCGTCTTCAAGTATTCCACGTGCTCGTCCTTGCTCTTCGAATATATAAGGATGTCATCGATGAATACGACGACAAATTTGTCTATGAACGGTCGGAACACCCGGTTCATTAGATCCATGAACGCGGCAGGAGCGTTGGTCAAGCCGAAGGGCATGACCAGAAATTTGTAGTGACCATATCGAGTTCGAAAGGCGAACTTCGGCACATCCTCGGACTTGATCTTCAATTGATGGGAGCCTGAGCGAAGATCAATCTTGGAAAACACCGTCGCCCCTTGTAGCTAGTCAAATAAATCGTCTATCCTCAGTAACGGGTACTTGTTTCGTACCGTGGCTTTCTTGAGTTCTCGATAATCGATGCACAGTCGTATCGATCTATCCTTCTTTCTCACAAACAACACTGGGGCACCCCACGGGGAGACACTAGGGCGAATATATCCACGATCTAGTAACTCTTGTAGTTGTGCTTTCAGTTCCTTCAGCTCTGCCGGCGCCATTCGATAAGGTGCTTTGGATATCGGTCGGGTGTCCGGAAAGGTGTCGATGCTGAATTCAATCTCTCGGTCTGGTGGCATCCCTGGCAACTCATCTGGGAACACATCAGGAAATTCTGCTACGACTTCAGTCTGGGCCGTGCTTGCAATCTCCATTCTCGTGTCTCGAACTGATGCTAGGTATCCGCTGCGCCCGGAATGCAACATACGCCTTGTCGAAATCGCCGATATCATTATTGCCGACTTTGATGCTGCTCCGCACGAATAGGAGAACTCGGTTTCGCCCGAAAGGCAGAACACAACTCTCTTCTCCGCGCACTCGATCGTTGTGTGGCATGCACCCAACCAATCCATGCCGAGGATTATATCGTACTCCTTGACGTCGAGGACGATAACTTCCAAGGATAGATTCCTCTCTTCGATGCATATGTAACCATCCCTACAAATTTAAGTGACAGGCATATCTACTCCCGATGGAGTGCTAACGTTAAGATTCATATCTAAAGGTTGCATAGGTAATTTATTTTCTTTTATAAAGTCGGCAGATATGAAACTATGCGTAGCACCCGAATCGAATAATACTCTAGCAGGCATATTTTTATAGAGTAGTATACCTGTCACGACAGTGTCGGATGCATAAGCTTCGTCCCGAGTCAGTGCGTAGACTCGGCCTTGCGCCCCATGGCGATTTTTTGGGTTCACGGGTACCGCGTTTGTGCCATGGGCGGGAGGCGCCCTGTTCTGGTTCTGGTTCTGGAAGTCCCTTGGTGGATGTTGGTTCACCCTCCCCATGCGACAATCCACTGCCTTGTGACCTAGCTGGCCACACTTGAAGCATCCTCCTCGGCAATCGACCGCCAGATGTTCCATCTTGCCGCAGCGATGGCACCGTACGCCTGGGTGAGGCCCCCGATACTCGGACGTGTTCTGGCGCTTTAGCGCACCAGATCCTCCCACATCGTGAAGACGCTGGTTGAAGTTGTTGCGGATGCTTGATCCGCCCTTCTGCGATGCTCGACCGAAGACCCGTTCCATATCAAGGGCGGCGTTATATGATTCCCTGTACGTCTGGCATCTCTGGTTTATGACGTCCCGACGCAAATCTTCGTTCAGGCCTTGCTGGAAGTGCTCGCACCACGCCTCTGTGTTCGGCAGAAAAGCCCCGGCAAACTTCGCAAGCTTCGCGAACTTTGCATCGTAGTCTTCAACGGACAAGTTTTCTTGCTTCAAGGACATGAATTTCTCTTCCTTCTGTCGACGAAGGGCACGAGGGATGTATTGCTCGAGGAAGACCCATTTTAACGTCTCCCACGAGATCTTGGCGTTGGGGTTGGACTCTTGGAGTTCATGTTTCTTCGCCTCCCACCAGTCGTAGGCCCTCAAGTTGAGCTGCAACGCTGTGCACCCGACTTTCTTGGACCCCTTGATGTTGAGGAGAGTGAACAAACTCTCAATCTTTACTAGCCACCCCATGACTTCGTCAGGCTCTGCTCGACCGTTGAATTCAGGTGGGTTTATTTTCTTGAACTTGGTCATCTTGAGCAGGGAGGAGGAAGACACATGTTTTGTCTTTTCGGCTTGTACTTTTTCCTCGGACATGACGGTCGTCGAGTTCTGTTGCGTCGCTATGGTGCTCACGATCCTGGTCAGGGCGTCCATTTATTTTTGCTGGGCGCTGACTTGGGCCTGAATCTGTTCTTGCAGCTGTCGTTGCTGGGTCTCTGACTGGCGTTGTTGGAGTTCCATGAGGCGTAGTAGTCGCTCCATGGCAGATTTGCTAGGCGTCGTGCCCTCGGTGCTATCCGTGCTAATCAACTGTTTGAGATATTTGGAGGCAGACTGTGGGTTCAGCGGTACCGGAGGGTACATAACTCAACAGTCTGAGATATTTGGAGGCAGACTGTGGGTTCAGCGGTACCGGAGGGTGCATAACTCAACAGTCTGAGATATTTTGGAGACAGACTGTGGGTTCAGCAGTACCGAAGGGTACATAACTCAACAGTCTGAGATATTTGGAGACAGACTGTGGGTTCAGCGGTACCGAAGGGTACATAACTCAATAGTCTGAGATATTATGAGGCAGACTGTGGGTTCAACGGTACCGGAGGGTACATAACTCAACAGTCTGAAATATTTGTGGTATGTCATTTCAGACATAATACTTCTTTAGGAACTTGTCGTTGATGGGCAACATAAGCAAGTCTCCATTTTGCTTTGTAAGACGATACGCTCCGTTGGAGAATACAGCATCGATAATGAACGGGCCTTCCCACTTTGGCTGAAACCTGCCGGTGGTCTTTTGAGTCATGACCATCGGCCTTCGAACTGCCAAAACAAGATCGCCTACTTAAAACGTTCTGATTTTGACCTTCTTGTTGAAAGCTCCGGAGATTCGGGCTTGATACAGCTCAATTCGTTGCTGAGCTAACAGGCGCTTCTCGTCTAGGGCCTCCAACTCTTGTAGTCGGCGATGGTGATTATCGTCTGTCGTCAATCGATAGGTGAGGGTGACGCAGAGTGAGGGGATTTGGGTCTCCAAGGGGAGAACTGCCTCACTCCCGTATACCAAGGAGAATGGTATGTTCCTGGTGGCCGTTCGTACTGTAGTACGGTATGCCCATAAGCATTCGCCGAGCTTTTCATTCCAGTCGCGTTTGTTTGATGATACGAACTTCTTGAGAAGATTGACGATTGTTTTATTGAATGCTTCAGCCAGACCATTAGCCGCTGGGTTGTATGGTGTTAAAGCAATATTCTGGATCCGGTATTTGTTGCAGAACCGATAAAAGGCGTGACTTGCAAACTGCGGGCCGTTGTCGTGGATGATCCTTTGGGGCAATCCAAAGCGATAAATGACATGATGCTTGAGGAAGCTGATCACGTTTAAAGTCTTCACTTCTGTCAACGGAACAGCCTCCGCCCATTTGGAGAAGTAATCTGTGATTGCGAGTATGAAGCGATGTCCTCTGGACGAAGGTGGAGTGATCGGACCAATGATGTCCATTCCCCATGCTTCGAATGGCCAGGACGCCACCGTCGGATATAGAAACTCGGATGGCTGGTGGATAAAATCTGCGTGGACTTGACAGGCTTTGCATTTTTGTGCATAGTCTATTGCATCTGCAACCATCGTGGGCCAATAATAGTCCATTCGTCGAAGGCGATCCTGTAATTTTGGGCCAGGCTGATGGGCCTCACAGATGCCGTCATGAGCTTCATGTACAGCTTCTTTGGCTTCTGTATTTGACAGACACCGAAGCAGTAATCCATCGTATGATCGCCGATACAGTATTTTCGTCTCTGTATCGTAGAAGAATCTGAGGGAACGTCTTCTGATAGAGGTGGCTTCCTTCGGATTCTCTGGCAGGATATCGTAGACTACGAAGTCAATGAATGACTGTCTCCAGTCTGATGCTTCATCGACTGCCAGTGCGGAGTGACTCTCAACACATTGAATGTTATTCCTGGGACAGACCAACTCACGGCCTATTATGTCAACCAGATGATGAGCATGGTTCGAAATTGCTAAGGAAGCTGTAACATCCAATTTTCCAAATAAGGGTAATTTTGAAATTTTGTGATTTTAATCTTTTAATAATGATATTTAAATCATGATATGATTTTTGGTAATTTTTTAAATCATTTTAAAACTATTTTTAAATCATGACTTATGATTTTGGTGTGTTGATAGTGTAACACTAGAGACAGCTTGACCTAGAGCCTAACCATGTTATTGGGATACTTATTGTCATTTTAGCCTAGAGGGTATTTTGTCATTTTTGGGGTTATTTGATTTTATTATAATTTATTTGAATTTATGGGAATTTTTAGGATTTATTTTGGAATTGTTTGAATGAAGGTTGACTAGGTTGACTTTGACTAGCTTTGACTTAGCTGGCTAACCTAGAAGCTAACCCTAGTTGAGTTGGACTTGGCTAGATTATGAAACCCTAGGTTAATTTAAGTTAACCATATCCTAGTTATTAGAATCAATTAGGAAATTAGAAATTTATTTGAATAGAAAATGGCTTGTGGTTTCACAAGTCATGACTTGTGACTTAGCCTTGAAGGCCCAATCCAACACTAGTGCAACCTAACCCTAGCCTATTCCAGCCCATGGCCGACCACGTAGTCATTCCCACTCTGTTTAATCCCTCCTAAAAATTAGGGCTAGCCTCCATTAGGAATTTTCCAAGTTTGAGAAAAGGTGAGTCTCCATCTTCATTAAATCCTAGAAATTCATATTTAATTCATTTTCCACCCAAACAAGTTGCAATAGGTTCTAATCCATCTGTTCTTACTATTTATGGAAGAATATTTCAGAGTTTGGACAATTTGGGGAAGTTTGGCTATCAAGAGGAATACCCTTTTTGGAGTTTTTTTAGAGGATTTACAACCTATAGGTAATTTCAATTCTACTCCATGAAATTCCTGTTTATTTCATATCTAGGAAGCCCTAGGCCTACCCTAGCTATAGGACTAGCAAACCCTAAGTTTCGTATCCGATACGTGTCCGCATCGGACACGTATCAGTCTATGTGTATAAGTGTTTGGTGAAATGCCCCAAAGGGCATTTCGATCTATTTTTTGAAATGTATTTGAATAGGAATTAGGGTTTTAACCTTGCTTATGGATTTCCTTTGCTCTGAGAATGTTTTAGTGTCGTGTCGAGTCGCACGGACACATGGACACGCGGTTGCACGCGCGCGCGCAGGCAAGTTGCTTGCCCTGCTACTCGGGGCTTCCTGCGTACAGCACACGACACTAGGACACGTATAACTTGACACACGTATAGTATCCATGACTGACATGAGATTCCTAAAGTGACATGACCTATCGTGTCGTGTCGGACACGGAATCACTCGTGCACTGTGAGTACACTGTGCGTGCACAGAACTGAGTTTGGTTCTCTGCTTGTTTACAGTTTTAAATGTTTTAGATTATGTTTTAAATTGATAAATTAGATCCTAATTATGATCTATAATCTATATTAGATTAGTTTACATGATAGCTTAGGTTTTGTAGTGTGGAAATTGGATTTTCGATATTGGGTGGACTGATGAATATTGACTGATACTAGTGCAATCTCCAAACCTGAGTTTTCATTCCTATTCCAACTGAAATATGATGTTTAAATTACATGTTAGATTCAAGTACCCCTGTGTTAGTCCCTGTTAGTTGATCCTTCATGATAGATTAGGTTTATGTTTGTATGATGGGATTTCAACATGTAAATCCTAAACTTTTCATTCTTTTCTTAACTGAAATTATTTCTAAATGTTAGATTCCAATTCCTATTTTAAACTAAATCCTTGATGCGTAATTGACCTGTTAGATTCAACTACATGTGTAATAGGACCTGCTAGATTGGTTTTACATATTAGTTTAGGTTTTATGTTCAAGATATGGATTTTGACATGTGGATTGGGCTGTTTGAGAGTTAACTGATATTGTCTGATACACATTGCATTTCAGTATTCCCTAACTTTTGAAATCCTATTTTGAAGTAATGTTTCACTGTTAAATGTGTTCCCATACATTGTTTGTTTATATTTCAGCTTAATGTTTCATTTGAATTTGATTTTGGTTTGAGAATAGGATATTTCACATGTAGGTTCAATTCGAATTGGTTTACTGAGATTGGTTTTTCCTATTTCCTAAGATGAATTCCCTGAACTGTAAACTGATTTCCATAACCTGAAGTTATGCTGCCTCAACTGAACTGAATTAAAGTTGATTTTTGCTCATTGGTTAACTGGATGGAATGTTCATCCATTCTTATTTTATCCTGAACTGATTCCTTCATTTTCGAAATGCTATTTAACCAGAGATTACTTCTTTCTTAAACTGAATTGATTCAATGTTTTGTTTCATTACCTTGACTGGAAATTGGGTTATTGAAACTGTCAATACTGAACTGTTTTAGGGACTGATTTGCAATGAATTGGTTTTCCTTTCTTTCCCCTGTTAACTGAACTGACAATACCTCTCTCACACACTGTTTTATGACACTCTTCACATTTTCCCCCTCACCCACTTCACTGATACACACTCTAGTTCTGTCACACACAAGTTTCCCTCATATACACACACACATCCCTCACTACACTCTCACACAACTGCCACTCACTCATTCACATACACACACATTTGTCCCTCACTCTCTACGCACACACATGCCCTCTCTCTCTAAATACATATGTATGTATATATATTATATTGAATATGTATATGTATGTATATCTATATATGTATATAATGTATTATGTATATATGTAAGTAATGTATATACATTATAGGAGGCCTACACATATGTGTATATTTGAATTGAGCCTATATAAATATATGTAATATATGTATATTTGTGTAATGTAGATAAGGTATATGATGTGTTATATTTAATGTGGGTTATATGTCAACATGTATGGGAATGCAATATAAACATGAATGTGTGTACATAGAGTATGTGTATATGCCTATATGTATGTAGGTAGCTATATAGTTGTATTGTAATATAGTAGTGTAATGGTTAGAATAGGCTAGTATAGACTTGATAGGCTTGCATAGCCTTGTAATGGTATGTGTTAGCTAGTTTAGCCTTGTTTAGACTAGTATGGACTAGTTGACCTATTTTGACCATAGTTGACCTAGTTTGACTTCTAGGGTTGACCAGAGTTGATCAAGAGTTGACTTTGGCCTATATTGACCTAGATTCATTTAGAATGCATTGAATTGCATCTTGTTATCATTTTAGACTTGTTGTGACTTGTGCTGTTCTGATTAGGAGCCAGACACCTCTCCTCGGACAGTACATTTCATCCGGACACTCAGATACAGGCGAGTACATTCTCTGATCATTTCATAACCTGCTTAGAATTATTTTCCTGTATTAAATTATTTTACTTGATACTGTCACGTTGGTCACACGGATTAGTACTATATGGATCCCTTCTTGAGATGTTATCCCTTCAGGGAGCATCGGGTACTTCATGTTCTGTGCATTTCACTTACATGGCGTATCACTATGCTTCATTGGTTCATCGATCACTTGTGACATGTACTTTCATGCTCAAAGAGTCTTCCTTGAATCCTTATCCCATTTATTGGGTTTCCTAGAATCCCCATTTATGGGACTTTCATGTACCACCCTTCGGGGGCCTTTGCATGGAATCATAACATAACCTGGTTGGATCCTTGTGTATTGATTGGGGGTACGGAAGAGTAGAAGTAGACATGTGAATAATATCCAAGTAGTGTAGCATCAGAATCTTTCCATAGTGTAGCATCAGAATCATCTTATGCCATTACATGTCTATATTGTACTCTGACTCACTAGCTACTATTAGTTCTTTACTTATAGTAGATATTTCTATTACAGCTCTCTCTCTGTTTACATACTGCATTTCCTTCAGTATCTATATCTTACTTTACTGCATGATTATATTTTCTAACCTGCTATGAACTGTTGAGATGTATTGTGCTCGCTCCTGTCCTGACTGGACCTGTTGAAAATATTGCAGAGGACGAGGAGGAGGCCTGTGTGGATACTTTCTACGGGACAGCTCTAGCTGAGGACATTACCCCTATTGCCTAGACTAGCTTAGTTAGGCCTTATCTTACTTATGTTGTCTTGAGACTAGTAGTTAGACTTTATTTCTGTCTTTGAGATCTGGGTTGTATATTCTTTCATATTCAGTAGCTGAGACCTTGTACTCTGGATATCTGCTGAGATGTTATCTGTCATACTCTTATTATTATTATTATGATATTAATTATTATTATTATCAATTATTATTTGCTTCAAAAAAAAAATTTAAAAATAGAACTTTTCATGGCATGACACATGTCATGTATATTCTAGAAGTGTGGAGAAAGTGTACACCTCACCACTCCCCATTTAATTTAATTCCACCCCAACACACAAACACACACCCCCAACACCACCAGCACCACAACCCCCCCTCTCCCTATTTATACACACACACACACACTTAAGAGAAGAAAGGAAAGAAAAAAAAAACAAAAAAACAAAAACACTCACACTTCCCCCCCCCCCACACTCACCCGACCCCCCTCTCCCTTGCTGCTGCCCGCTGCCGCCGCCCGCTGCCGCTGCCGCCGCCCGCTGCCGCCGCCCGCCGCCCGCTGCCGCCGCCGGCCGCCCCCCCCCCGGTCACCTCCTCCTCATCCACTCCATCTTCACCTCCTTCCTCCTCTACTTCAACTTCCCAAGAAGGGAAACCTAGGTGATTTTTCTTCTTCTTCCTCAATCCCTATATTTTAGTTCAATTCCAACTAGGTTAGGTCACTAACAAAGTATTTTTTTTTTTTTTTTGCTATTGGGTTCTAATTAGGGTTTGTGAAGAAGTTTGGATCATTCCCAACCCAAGGCAAGTCCTCTCCTCTCCTCTTCCTCTTCTCTAATCTTTTCCATCTAGGTTAATAGGGATTATTATAAATTACATTAGATTCTGAAATTGTGTTATGATCACACAAATTTTGTCAAGTTTTGGTAATACTAGGAATCTAAAATTGTATAGGTTAACCTGTTAAAAATCTGAATTTCATGTGATATATTAATTTCTTCATCTCATAATATTTTTAGTTTGGAATAAAGGTTAAGGAATTCTCCCTAATCATGAATTGAGCAAATTCTGAAATTCTAATAATATTTAACCCAATTTGAGATATTTTAAAATGTTGCAATTTTAATTTCCAGTAAAGATTCAATTTTGATAACCATAAGCAAGACAACTAAATTCGGCACTGGAACTGGTGTTATGACTTGTCACGGGAACAAGTTGTGGACTTGAACTACTTGAACTCGAACACACAAACATATATGAACATATGGGACTCTCCAATGGTAAGTTGTCATAAAAATTTGGAACTGAACAACTGGACCGTACGCCGGAAAGGTAAAAGGGACCCTGTTTCTCTCTACTCACTATGTAGTTATTCAATTTTGTGTATATCTATAGTTAGAAATAATTCCCGTTTATCTCTTTTATTTTCCTGCTTCATGCATTTATTATGGAAGAATTTCATTTGGTTTAAATTCCGTCATACTATATATGTATACATACATATACATATATATATGTATACATATATATATATATACATACATATATATACATACATATACATATATATAAATATACATACATTACATATACATATATATATATCTATATACATATATATACATACATGTACATATATATATATATATACATATATATATATCTACATACATATATATAGACATACATACATATATATATATATATATCTCTTTATATATATATATCTACATATATATACATACATATATACATATACATACCTGTACACATATAGTTATATAAAGTCTTGCATAGTTGGAAAAATTTTGCTCTATGCGACAAATCGCAAAGCTAATAGCAAGCCGCAAATTGATTTGTTGCTAAAGAAAAGGTAATCAATGCTTGCTCAGGTATAAATCTCCAATTCCTTTTGTTCTTTTATTCCCTGCGTGGTTCCGGTGTTGAGAGTTGCTCCACCGAAGGGGTCGGCGAGCCCAATACTTACTTGCGTGGTTCCGGTGTTGAGAGTTGCTCCACCGAAGGGGTCGGCGAGCCCGTATTTTCTTTCATCATATATAATTGTTTCTTGAAATTTTCGGGGCTCCTAAATACAAAGGAGACTCTGCCGAAATTTTTGAGAAATTTAGGAGATAGACAAATTTCCGACTTCCGGAGATTTTTAGAAATTTCTTATCTAAGAAAGCATCTGGGAGGGGAGAACAACTGAATATCCCTAGATATCCCGTAACATAAATAACAACAAAAAGCTGATCAGCAATTCGTGAATCTCGTGAATCAGTACATCTAGTTGCGACTAGGGTGTACTAGCCCAAGGGAGGCTCGTGAATCCATACTACATCTATATGACAGTAACATCAATAGATGTCCTTTTAGCCCAAGGGAGGCTCGAAAATTACAACCTGATCCCAGGTTAACGGGATTGTTCACGGGAAATATTTAGAGGATTATTCAGAGTATTGTTCTCAAACTGCATATCTTCAAGTCTTACTCCAGAAAACAATGCTGCCTATTGCAAGTAGGCAGTGTCATGAATTGCTCAAGGGAAGCAATTCCTATTAAAAGCTCAAGAGAAGCTCGGAAATCTTATTATTCATGGAGTAGGACATTGATCTTCATTCATGCGTTACTAGAATATATACATATATAGCAGTGCAATTTAGTATACCATGTCTCTTCTTTTAAAACTACATCTTCATTATTTTGTTTAACTTTTACCGTCCTTGGCCGAGGACTTGCTCGTCGTTTTCTAAACGACCTAGTATTTGTTCACTAGGTGAAGAAGAAGAAGACGCCTCCGCCGAAGTATCGCCGCATTTCAACGAGGAGTAACTGCCTGGCTATCCACAAATTAGGACCAGCAGTAATCGTTGTCATTTTGCAATTCTATTTTTGTAATAACCTGTAATAGTATTGTTGGAAAAGTTCCCTGTAATATTGCTACACTATATTTTAATACCATGTAGCTCCTTGTATTTCCCATTTTGCTGATGTTTACGGGCGACAATCGCGAATTTCGGCGCGTAGCCTGGGGATGTGTTATGACGTCACCCTTCCATCCGGGAAGCGGGACGTGACATGTCCTTTAAGTGGTGGCCCATGCAGGTCAGCAAGAATGGGAAATCTAGGATAAGACATAGGTTCGGACAAAACGTAGGTTATAGAATCATAAGGAGCACGATGAGTCCCAATCACGCTCTAGGAATCTCTAAGGAGGCAGTATCAATAGATAGTAGCTGATTTCCTCTTTTCTAGCCAACTATTTAGTCTTAGTAAATAGATATTGACTCAAGAAATTCTTAATGTAGATCATGTCCCGCTTCGTGCCCTTTGCAAGATTAGGAAACGATAGTCACAGCCTGGATGAGTATTATGCATTTGTAAGGAAGATGTGGAAAGTAGCTCCAAGGGGGATGATAGAAGCTTATGGAGTACACTACGAGCTGAAGTACCCAGTAGTGACAGATATAGTGGACGAAAGGAAAGTATATTATAATACAGTGCACTATTATGTATTAATCAAGGCAGAACCATCGGAAGGTCCAGAGAATGAACGCAACGGTACACTAGAAGAATGGAAGCAGGCCCATCCAGAAGCAAGGATTCTAAATATAAGACGTATGTGGATTTAGAAAACCCTCCAGCAAGAAGAAGATGTATAAATATAATTATGTAAACAAGTGTTAGATCCTTAACTTTGTATAGGGTGTGTGTGAATATATGTAATGAGATATGTAAAATAAGTATTAGGTACTAATAGGTAAGTAACATATGAATGTATATAGCTTATATATATATATATATATATATATATATATATATATATATATATGTAGCAGCAGCATGTTATGCTATCTATAAATAAATATGCCTTTCCTATATTTTATTCTTGGTAAATATTTTCTTAAAGATACTATGAATGTAGGAATGGATCTATTTATGCCAAGTTTGGAATGGGACGGAAGTGATTACACTATATACTTATACCAGCGCTATGCCAGACTAATGTGGAACGCACCTGACTGGTACGATATCCATGTTTATCAGATATTCTATGCAGTCACGCGTCCCATTGTTAGGGACATTGAAGATGGAGCCGAAGTATATCAGGCCAATATAACTTACTGCCTGCATGTCCGAGACCCAAACCGTATTTATATCGGACTACATGGATATGAGGGTACCTTAGATGATTTTGAAAGACTCCATCCAGAAGTTGACATCCTCACTGAGGACAGAATCATCATCGAGGCCATAGAATAAGAAAAACCTAACCAACATTATGTACAGTAAAGAAGGAATCTTTTTGTCTGCTGTGTGGTATTTTGAAATCAGCAGATGTGTATACAAGAAAGGATAGTTAAAGATAGATACTGTGTCACATTTTGGGGAGGTGGAGTGACATAAGTAGGTTAGATGAAAATGGATGTAAACAAATGTAAAGTTGAGAGTGGGAGCCACTTTTTGTAATACTCTCTTTTAATGAAATATATACATGACTCTGCTGTATGCCTTGTTATGCATAAACATTGCGAGCCTGAGGGATTGTGTCTTTATTTCAGGATATGGACAATCACGATCAATCAAATAATACACAATCTCAAACGTCGACTGAGCCAACCGTGGCAGACATGTTCCGATTATTCCAGCAACTCCTGGAATCCAATAGTCAACAGGCCAATGCTGCCCATGCCACAAATGCTACGATTCGAGAACAAATGCAGAATTCAAATAATACCAAGGATAAAACCCTAAAGGAATTCAGGGATCTTAGGCCACCCAAGTTTAAGGGGACTGAAAATGCAATGGAAGCAAGTCAATGGCTGAGAACCATTGAAGGCTTAATGAAGGCTGCCAAAGTTAAGCCTGAGGACATGGTGCCAGCAATCCGCATCCAGCTGGAAGACATAGCTGGATACTGGTGGAGTGCCGAATACCCTGAGGATTCTGACGAGGTTATGTCATGGGCAGAATTCAAGAAGAGATTTGAAGACAGATTCTATCCCAAGTCTGCACGGATAGAATTAGAACGGCAGTTCAATTACCTGAAACAGGGAAGACGTACAGTTGATGAGTACGTAGCAGAATTTTCCCGGCTTAGTCGATTTGCCCCCAACATGATAGCAGATGAAGACACAAAGATATCCAGGTTCGTAGAAGGACTTGGAACCCAACTGAAAAGTAGGGTCGCCTCTTATAGATGCCGAACATTTTCAGAAGCAACAGAAGCTGCTCGAGACCAAGAAAGGATACTAAAAGAAGAACAACCTTTCCGGTCTCCACAACCTAAGAGGACTTTTGAGGAGAGGGCATCCTCCAAGAATCATTGGCAGGGACCGCCCAAGCGTCCTCAGAACGGCAACCAAGACAGATCCGTCGTCTGTAATTACTGCCACAAACCAGGCCATAGAATAAATATATGTAGGAAGAGATTGGGGCTTTGTCTGAAGTGTGGAGCAGGAAACCATCTAACAAATCATTGCCCTCAAATACCTGCAACTGGGGCAATCACTCAAGGCTTCAATCAAGGACACCGACCTCCAGTTCAAGGAACCCAACCTCGACCTATGATGCAGGCACCAACGTCACAAGCAGCTATGGCTTATGGAAATCAGTACAGGCCGCCCTATGCTCCTCAGGCATATCAATTTCAACAGGCACAACGGGCGACTCAAGCCCAAAATAATAATAAGAAAAGGAATAAGCAAGGGCAAGCATTTGTGATGGGAGCCGAAGACGCTAGTATTCATGGAGAAGTAATTTCAGGTACTATTTTAATTTCTGCATATCCAGCATCAGTTTTATTTGATTCCGGGGCTACCCATTCATTTATAGCATCTTCTTTTATATCACAACGTGAAATAGAATCACAATCTCTGCCTAAATCATTAAAGGTCCTTACCGGTAATGGAGTAGTAGAAGTCAGTCGGGTATGTAGTAGATGTCCCATAAAATTGGGTGGAGGAGCTTTTCGTACCCGGTTGCTCGTTTTCCCAACAAGCAACTATGATATAATATTGGGTATGGATTGGCTAACTGCAACATCAGCCAACATAGATTACGGTCAGGGGAAAGTTTCCTTTCAACTCCCTGACGGAGAATTCTGTGAATTTGTAAGGGACCAGAATGAATTCAATGCAGAAGAATTAGAGAAATTTGAATTGCCGGTACTGCTGCAAGGAGTGGCAGAGCAAACCTTTCCAAGGGTAGTAGAAGAATTTAGGGACGTATTCCCAGAGGAATTGCCAGGGCTACCCCCAGATAGAGCTGTAGAATTTTCTATAGATTTAATACCTGGATTGGCACCCATAGCCAAAAAGATATACCCAATGAACAAGGAGGAGCTGGCTGAGTTAAACAAACAAATAAAGGAATTGTTATCCAAGGGATTTATTCAGCCTAGCGCTTCGCCATGGGGTGCACCGGTATTATTCGTGAAAAAGAAGGATGGTACCCTACGCTTAGTAATTGATTATAGGGCTTTGAATGAGGTTACCATCAAGAATAAATATCCCTTACCTAGGATCGATCAATTGTTTGATCAGTTAGGTGAAGCAAGGGTATTTTCAAAAATTGATTTAAGGTCCGGATATCATCAAGTAAAGGTAAAGAAGGAAGATATTCCAAAGACTGCATTTAGAACTCGGTATGGGCATTACGAATTCTTAGTTATGCCATTCGGGTTGACAAATGCACCAGCTATATTTATGGACCTGATGAATCGAGTATTTTATCAATATCTGGACAAATTTGTGATTGTATTCATTGATGACATTCTTATATACTCCAAGAGTGAAGAGGAGCATGAAAAACACTTGAGGATAGTGCTGCAAACTCTACGGGACGAACAATTATATGCCAAATTTAGTAAATGTGAATTTTGTCTGGATCAAATACCATTTCTAGGGCATATTGTCAGTGGAGAAGGTATCTCGGTAGACCCGAAGAAAGTGGAAGCAGTTAAGTCTTGGCCGACACCTAAGTCCGTAACGGAAATCAGAAGTTTCTTAGGATTGGCTGGTTATTACCGAAGATTCGTAGAGAATTTTTCAAGGATTGCAGAACCTTTAACCCGTCTTACCCGGAAAGAAGAAAAGTTTAACTGGACAGAGAAATGCCAGGCAGCATTTGATGAATTAAAGAAAAGATTAATTTCAGCCCCGATATTGGCATTACCATCTGGTTCGGGTGGATATGAGATATATAGTGATGCATCAGGAAAGGGTCTAGGATGTGTACTGATGCAGCACGGAAGAGTCATAACATATGCATCCAGACAATTAAAAACACATGAAAGAAATTATCCAACTCATGATCTCGAACTTGCAGCAGTGGTGTTTGCACTCAAGTTATGGAGACACTATTTATACGGAGAAAGAATCAAAATCTACACCGATCACAAAAGCTTAAAGTATGTCTTCACACAAAAGGAAATCAATATGAGGCAAAGAAGATGGTTGGAATTATTGAAGGATTTTGATATGGAGCTAACGTATCACCCAGGTAAGGCTAATAAAGTGGCCGATGCCCTAAGTAGAAGACCTGAAGCTTTCTTTCTAAATACACCCAAGGAAATCCTTGAGGATTTGAGGAAAATGGGAATCGAAGTAATATGTCCAATAACCGAAGGGATATGGCAAAACTTACAAGTGCAATCCTCCTTAATAGATAGAATTAAGGAAGCCCAACAAAGTGATCCAAAACTTCAGAAAATCTGGAAACAAACAGAAGCTGGACTCCAGACCGGGATAAGGAAGCATCCGGACGGATCTCTAAGATTCGGAGATCGGTTATGTGTACCCAGTGGAGACTTGAGAACGGAGGTCATGACAGAAGCCCATAACTCACAATATTCTATTCATCCGGGCAGCACTAAGATGTATCAAGATTTGAGACAGACGTTTTGGTGGCACGGAATGAAAAGAGAAGTCGCCAGATTCGTGTCCAGATGTCTCGTCTGTCAACAAGTGAAAGCAGAGCATCAAAGGACAGCCGGACTTCTTCAGCCATTGCCCATACCAGAATGGAAGTGGGAGCATCTCACAATGGATTTTGTAACAGGACTGCCTAGGACCCAAAGGGGTAATAATGCTATTTGGGTCATTGTAGATAGACTTACAAAGTCCGCTCGATTTCTTCCTTTTCGAGTTGGACAGTCAACAGAGATACTGGCAGAAATGTACATGAAACAGATTGTCAGTCAACATGGAGTACCTGTGAGTATAGTATCGGATAGAGATACCCGATTTACTTCACACTTCTGGAAAAGCTTGCAGGAAAACCTTGGTACTCAATTAAAATTTAGCTCCGCCTACCACCCCCAAACAGACGGCCAGTCTGAAAGGACCATTCAGACACTAGAAGACATGCTGAGAGCTTGTACTTTGGATTTTGGAGGAGCATGGGATGATCATCTACATCTGGTGGAATTTTCATATAACAACAGTTATCATGATAGTATCAAGATGGCTCCTTTTGAAGCACTATATGGTAGAAAGTACAGATCGCCGGTATGCTGGACCGACGTAGGAGAAAGACAATTGTTAGGGCTAGAATTGGTGACACAAACTGTGGACATAGTCAAGATAATAAAAAGTCACTTGCAAGCAGCCCAGGACAAACAGAAAATGTGGGCTGATAAGCATCGAAGAATATTGGAATTTCAACCTGGAGATCATGTTTTTCTGAAGATTTCACCAACTAAGGGAACCATCAGATTTGGGACCAGAGGAAAACTGAGTCCGAGATACATTGGGCCCTTCGACATACTGGAAAAAGTGGGGAATGTATCATATCGGCTTGTCTTACCCCCAACACTAGAGGGAGTCCACAATGTATTCCATGTTTCCCAATTACGAAGATATGTGTCTGATCCAAGCCATATACTCGATCATTCAGAAATCACTGTTGGACCTACACTACGGATCGAACAGAGACCCGTTGGGATCTTGGATCGAAGAGAAAAGGTACTCCGCAATCGGGTCATTCCACTAGTACGAGTCGCGTGGAGCAAGGATTCGCCTGGAGATTCAACTTGGGAGAAGGAAGAAGACATGCGGAAGCAATATCCGTATCTATTCCCTAATCCAGGTTAGCAATCAAATCGTTGTACTAATTATTTCAAATTCCGAGGACGGAATTTTTCTAAGGGGAGTAGACTTGTCATACTCTTATTATTATTATTATTATGATATTAATTATTATTATTATCAATTATTATTTGCTTCAAAAAAAAAAAAAATTTAAAAATAGAACTTTTCATGGCATGACACATGTCATGTATATACTAGAAGTGTGGAGAAAGTGTACATCTCACCACTCCCCATTTAATTTAATTCCACCCCAACACACAAACACACACCCCCAACACCACCAGCACCTCAACCCCCCCTCTCCCTATTTATACACACACACACACACTTAAGAGAAGAAAGGAAAGAAAAAAAAACAAAAAAAACAAAAACACTCACACTTCCCCCCCCCCCACACTCACCCGACCCCCCTCTCCCTTGCTGCTGCCCGCTGCCGCCGCCCGCTGCCGTCGCCCGCCGCCCGCTGCCGCCGCCGGCCGCCCCCCCCGGTCACCTCCTCCTCATCCACTCCATCTTCACCTCCTTCCTCCTCTACTTCAACTTCCCAAGAAGGGAAACCTAGGTGATTTTTCTTCTTCTTCCTCAATCCCTATATTTTAGTTCAATTCCAACTAGGTTAGGTCACTAACAAAGTATTTTTTTTTTTTTTTTGCTATTGGGTTCTAATTAGGGTTTGTGAAGAAGTTTGGATCATTCCCAACCCAAGGCAAGTCCTCTCCTCTCCTCTTCCTCTTCTCTAATCTTTTCCATCTAGGTTAATAGGGATTATTATAAATTACATTAGATTCTGAAATTGTGTTATGATCACACAAATTTTGTCAAGTTTTAGTAATACTAGGAATCTAAAATTGTATAGGTTAACCTGTTAAAAATCTGAATTTCATGTGATATATTAATTTCTTCATCTCATAATATTTTTAGTTTGGAATAAAGGTTAAGGAATTCTCCCTAATCATGAATTGAGCAAATTCTGAAATTCTAATAATATTTAACCCAATTTGAGATATTTTAAAATGTTGCAATTTTAATTTCTAGTAAAGATTCAATTTTGATAACCATAAGCAAGACAACTAAATTCGGCACTGGAACTGGTGTTATGACTTGTCACGGGAACAAGTTGTGGACTTGAACTACTTGAACTCGAACACACAAACATATATGAACATATGGGACTCTCCAATGGTAAGTTGTCATAAAAATTTGGAACTGAACAACTGGACCGTACGCCGGAAAGGTAAAAGGGACCCTGTTTCTCTCTACTCACTATGTAGTTATTCAATTTTGTGTATATCTATAGTTAGAAATAATTCCCGTTTATCTCTTTTATTTTCCTGCTTCATGCATTTATTATGGAAGAATTTCATTTGGTTTAAATTCCGTCATACTATATATGTATACATACATATACATATATATATGTATACATATATATATATATATATATACATACATATATATACATACATATACATATATATAAATATACATACATTACATATACATATATATATTTATATACATATATATACATACATGTACATATATATATATATACATATATATATATCTACATACATATATATAGACATACATACATATATATATATATATATCTCTTTATATATATATATCTACATATATATACATACATATATACATATACATACCTGTACACATATAGTTATATAAAGTCTTGCATAGTTGGAAAAATTTTGCTCTATGCGACAAATCGCAAAGCTAATAGCAAGCCGCAAATTGATTTGTTGCTAAAGAAAAGGTAATCAATGCTTGCTCAGGTATAAATCTCCAATTCCTTTTGTTCTTTTATTCCCTGCGTAGTTCCGGTGTTGAGAGTTGCTCCACCGAAGGGGTCGGCGAGCCCAATACTTACTTGCGTGGTTCCGGTGTTGAGAGTTGCTCCACCGAAGGGGTCGGCGAGCCCGTATTTTCTTTCATCATATATAATTGTTTCTTGAAATTTTCGGGGCTCCTAAATACAAAGGAGACTCTGCCAAAATTTTTGAGAAATTTAGGAGATAGACAAATTTCTGACTTCCGGAGATTTTTAGAAATTTCTTATCTAAGAAAGCATCTGGGAGGGGAGAACAACTGAATATCCCTAGATATCCCGTAACATAAATAACAACAAAAAGCTGATCAGCACTTCGTGAATCTCGTGAATCAGTACATCTAGTTGCGACTAGGGTGTACTAGCCCAAGGGAGGCTCGTGAATCCATACTACATCTATATGACAGTAACATCAATAGATGTCCTTTTAGCCCAAGGGAGGCTCGGAAATTACAACCTGATCCCAGGTTAACGGGATTGTTCACGGGAAATATTTAGAGGATTATTCAGAGTATTGTTCTCAAACTGCATATCTTCAAGTCTTACTCCAGAAAACAACGCTACCTATTGCAAGTAGGCAGTGTCATGAATTGCTCAAGGGAAGCAATTCCTATTAAAAGCTCAAGAGAAGCTCGGAAATCTTATTATTCATGGAGTAGGACATTGATCTTCATTCATGCGTTACTAGAATATATACATATATAGCAGTGCAATTTAGTATACCATGTCTCTTCTCTTAAAACTACATCTTCATTATTTTGTTTAACTTTTACCGTCCTTGGCCGAGGACTTGCTCGTCGTTTTCTAAACGACCTAGTATTTGTTCACTAGGTGAAGAAGAAGAAGACGCCTCCGCCGAAGTATCGCCGCATTTCAACGAGGAGTAACTGCCTGGCTATCCACAAATTAGGACCAGCAGTAATCGTTGTCATTTTGCAATTCTATTTTTGTAATAACCTGTAATAGTATTGTTGGAAAAGTTCCCTGTAATATTGCTACACTATATTTTAATACCATGTAGCTCCTTGTATTTCCCATTTTGCTGATGTTTACGGGCGACAATCGCGAATTTCGGCGCGTAGCCTGGGGATGTGTTATGACGTCACCCTTCCATCCGGGAAGCGGGACGTGACATTATCTTAGACTATTTGATCATCTGTATTTTCCTTGAGTTCTATATCATATCGTGCTTCTTCTTCCTTAGTTGTGATTGAGTTTATTTTCTGCTATGTCACCCCCATTTGGGGAGTATAAACTGCTTAGCTTTATATTGTTAGATGTTGTGACCTAGGACAGCATTCTACCACCGACACTACGGCGTAGGCTGGGCGTTGTTACGTTCTCGTACCCTCACAGTGGGTGCGGGTCATGACAGAAGCGGCGAGACCTGCTAGGACATCGACTTCAATGTTCTGGAGCCTGGGAACATGTTCTATGAAGAACCCTTCCAAGGACGAGATGATGTCAATCGCTATTTGGTGATAGGAGATCATGTCTTCATGGCGAACCTCGTATGAACCCCAAATCTGGTTGACGATTAGCTGTGAATCGCCATATGCTTCGAGGTATTCTACCCCCAGATCCTTTGTAAGTCGGAGGCCAATGACCAGAGCGTTGTACTCGGCCACATTGTTTGAGCAGGACTCCGTAAGGGAGTAAGCCCGATTGATCACCAGCCCGGAGGGAGAAATCAGCACCACTCCGACTCCAGTAACGATGTTGCCCTTGGGCCCCGTTCTGGAAGCACCGTCGAAGAACATTCACCATATGGTATCATGAGAGACCGCATTTGAATTGGCGACCTCGTCTGGTATCTCTTCGTCTATTCTGGTTGACTTCGAACCTGGATGAGCCGCTAAAACGTCTGCCAGAGCTTGACCTTTAACCGCTTTCTGTGGAACGAAGATCATGTGGTAGGGGGACAGTAGTATCGCCCAGGTAGCAAGACGAGAGCTGAGTGCGCCCGGCTTAGTCATGAGGACCCTGAGAGGGTTGACTCTTGATAT
The DNA here is from genome assembly GCA_029216955.1 of Iris pallida. Classification (NCBI taxonomy): domain Eukaryota; kingdom Viridiplantae; phylum Streptophyta; class Magnoliopsida; order Asparagales; family Iridaceae; genus Iris; species Iris pallida. Next base: position 7,088,080 of record JANAVB010018993.1, read on the forward strand.
GACATGGATGGTTTGTCCCTTGACGTAGTGTCGCGTCTTCTGAATGTCAAACACCAGAGCAAGACACTCTTTTTCTACGGCAGTGTACCGATGCTCCGGTCCCATCATCATTCGACTGAGGTAATATATAGCTTGCTCATGGCCTGTATCATTGTTTTATGCTATTAAAGCACCGAGAGAATGCTCCATAGCTCGCACATAGAGCAGGAATGGCTTTCCAGCAACCGGGGCTACCAGGACTGGAGGGTTCATCAGGTATTCTTTGATGTTGTCGAAGGCGCGCTGGCATTCTTAGTCCCATACGAATGAAACGCCCTTCTTCATGAGGTGGGTGAATGGCTGACATCGTTCGAAGAGGTTAGAGATGAACCTCCTGATGTAGGCCAGCCTCCCTTGAAGGCCTCGAAGTTTACGGAGATTTCTCGGGGGACCCATCTCCATGATTGCCTTCATCTTTTCAGGGTCTATGTGGATACCCTGGGAAGTCATGATGAAACCCAAGAACTTCCCGCTGGATACGCCCAAGAAGGATTTTGTGGGATTTATCTTCAAGTTGTGTGCTCGCATTAGGTCGAACACTGTTCTCAGATCATGCAGATGATCTTCCTTAGAACGGCTTTTGACAGCGATGTCGTCGACATAGCATTCCACTATCTTGCGTAGGTTGTCTCTGAAGATGACGCTCATAGCTTTTTAATAGGTGGCACCAGCATTCTTCAAACCGAAAGGCATGACTGTGTACCAGTATATGCCAATTGGTGTTCGGAATGATGTATGCTTTTCGTCATCGGGGAACATCTTGATTTGGTTGTACCCTAAAAAACCACCCATGAATGACATACGCTCGAAGCCGCAGGTGTTGTCAATCATGATGTCTGTGATAGGGAGAGGGAACTCATCCTTAGGACATGCCTCATTCAGGTTCTGGAAGTCGATACAGATTCGAATCTTTCATTCTTCTTGAGGACTGGTACTATGTTGGCGACCCATTCTGGATGTTGTTCCTCGCGGATGAAACTACTGGTTATCAGTTTATTGACTTCAGCTTCAATGGCATTCATGACGTCGGGGCAGAACCGTCGTTGCTGTTGCTTGACCGGTTTTGCGTCCGGACGGATGTTGAGTTTGTGAAGTATGACCTCGGGATTCAGTCCTGGCATGTCTTCGTAGCTCCAGGAGAACACGTCGATGTATTCTCTGACGAGCTGTAGTAGCGATTCTCGCTCTTCGTCTGTCAGATTCTTGCTAACGAAGATGGGCTTGGGAGAGGACTCATCACCGAGATCAACTTGCACAACCTCATCTTCGGTGGGAGGATCCCTTTGTTCGAACCGCTTCTCCCATTGTGCATCTAGTTGTTGTGCCCACGGCTCTAACTCAAGAAGTTCAGGAATGTCTTCATCTTCTTCGTAGGCATCGGCAAATACCATATTGATGGACCAGACTTGCCTGAGCATGTCCCCAATGTCGACGTCTGAATCAGAAGTTGGTGATCTAGTTGAGTGTGAATGCCAGTCGCATTCCTCATCTGAGCTTTCAGGGGTCGTTGCAGGTGTAACATAACCTAGCCCACATCTGGTCTTATTGTAGTAATCCCGTGGTTTCCCAGCCAGGACCGGCAACTGTAAGGGTAGCCGCCGTCCAGTGCCGTAGTTCAAGCCTGGTGTAGTTTTCAAATCATACCCCTGTTTTTGCATAAGGTACTTGGATCGAAAACTATATAGATAAAGGGGCAATCTCCCGGTGTCGGGTTCGAGATCAATTTCTTCTACCCTGAAGGGTTGTGGGTCATTCTTTCGGCCGAAGATGATTGGATGATCCTCTCCCTCGATTATGAACATTCGTCTTCCACTGGAGTAAGTTGTTTTATGGTGTAGACATTTGTCACCTGTGTGTGCAGGTGGGTGCCTATGCCGTGTTCCATAGCATACATTGTACAAAGCTTATTAAGCTCGAAGTAGTTCAAAGATAGCCCTTTATTGATGAAGTAAGGTATCTTTTCTAGTAGAATTACATTATATGCGGATAGAACATCAGTATGAGCAGCCACATACTTGGCCAGCTCTGGCTCTGCTTCAACCACCCCTTGCGTCAATGTAGATTGGGAGGATGACTTGGGCAGCTTAATCATCAGAGGATCCACTGGTAGAGCAGAACGTGGAGTCATTGGCGTACTAGCCACCCCCAGTTTAGTGCTTGGTGCTGAGCGGGGAGTTGTTGGCTGGCTAGCAGTCCCCGGCTTAGTAGTCGGCTGCCGATTTGTTCGGGGAAGACGGATCATCATCGGCTTGACAGAGGGATTGTGCTCCTCTATTTGTTGCTGACTTACCCTAGGCAGCCTGATTGTCAGTGGCTCTGTCGTGGGTCTTGGCGCTTGGCCAGACCTTGGCAGTCGGATTATCATCTGCTCTTCCTGTGTAGAGAGGCTGATTGCGTCCTTACGTAGAGTGGCCGTAAGGGGTGCAGTTCTGCTAGGTTTGTGGGCTTGGAGGTGGATCGTTAGAGGTCCTTCCGATCCAGTTGCCACCTCAGTTGGAGCTTGAGTATCTTCTTCGACGAGGTGCCTTTTCGACTTCTCGTACAAGCATGAGTCGGAGTAGTAAGATTCAACCCCTTTAAAGGTGTCGATGTCGGCAAATTCTGTCTTCACGAAGCCATGCTTATTGATGTACTTAAAGCATTGGTGTAGTATGGAAGGCACGATCATGTAATCATGTATCCAAGGGCGCCCCAGTAGTATATTGTAGAAAGTATCTGCATCTATGACATAACAGGTCACTTCTGATTGAAGATCGTCGATATGGCATTTCAGACGAATCTTTCCAATCGGATAGCTTCTGCCTGAATTAAAACCGTTAATGGCGGTGCTTGTCGGCGTCAGGTAATGCATTGGGATGCGCAGATGGTGTAGCAGACTCTTTGGGATAATGCTTATAGAAGAACCGGGGTCAATGTGCATCCGATCCACCTTGATATCGCCAATGTACCCAGTATAATACAGAGGGCGATTATGCAGGTTGGTCTTGATAAGCATATCCTGCGAAGTGAAGACGATGTTGGGCATTGCACCTGTGCAAGCACTGTCTTGAAGATCTGCAGGCGAATTCTCCCCAGTGAGATTGGACTGAGCCAGATATGCATCGACATTCTGGAGTACATCGCTCAATGCGACACGAACGTCTTTGGAGAGTCTCAAGAGCTTGTATAGTGACAATTTGGTCGGTGTATTGGCCAATTGTGCCAAGATGTCAAAGTTGTAAGGCCTCTCCAGCCCCTGAGGTACCTCTTTTCGGAGTGGTTTGTCAAAGTGAGTCTCCTTCGGCCTAGGCTTATCGGTCGTCGAAGGATGAGAAGGTCCTGGGGCATCTGTAGCTATCGGCTGATGATCTTCAGTCGAGTTACCCGGTGGAGGTTGGGTTTGTGCGCCGGATCGGGTAACAACAGCAGTAGCTTCTTCGACCTCTGCCGAGATTGTGTGACATGATTTAACTTTTCTACTCTTCTTCTTATTGGAAGCGGGTGGTACGGACTGAGTTACTTCCGGTACCAGGTCCGGGTGGACCCACATGACCTCCCCTCTTGACGTGGTGAGGGACACTAGACCAGCAGCCTGGTCTCGGGGAGGTGGAAGGTTAGCGACTTCCATTCTTGCCCTGGGGACGGACACTACTCCATCTTGAGTCTTTGTCGGAGGAAAGCTGCCAAATTGTACTGACACCATGTTGGCTGCTACGATCACCTCTTCGAAATTAATGGCCAAAGCCTTAGAATCGATGAGATGCTGGATGTATCGCTTCAATTGGTAGCAGTCTTGTGTGGCATGGTGGACATAGCGATGATAGTGGCAGTACTTGGGGCCTTCCATCTCTGCAGGACGGGGTTCACGTCTTGGAGAAGGGAGCTGGATTCGACGTCCTTGTATGAGCATGTCCAAGATGGGCTTAACATGACCGTCTTCGAAGGAATAGGTCATCTGAGGCCACTGCTTCTCTGCCGACTTCGATTCAGGCTTCGGAGTTGTGTCGGCCACCATAGCTTGTTTCCCCTTGTTGTCTCGATTGTTGGAGGGGTTACCACCATTGTTGCTATTGGTGTTAGGGCGTTTGCCCTTATCCTTTCCTTCCGAGACGTGCAATCCCAATTGGCGAGCTTTCTTCAATTTGTCTTCTGTGCTAGTGGCGCTGATAATGAAAGTCTTTCAATCCTTAAACTGACTTTCGCCCATCCAGAGGCTGATTGTGGGAAGCAGCCTCTTTTGGCAAATTTCAATCAAGGAGGAATCGGGGTTACCGGAAGACAACTTTATCGCGGTTTCACGAAACTACTCAATATAGTTCCTTGTCAGCTCCTTTTCTCCCTGGACAACGTCCATAAGGGTGGACATCGTCACATCTTGTCCTACTTCGTAAAACCTTTCCAGAAATATACGTTTGAAGTCGGCGAAGAAATGGATACAGTTGTCTGGCAAGTTGCGGTACCAGTCAAAGGCGACCCCTTCCAACGCTCCAATGAACAGCCGCGTGAGAATGGCGTCGTCATGAGGCAGGTGGTCGGTTGTGACTTCGAAGTAGGTGATGTACCTGCTTGCAGATGTCTTTCCATCATACGGATTGATGTTGAATGGTTTATATCTTGGTGGAAAGGGCACATCTCTCCATGCACTAGGATACGGTTGTCGTATCCTGAGGTCCTGGCAGTTTTCTCGGGCGTGGAACATGGCCCAAAGCTCCTGGACTTCTCTTCTTGCCTCCCTGGCCTCATCTGCAGCAGTGGGAGCCAATGTTATCGGAGGATTGTTACCCGGGTTTGGTACCACGGAGTTTGATGTTAGCCCAATGATTATATCATGTTTTTGAATATGGCTAATCAATTAAGTTTAACGTAATGACGTCACTAATATTCATGTAATGACTATCATGTTGCTACTTAAACTTAGCATTGTCCTAATGTTAGCATTGTCCTAAATGTTCTATATCATATTGCTATGCTTGTATCATATTGTCTTGTTTGTCTAACATGTTCTTAGACATGCACTAAGCATGATCAAGCTTTGTCAATCCAGGACATATGCAATAGAGTAATATTGATGAGCTAAAGACGGCGTCATACAAGAAGATTTCTCTGAACCGCCTAACGACCTATCCGGAGCCTCGCATCGGGGGTTCAAGTTTTGAAGAAAGGCGTCATCAAAGGGCTCTTGGTTTTCCTATTTCATCAATGTATTTTTCATATTTATTGAGTCTAGGAATACGATGTACACTGCATCGTACTGGCAAATAGGCTACCCAAGAAACGTTTTCAAAATACCCTTTCGTTTTAAAAATAAGCCCACTTACAAAAGCCCAAACTACTTCCTAACTGCCTGCCTTTTCAAAAAGCCCAAAACTATTTTGCAAAAACTCTGACAGAACTCCAACAGAACTCGGACAGAATTCGGCCAGAGTTCGGCCAGAGTTCAGTTAGTGAACGTTGCTTTTTAAACTTGGTCTTCCTGCAGTTACGGATCCCACCGAGATTTTCTCATAGAGTTCTGCCCGAATTCTGCCCGAATTCTGTCAAAATTCTGCCTTTGGAAAAACTATAAATAGAGAAGGATTTCGATCATTTCAACACACCAATTCACTTCATATCTCTTCTCTATAAGCCTACTACTTCTTCCAAAGTGTTCTGAGCTATTCATTTTCAAATCCCAAGCCAGTTACAATCCTCTAGTCGATTTGCCAGTATGGTACGGTCTAGAAGTTTCAGAGTGGTTGTAATCGGAGGCTTGATTGAAGTTACACACTTCACAATTGAAGTTGGTCGAGTACTTCGGATCAAAGCTCGCGTTGTAGAAGTTGCAAGATCTTCGGATGAAAACTTGTGGTGATTTTCTATAGTGGATTCAACTGGAATCTAGAGTTCTTCCGACTGGACTAGTCCTCAACAGAGGGAAACCAGTATACATCCTTGTGTTTGCGTTTGCTCTCTACTCTCTACTTTTCATTTACATATCTGTGATATATATTCTGTGATCTTGTTACTAACATTTTTAAATAGTTAAATTTCGCTGCCTACTCTATTCACCCCCCTCTAGAGTATTGCGCTTTACAACTCGTTCCTACAATCGGTCCTACATTTGAGTCCGCATTGACCGCAGGATCCAAGCTTGTCTGGCCAGGCGTCCTTCCTTGCAGAGTTGGAAGGGCCGCTTTGATCTCGTCTACAGACTTAACCAAGGCGTGCAGTATGGCCTTCAGAGTGTCGATGCGTTGGCGATCACTGGAACCATCTCGGTTGCTGTCTGTCATGAATACCGTCCTCACATGAGGAGAGATGGAAGGGACGGTAGAGGACGTGCCCTCTGAGTCATACCTTGTACAGAGAAGTCGTCAGGGTATGTGGGAATGTTCTCCTCTGGTTCGGACTTAGAAGGAGTGGTACCCCCAGTTTCAGAGCTTGCCTCGTCTTGAGAGTTACGGACGTCCTCGAGGACTTCGGAACCTGCTACATCTGTTGGGGAAATCGTTTCCCCTGGATTATCTTCTTGGAACACTGGGTTGTCGCAGATGTTTGGAGGAGTGCTACCTCCAGCTCCAGCACCTCCCAGAGATGTGGACGACGAATCTCCAAGTGTGGCAGATTTTGTCTTTGAGCGAGTACCTTGGAAAACTCCTCCCGTATCGGTCGTGGACAACCGCTTAGAAGAGAATTTCTTGGTTGAGATTTTAGGACTGGAGACGTTTGTTTTCTTTCCTCTTCCGCTACCAGGGATCTTGTGAGCAGAATTGCAGGAGGCAACAAGAAGCGCCTCGTCTTCCGAGCTTGGGTGTTGCAGTCGTTGGAAGACGGATCGCCGCTCCTCTTGTGTGGTTGCCTTGCTGCAGCAGTAGTTGATAATGACTTGAGTGCAGTGATGTCCAGGGAAGGACTCTCTGCACACCGAGACTTCTTCTCTTTCTTTGCGCTTGTAACAGATCACGTCACGCAAGTCAGGTGTATCTCGAGCAACCTGGGAAACCCGAGCATCCGGGTGTATTGGCACCATGTTTGCTCCCTGATTATTGGGAGACTTTTGGGAACCACTTTGTCCGTTTGCCGCCGGGGGCTGGACTCGAGTGGTTCGGTACAACTTTCCATCGGAGGCCCGTATAACAGAAAACGGAGCGTTCGGATGGTCAGAGGTTGGGACAGCTGACTGAGCTCGCCGAGCCCGCGCTGTCCTAGACTTCTTCACTCTAGCACCTGAGGGTGCATAGTAGGAAGAGTCCAAATGGTGCCGCCGAGAGTCTGGCACATGTTCTTGGGTGCATCTGGAGTCAGGACCGCACGAGAGGCGGCCAAAGACTGACCGTGAGCCGCATGGAGCAGACGGTATGCGGCTGGGATTAGTAGCCGTGCAGGCTGTCTGCATGCGGCTATCCTTTGTGGCCGCATGAGTCTTCTGTATGCGGCTAGAAGCGGTGGCCGCATGAACCTCCGGGATGCGGCTGGAAGTCATGGCCGTGCAGGCTGTCTGTATGCGGCTGGTGGTTCTGGCCGCATGGGCTTTCTGCATGCGGCTGACTTTTGTGGCCACATGAGTTTTCTCCATACGGTTGGCAGTTGCGGCCGCATGAGCCTTCTTCATGCGGCTGGCACCTTTATGCGGCTCGGACCGTATAGAGTTCCTCTTTGCCCCTGCAAGTCCAGCATTATAGTATTTTCTTCTGCCGGACTTGGGGACAGCAGAGTCCTCTATGGTCTGAAGTGAGGCCGCAAGAGGGTCTTTTTTGCCGTCTTATGCAACAGAGAGTACTCCTTCGAGAGCTTGGAAAGGAGCGAATGTTTTGGGCCTCCACTCCCTGCGGGCCTTCTTCGTACGGGCTCGCCGCTGGATCGGGCCAGCGCTCCCGTCGGAGAGCATTTCTTCAAACGCCTGCTGGTCAAACCGGGCGACCAGCATTTGTTGAGTGGAGCCAAGTTTGGCTGCGTCCGATTACGTCACCAACTCCTCAGCCGTGGAGAAGTTTGTCTCCAGCAGAGTCGCCATCGTGTTTGCCATTAATTGTAAAAGTACAGAACAATTATATAGGAGGACTGAACTTAGACTCACAATACAAACTCGCTCGTACAAAGAAAGCCTAGGGACGAAAAATCTTGGTACAGCAATCTAAGTACGATTATTTATTTTTTATTCTAGGGAGTGACGATAGAGGCTCGAGAATGGCAGCTCTACCTTACTCCTTGGACGATCGGACGTAGCCTTGGCTCTGGGGAAGAAATGCTCTCGGGATGCGTGGGAAGAATCCTCTGTGCGTGCCTTTTTCTCTCTGTGTGTTCAGCCTTCGGGGTCTCCAGGTGTCCAAAAATCCTCTCTCTCCAGTCAGTCTCCAGGCCTCCAGGTGCTTTGCAAGGGAATGGCACCTTGCTATTTATAGAGGTGGGGGTGTAATCATTAGGGTTTGCGATGATTCCCCCCTTAAAAAGTCGGCGGCCAATCATCTGGACCATTAATTTTGATTGCAACGAATCTGGGCAATTAATGTGGATTGCACCAAATCCTATATGCAATTAATGTTGATTGCCATGAATTTTCATAATTTGTGATGATAGGCTCGGATCTCCTGCCACGTGTTCGATTTGTCTGATCTGATTTGATTTGGGTAATTATGGTGATTGTAACAAATCTGAGTTTGTTATGATTTGCTAGCAGCCATAATTCCGAGGGGGATAAGAACGCCACGTGTCTCAACTGTTGTGAGGACCGCCACGTGTCTCAACTGTCGTGAGGATCGCCACGTGTCTCAACTGTCGTGAGTGAGATGTTCTGACAGAGCCGCATGAGTGCAGTCTCTAAGTGAACCACATACGGGTGGCCCCCACGATCCTAGCCGCATGAAGGTAGCAGCCGCATGAGGGTGGCAGCCGCATGAAGGAGGCAGCCGCATGAAGGAGACAGCCGCATGAAGAAGGCAGCCGCATGAAGGAGACAGCCGCATGAAGGAGACAGTCGCATGAAAGAGGCAGCCGTACGAAGGAGACAGCCGCATGAAGGAGACAGCCATATGAAGAAGACAGCCGCATGAAGGTGGCAGCCGCATAGGGGTGCTTGGGACTCGACGGATCCTGTCAGTTATAAAAGATTTTCTTCTTTTCCTAAGGAGCACGCCATCATTATTTCAGCTTTATGTCAGAGCTGTCATTCATTGCGTCAGAGCTGTCATTCATTGCGTCAGAGCTGTCATCAGAACAATTAATTGGGAGGCTGCTTTATGGCCAGCTGTAGAAGCAGACAGCGTACGGCTACGTGTCTTTGCCTGAGCCGCATGGAGCTGTTGGAGAGTTTCGAGCCGCATAAAGTTATGAAGGATTCCTGAGCCGCATGAGGCTCCTTCTGTTTGGAGCCGCATGTACTTTTCTTGTCCTTTTCTATGCTTCTACATGCCGGGGCTGCGGGAGGAGGCGGTGTCGGTGGAAATCTCTGGGTCGCCATGTGCAACGGCCCTAGGGAGCCGACTCCGTACAGGTGCCCTTTCTTAAAGCCGTCGACGGTATCTACGAACAAGTCGTTGCGAGCGGCCAAAGAAGAGGGCGTCTGGGTGGGCGTCGTTTCACCGATATCCTCGATCTCAGTTAACTGAGCCCGATTAAGTGCCTCACGATACGCAGCCTATCAAATGAATGTATTTTTATTATAAGATTTACCTAAGTTGTAATATAAATCCTATGTTTCACTAAGCTTAGTGTGAATCCTAAGTTTACCTAAGTTATAGTCCGAATACTTTTAATTATAACGTAAATCTCATAAACATAAGTACTTACATCAGTCTCCTTGGCCCTCTCGTCGACGAAGCTCCCGTCCTTCCGTCTCTTGTGCGTATGCTGGAAGACGTCGTGCATGGGGACCGATTCTGGCGCCCTTCCCTCCTTCACCGCCCGTTGGGTCTGCATACGAAATTTTCGTAGAACTTAATTAACTCCGTATATTAATAATACCTAATTCGATAGTGAAATGAATTTACGATATCTTACCAGATCTGCAAGCGTCGCTGCGTGGGGCCTGGATCCCCCCGTATGAAGCCCCGCGGCCCGTCGGTTCGCCTTCGCCTTCTCCGATTTCTTCTTGTATGCAGGAGTATTCATCATATCTAGGAGGTCCTCATAATAGTCCTGTCGGATCCAATTCGGCCTCGTCTGCCCCATTTTTAGGTCATGAATCATATCCCGTATCTTCTTCGAGGCAGCGCTTTTGTAGGTCCTACGGATCGCGTCCTCGCGATGGGGGGGCTACCAGTACGTCGTCTAACATACAAATTCAATTATCACGTAATTTAAAAAATGGTTGATTAAAGAGTAACTAATAATTAACTAGAAAATATAGATATATACCCTCAACTCGTTGAGCCAGACGTACTTCAAGTTTGGGGGCACCGACGAAAAGTTGAGGTAGGGACCATGGAAGTTAGCCCTGATAATTTCTCCAAGAGCCCTGACAACATTAAACGGAAAAAACCTACAAAGAAGAAACGACTGGATTATTAACTTAAATAAATGAAAGAAATTTAATAAATTATCTTAAATTTACTTACGAGGTCCCCGCGGGCCATAGCTCTCGTCGGAACTCGTCTCTCGGCCTCTCTGGTGCTGTCGGAGGATCCGCGGGTCCGCGTATGTACTCCCCAGTAACCGGATGGAACCGAGTATGGGGGTACTCTGGGGCCCACTGTGCTGTAACTTGGGGATCCACTGGTGGGTCCGCTGGTGGGTCCGATAGCGGAACGGATCCGCTAGCAGATCCAGACTCATGCCTCGATGAAGTAGTCGATCGACGGCGGGATGCGTCTGTGCCCGGGGTACTCTCCGGGTCGGGCTCGCTGGATGGGGTCACATCCCGGGAAGATTGAATGCGACCACGACCACCAGCACCACTACGACCACGACCACGACCACCACCACCGCCAGTACCAGCACCACGACCACCACCAGAACCACGACCACGACCAGCCATCATGACCTGTAAATAGAACACATAAACATAATTAGCAATATAAAAGTGTAAATGAATATAAAATTCTAAACTAAAATATACATACCACCAATAGGGAGACGAGTGCCGCCGCGACGAAAAAGACTAGGAGTGCCATCTGCAATAAGTAAATAATCGAACAAAAAAACATGAATTCACATAATTTCTTTTATGAGGTCAAACGTAATTCACGTAATTGGAAGTATTTTTAATATACAACAATATTTAACCTAATCATCGTCTTCGTTCTCATCCTCGGCCTCGTCTTCATTATCATCCTCCTCCTCATCCTCCTCCTCATCCTCATCCTCATCGTCGATTTCATCTGTATCCTCATCCCCATCAAATTCGTCTTCTTCTTCTTCTTCTTCTTCTTCTTCTTCTTCTTTTTCTTCTTCTTCTTCTTCTTCTTCTTCTTCTTCTTCTTCTTCTGTCTCAATATTTGGGACAAGACACCTCTTTCTCCCCTAGTTGACAGCTAAGTCTTGTGTATCAACCTCTTCCTCTCCTCTATTTTCCTCAACAATATCTTCAACATCCATTGTATCCGAGTGTTGTCCCAAGTATTAGGACTTTTCGATCTGGTCCTCTTGGTATGCTGGGTATCCAACGTTGAATATATTTCTTGATTTAATCTTGCATACTGCCCACCAGTCAAATCGATCTCTACGACGCCTTGGGTAGCTTGTATAGTAGACTTGAACAGCCTGATTTGCTATCGCAAATGTATCGGACCCTCTATACCTCCTGCAATGATTTATATCGACAAATCCAAATTGTTTATCGATTCTCCAACCGATATTTGGTGTCGTATTGAACCACTCACATTTGAACATCACAATATGCATATCATATGGGCCAGTATATTGTAAATCTACAATATCCCGAAGCACTCCATAATAGTCAAAGTCCGGTTCGTCGTCATAGATGGTGCCTCTTATGCAAACACCGGAATCCTTGGTACTGATGCCGTCATTGATAAATTCGACATTTATAGTATTCTGAGTTGCCTTAAACCTGAAGCCATTAACGACATAGCCTGGCCAAGTCTTTGTTTGCCTCTTCGGTCCCAATGCCAGATAACGAACACTCTCATTAGTGAGTGTTGTTTCAGGCAATAAAACTTGTAAATAAATATTTATAATTTAAATGTTTTAGATTATATATTTCTAATCTCAGTTACTTACGTATTTTATAAGAATATATAAAATCAACCTCAATTATAATCTCAGTTACTTACGTATTTGCGAAACCATGACGGAAATGTACAATCAACCTCTCTTTGAAGTCCCTCATCGGTAATATCGGGTGTCCTCATTTTGACTTCATCTCTAAATATACTATTAGAGAAAATAAGAATATATAAGTGTAGTCACTTACTTCATCAAATTCGAGATTATAACGAGTGCAAGTGTACTGACTTACTTCTCCAAATCTCTTACTTCTTGTATGTCACAGTTTAACAAGACATATCGGTGAGCGGCATCATACTCGTCGTCAGTCAACCACCGTTTTTTACTAGCCCCAACAGGCTTGCCCCTTACATTGAATATACCTTCATCCTTAACGTCCTCGTCATTCCTTTGAGGTCTATTTCGATTTGTCTTAACATGAGTATCGAAAAAAATGGAGCAGAAGTTTGACACCTCTTCGATAAGATATACTTCGCATATCGAAGCCTCTATATGAGCCTTGTTGCCAACTTTCTTCTTTAGATGGTGTAGGTATCTAGAGAGACAAATTATCTTGAGAATTAAGAATTAATTTTAAAACCCACTAAAATTCAACTTAAATTATATCGATTTTTATGTACCTTTCAAATGGGTACATCCATCGGTAATGAACAGATGCACCGACACGGGCTTCGTATGCTAGATGAATCGGTAGATGCTCCATGCTGTCGAAGAAGCCAGGAGGAAATATTTTCTCCAACTTGCAAATTATTAGGATAATCTTCTCCTCAAGTTCAACCATGTGTTGCACAGTCAACTTAGTTCAACAAATATCCCTAAAGAATATAGATAGTTCGGCCAACGGAACCCATACAGCAGAAGATAATAACTCTTTCAAAGCAATAGGCAGTAATCTTTCCATAAACACGTGGCAGTCATGTCTCTTCATTCCCGTTAGCTTGCGTTCATTGAGATCAACGCATCTAGACAAATTCGACACATAGCCGTCGAGAAATCTTAAAGTAGATACCCACTTGCAGATTATTAATCTATCTTCTTTGCTCAATGTGTATTGTGCTATCGGCTTAGTTATTTGTCCACCAGCTCCCCTTTGTATCAAGTTCAGATAAGGACGCTTGCATATCTCGGCAATGTCTTGTCTTGCTTTTGGATTGTCCTTCGTCTTTCATTTAATATACATGACGGTATTGAAGACATTATCGAACACATTCTTTTCGATATGCATAACATCAAGATTATGCCTTATAAGATTATCTTTCCAATAAGGCAAGTCCCAGAAGATACTCCGTTTGGTCCAGTTATGGGTTTGTCCGAACCCATCGACATGATTGTTCGATGGATCTTCCATTACAGTGGGCAAGTCCTTTACATCTTTTCAAATATCGTATCCCGACAATCTGGCAGGCGGATGAAAAAATTCTTATTTTTCAGCTCTGAACGCGTCCTTGTTCTTTCTCCAAGGATGACTCGCGGGCAGAAATTGACGATGACAATCAAAGAAAGAAGTTTTTCCTCCATGCTTAAGGCGGAACGCCTTACTATTTTGCATGCATATCGGACAAGACATGGTGCCATGAGTACTCCTTCCCGACAGCATATCGTATGCGAGAAAATTATTGATTGTCCACATCAGTGAAGCTCTCATCTGAAAGTTATGTTTCCCGGAAATATCATAGGTCGCGACGCCGATCTCCCACAGCTGTTTCAGCTCATCCACCAACGGCTGTAAATATATATCGTTATTCTTCGTCGAATTTTTAGGACCCGGTATGATAGCTGTCAAGAACATGTAAGGAGTCTTCATACACATCCATGGTGGCAGATTGTAAGGGGTCAGAATGACCGGCCAGCAGGAGTATTGAGATCCCGACTGCCCGAAAGGGGCGAAGCCATCAGAACATAGCCCCATGCGTACATTTCTTGGTTCTGCAGCAAAATTTGGATGACGAAAATCAAAATACTTCCACGCCTCTCCATCTGAAGGATGTGACAATTCTCCATCGTCCTTTGTGCGTTCTTCGTTGTGCCACGTCATGTGTTCTGCTGTATTCTGAGACATATACATCCTCTGCAAGCGCTTCGTGATCGACAAGTAATGCATATACTTGTAAGGACGTCATTTTCTAGTTGACTTTCCTTTTTCCCTGACTGGCTTGTAACGATTCGTATTACAGAAGCTGCAACTTTCTATATCCTCGTTCTCCTTGTAGTACAACATGCATCCGTTGCAACAACAATCTATCTTCTCGTACCCCAGTCCCAGTTGTCGGACCATTATCTTCGACTTGTAAAACTTTTTTGGAAGCTCTTTTGATTCCTTCGGTAACACCTCCTTGATTAGTTGTATAATCCGATCATAGCAAGTTTGTGGCCAGTTAAAATTGGACTTTATGTTCAACAACCGCATCGTCACTGACAGTACGGAATGTGGCTCACAACCAGGATATAAAGAAGTTTCAGCATCCTGAAACATATCATAGAACTCCTTCGCCTCGGGATTAGGATCCTCCGGATCAAAATTAGGCCCTGCCGTGTCGTACACCATATTTCGTGCAAGGTTCTGCAGGTCTCCATAATCAATAGAGCATTCGTCGTCTTCGACGACAAAATCCGTTGCAGTATTATTATCAAAAGCATAAGTAGCAACATTCGCAACCTGTCTTTCCGCATATAGTTCACCTTGCGATGACCACAGGCCGTAATCACGTACGAAATTCTTGCGGGTCAAATGATCTCTTACACTCACCACTTCTTCGTAACATCTATTACGACAATTATGACATGGACTCTTGATTTTGTTACCGTCCATATACTGTGCTTTGCTCATGGCATACTTAAGAAACACTTCCACGCCTGCCTGAAATTCGTCACTCACACCTATTCTGCTCTCGTGTTATCGTTTGTACATCCATGTACGATCAACGAAATAACGATCCATCACAGATTGGATGTGAAAATCTGTATAGTAAGACAAACTAAACAAAATTAGTATATAATCATGTAACTGGTGGATCCGCTGGTATATAGGCCGGATGTACTTAGTATCGACCGCATCAGACTAGTATCGGTCTATAGGTTTGGTATAGGCCGTACCAAATTGGTATTGACCTTAGCGAATTGGTATCATCCTATCCGATATGTATCGACCGTATAGCTAGGATTCGTACCGGCCCTATCGATTCGGTATCGGCCATATCCGATAGGTATCGGCCGTAGCGACAATATGTATCGGCCGTATCAGATTAGCTTGGTGGAAGGTTTAGTAACAACTGTACTTAGATTTTTCTCTTCTCGAGCTAGAATACCATTGCAAGAGAGTCACAAGAGAGTAAAAAATCTCCTACATATTGATGTTTACGAGAGTGATTGGCCAATTACAGTAACATACATGCTGCATTTTCCATCAGGGAATGAGAGATTGAAAGCAATAACATATAGAGTTGTATTTTGGGAGAAGAATTCGTACAAACTCTTTGAGAACAAAGAGTTTATAGGAGTTCGTCTTCTTCCGAAATACAACTCTATATGTTATTGCCTTCAATCTCTCATTCCCTTATGAAAAATGCAGCATGTGTGTTACTGTAATTGGCCAATCACTCTCGTAAACATCAATATGTAGGAGATTTTTTTTACTCTCTCGTGACTCTCTTGCAATGGTATTCTAGCTCGAGAAGAGAAAAATCGAAGTACAGTTGTTACTAAACCTTCCACCATGCTAATCTGATACGGCCGATACATATCCGATACGGCCGATACCTATCGGATATAGCCGATACCGAATCGATAAGGCCGGTACGAATTCTAGCTATACGGCCGATACATATCCGATAGGACGATACCAATTCGCTAAGGTCAATACCATCCGATACGACCTATACCAAACCGATATACCGATACTAATCTGCTACGATCGATACTAAGTACATACGGATACGGATACCGATAGTTCGATACCGATACCGATAGTGCGAGTTAGATACCGATAGTCCGATACCGATAGTACGATACCGATACCGATAGTGCGATACCGATAGTTCGATACCGATACCGATAGTCCGATAGTCCGCTAGCGATACCGATAGTTCGATACCGATACCGATAGTTCGATACCGATACCGATAGTTCAATACCGATACCACTAAGTCCAATTGATTCCTCTTAAGCGTCGAGCATGTTATACACGGTTCAACTTGACGAGTCAGTAAATATATATATATATATATATATATATATATATATATATATATATATATATATATATATATATATATATATGGTTTAAATTATCGACCGATACCGATCCGATACGGCAGATGCCGATACGATTTGGCATGTTCCGATCCGATACCGACCGATACCAAATATTGACCGATGCCGACATTGGGGGTCTTCGTTCCGGTCAATTCGGCAAAGAAAATTAAACAGCATAGGAATAGTCCGATACCGATTCCGATACCGATATTGTGAACCTAGGTTGAAAGCATAATAAGGTTGTAAAAGCATGTAAAAGAATTCGATACAACCGATAATTATTTGTTTCCCAATACCAAAAAATTCGATACTCCGATCCGAAACTGCCGATACTACCGATATCGCCGATACCAATACTCATAGGAAAAGTTCGATACCGATTCCGATACCGATACTTTGAACCTTGATATATATATATATATATATATATATATATATATATATATATATATATATATATATATATATATATGTATATATATATATATATATATATGTATATATATATATAGCTAAAATTAACTAACTAACATTTACTAGTTAAATAGCATAATGCTAACTAAAATTAACTAACTAACATTTACCGATTCCGATACCGATAGTGCGAAACCGATACCGATAGTGCGATACCGATAGTTCGATACCGATACCGATAGTCCGATAGTCCGCTGGCAATACCGATAGTTCGATACTGATACCGATAGTTCGATACCGATACCGATAGTTCAATACCGATACCACTAAGTCCAAATGATTCCTCTTAAGCGTCGAGCATGTTATACACGGTTCAACTTGACGAGTCAGTAAATATATATATATATATATATATATATATATATATATATATATATATATATATATATATATAATTCATGGTTTAAAGCATGGTTTAAAGTATCGGCCGATACCGATCCGATACGGCCGATACCGATAGTCCTTTGGCATGTTCCGATCTGATACCGACCGATACCAAATATTGACCGATGCAGACATTGGGGGTCTTCGTTCCGGTCAATTCGGCAAAGAAAATTAAACAGCATAGGAATAGTCCGATACCGATTCCGATACCGATATTGTGAACCTAGGTTGAAAGCATAATAAGGTTGTAAAAGCATGTAAAAGAATCCGATACTACCGATAATTATTTGTTTCCCAATACCAAAAAATCTGATACTCCGATCCGAAACTGTCGATATCGCCGATACCAATACTTATAGGAAAAGTCCGATACCGATTCCGATACCGATACTTTGAACCTTGATATATATATATATATATATATATATATATATATATATATATATATATATATATATATATAGCTAAAATTAACTAACTAACATTTACTAGTTAAATAGCATAATGCTAATAATAATAATAATAATAATAATAATAATAATAGCTAAAATTTACTAGTTAAATAGCTAAAATTAACTAACTAACATTTACTTTGAACCTTGATATATATATATATATATATATATATATATATATATATATATATATATATATATATATATATATATATATATATATATAGCTAAAATTAACTAACTAACTAACTAACTAACTAATATTTACTAGTTAAATAGCTAAAATTAACTAACTAAACATTATATTAAATAGCATAATGCTAATAATAATAATAATAATAATAATACAAATGCATATGCATTTATATACATATTATAAACAAACCCTAACCCTACGCTTCTTTTCCACCGCCCCTCCAGCCCCGTGCTGCCCCGTGCGCGCCAACCCCGCCGCCCCCCGCTGCCCCGGAGAGCGCTGCCCCCCGCCGTAGCCCCGCACACGCCACCGCCCACCGCAGCCCCGCACAGCCCCGTGCTGCCCCCTCCCTCCGCGCGCTGCCTCACGACGCCCCCGGCAGCCCACGACACCAACAACCACCGAGAGAGAGAGAGAGAGAGATTACCTTTGGGAGAGAGAGGAGAGGTCGCCGATCACCGCCGCGGGAGAGAGAGAGAGAGGAGAGTGAGGTCCGACCGTCGCGGGAGAGAGAGGGAGAGAGGAGAGAATGAAATTTGGGGGGAATGAAAAGTTCTCCCCGTCGTTTCAATTTAAGTCTGGAACGTATATTTAGCGATCGACCAGCGTTGAATTTTATTCGTCGCTAATCCGTCGCTCTATGTGATACTTGCCGACGGACTATCCGTCGCTACGTAGTCGAAAAATTGTCCCTCCACTTCTCCCAACAATTCTCGCCAAATAATCGACTGCATAGCGACGGCTTCGTATCCGTCGCTATGTCTCCGACGACCTAGCGACGGATGAGCGACCTTTCCTCCCCCTTAAAATAAAATAAAAAAAGTATCGGCATGTCGTCGGTACTCCGTCGGCTATTTGTCGCAAATCCGTCGCTAACGCCGACGGAAATTTTTCGTCGCTAATTGACTGTATTTTGGTAGTGAGAACATGATTGCCTAATTTTATAATTAGCAATCTAGTACCATTACATAGCCCAACTGAATGATATATATTTCTTAATAACATTACTGGGGTACCAACTTTCAATTTTAACTCATGATTCGGTACACCTGAACATTTAATACTATTCAAGAACTCTGGAGTGTGAACATATGATAATAAGTCAACATTGGCATCTGACTTAGATGGACTATCAGAACTTAAATATGTGCTTGTGTTACCAGAATTCAGTGAGATCATGTACTCATTTACAGACTCGACAACATCAAGAGTTGGCGCTAATATAGCTCTATCCTTCAAAAAATCTGGATCGATGACAAAATTCGCAAAAGAAGGATATGTGCTCTCAACAATTGTTTGCAGTGGATCATTTGCATTACTAAGTAAAACATCACTTGGAATATCGATATTTGCACACCCATCATTATGCCCTCCAAGTGTTCCATCTCCTATACTTGCAATCCATTCAGAAAACCGTTTGAGCTCTTCACTTTCAGATGTTGTGCTAGAACCTTGAAAACTCATGTTTTTTGTCAACCTCAAGACTTTGCAGTTTTGCCAAATATAAGAAGAATTTATAGTTGCATGAACTATATCTTGTCTACTACCTTTCAGAATTACAGGCAATATTTGACAAAAATCTCCTCCGAAGACAATTGTTTTTTCCTCCAAATGGTGTCTCAGAACTGAGTGGATTGCTAAATTGCATTATATCTCTAAGCGATCTATCCAACGCTTCAAAGCAATATCGGTGCATCATTGGCGCTCCATCCCAAATTATAAGTTTGCACCTAACAATTAGTTCTGCAAGTTGACTTCCTTGTTTGATATTGCATGTTGAATCCTCATTTACATTTATTGGAATAGCAAACCTTAAATGAGCTGTTCGTCCACCAGGCAACAGAAGTGATGCTATCCCACTTGAAGCAACATTTAGAACAATTTCTCCCTTAGATCTCAAACATGCAGATAATGTTTTCCAAATGAACATTTTTCCAGTACCACCATATCTGTATAAAAAGAAAACACCACCATTTGTAGAATTAACAACATCCATTATTATGTCATAAACATATTGTTGTTCATCATTCAAGCGAGCAAGTAGTTGTACGTGTTCTTCTGCTAGAGCCGATCTATCATAATGTAATTCATTATGCACCAATATATTTGTAGTATTTGATAAGGAGTCCATATTTGGAAATAGCATTGATGAAAATTCTCGCAAACTTCTACCACAATTCCTTAATAACTTTTCAATCTCAACCAAAGCGTGATTTGAATGTCATCCTCACTCATAAGCAAATCTAGAATTAAAGAGAGAAAGAATATGTTGGAATTAATTTTAAAGCTATATTAACGATCGAATAATATACAAAACACAATTTAAACTTAAAAATAAGAAAGAAACATTTTAACTTGGTTGTGCAACACAATTCGTTGATTATATAAAACATCATCCGATCACTACAACAAAAATATCTTTTAATGACGGCTAAAAAGCGTCATTATTTATAAACTATGACGCTTTTTTTTTCCAATCCAAGCGTTATGAAAACGGGTGTTATAAATGTTTTTAAAAGCGTCATAAATAATTCTTCTAAAACCGTCATTAATATGTTGAATTTCTGCTACGGTTTATTTTTCAAAGCGTTATGAATAGATAATCTGTATATGGTCATTGTATCACATTTATAACGCTCTATACTGCATGTTATATATTACATTACAAACACTGCTCAATTCAATTCGAAAACAACTACTTTAAACCATATTCATAACAAAACATTGAAATATAATATACAGTACCGTTCTCCATTTCAGTGTCTCAAAATAGGGTACATCAACATCTCACAGATATAGAGTACTTAAGCTAGCTACATTTCATTGTCTCAAAATAGAGTACTTTAGCATATCAATTGAGACCAAATTACTGAACGAGCAGATGTATGGTATACTATCCTTGAACAAGCAACAATAAGAGAAACATGCTTGACATCATCTTGATGCATCACTAGATCTGCTCCTCATTCCTCTCCCTTATGTTAGAGAAACCCTTCCAAAGTACAGCCACATGATCCTTTGGAACTATTTGCAACAGAACTGCATATCAATTGAGACCAATATAAGCATTTGGAGGTATGGAAATGAAGCAAGAAACTCCAATGTCTTAAAATTTTGTTTTGAGTTCATAAGCATATATAACAGAATATATGATTAAAAAAAATAAACCTATCAGCTCATGAGGCATCCAACTCATATTTATAGTACAAGAAATAATATTCACCATGTCAAGAGTAAAACAAAAGAAGACATCCAGATTTCTCAGTGCCTAATCTAGTTCTTCCCAAGAGCATTTCCTAATCCAAAGATAAACTATCAAAATGCTGTAATCAGGATCAATTTTATCAAGAACTGGAAATAGGCTTAATAACAATGTCATTAATATCTGCAAAAAAGTAGATCTAGCATCCTAACCCCTAAACACCACCCCTTCTAAGGGGTTAGTAGTCTCAACTAAGAATTTTAGAAATGGACTGAGGCAGCTCTATTTTGTAACCAAAATCAGTTGTAACACTTATTTGAGTGAGCAAAAAAAAGGAAACAAGAAGTCTGAACCATATCATATTGTAGTGCCAAAGAATAAGTGTAAATACTTCACTGAAGAAATAAAGGAACACAATACCAAACTACTAGGCTCAAGTGACCAGCATGGGTCAAAAAATAATAGAATTATAGGAAATTCCAGAATTGGATGAATGCACCATCATCAGGAGTAACACAAACTTCACAATGTAGCAAAGTGGGCATCAAGGAAGGCTTCAGCTGGTAATGACCGACTTCCTGATTCGGTCATTACGAACAACAATGAAAAAGAAAAGTTGCTTGGTACCAGATTAGATTGCGGAGAGAACATAGATAGCTTTATACGCTTTGAATCAAAGTTTATCCATCAAATGACAGATTTTAGCATGGAAATGTTGCACTAAAGGCTCGATATCTAAGTATCTATGCAGGGTATTACCAAATACAAGTTTGAAAATCTTGCTAGAAAGTATGTTGCAGATATAAGATTTTAAATCCGTAATCAAGCCAAACTCTCAAACTTAGTTTAATCAAGTGCGAGAAATTTTGCTAGGAACAATAGCAGAAAATCTGTTGATACTAAACCAAGAACAAATTCTTGATCTCCAAACAATTTACAGATTATCAAGCCCTTAATATTGGGATATGGATGTGTAATTATTATATTTATTACTATACAGAGAAGAAACCCCAAAGAAGCAAACTAAAATAAAATTATCAGGGATTCATTTCAACATTAAATTTGGAAAGATGTCTTAGATCAACAAACTCTTTGGTCCCAAATACGGCTTTCTCTAGGTATATGACTCAAAGACCCCTTTTTTTTTGGTTCACACAAATAAACCATGGCAGTAAGCAAACAGAGCTAACATGGGAGTCAACCATTAAGATCTTTAGCATAGGAAGACGATTGAGAGAGAGAGAGGAGGCCAGGCGTGGAAGAAGGAAGCCTTACTTGCAGAGTGGATCATCTGAGTAGGAGTGACGATCCACGGAATCGGGCCGAGAGCGGCCTCTATGCCCTTGGCCAGCGAGATGGGGACGCTGATCCGCGGAATCGGGCCGAGAGCGGCCTCTATACAGATTATCAAGCCCTTTATGATGGGGATGCTGATCCTCTCCATCCAGTACCTGCTGATCTCCTCGAACACCTCCCTCGTCTCCGTCGATGGCAGCCCTTCTGCATTGGTATCAAAGTGAAAGAACTTGGTAACCCTTCTGCAGAAACCTTCATTTGAAGCGATCACTCGCTTCATTGGCTCGGAGTACCCAGCAAATATTACCACCACTTTCCCACTGTCCATTACCGACACTATCTCTTCCAAAGCCTCGATGCCATAATCCTTATCATCTGATTTCTGCATTGGTATCAGTCTGTAGGCTTCATCTACAAAAAGATCTTCATTTCATATGTAACATAGGTTTTTTTTATATGTCAATAACTTGGAATAGATCTTCATTTCAGCGAAGGAATCGACAAGTTCAACCTGCATCCTTGAGGTAAGGGTATGCATACCTTGCGCCTAGTCTTTGGTCCAGTATGCCCTACAAATTCTCCAACCAGGTCAGTCATTTGCAATTCAGTTACCTTGTCAGTAGGTAGAACTCCAACCATGTGGAGAAGTCTGCCAAGAGCTCGGGCTACCATCGTTTTTCCTGTCAAATAATTAATACTCCAAGCTTAGCTTGTTACTTGCAACAAGAAGACATCAGGCTTCTACATTTGTGATAAATGAAATTTAAGTGCAAGCCTTGTGTTTTTTCCCATAATAGTGCGGGACTTGTGAAACTGAAGCTAAAGCAAAGATATTTATTTGCAATAGTCAAAAAATGCATTTAGATGAAATCATAAATTGAAAAGAAGAAAAAAAATCCATCCATACTTGCTACAAACAATTTCTTCCAAGACATTTATAGAATAATATAATAAAAACACAAAAAAGTGTTTTTTGTCATGAAATACCTACATACAGGCATCCAAATCACCTCCTAGAGATAAGCCATAATCATATATATAAAATCCATTTCATCTCAAACATATCGACAACAAAGCTTTTAACATAACTTTACATAATCCTCTTCTTCTGCTCAAGCTCTATTAAGGTTCACCTCCTCTGTACGATTAGCAGCAATCATATCATTTTCTAACCCCTCCATCCATTTTAATTCTTCTGTCTATTCCTAGTCATACCAGCTCCTTAAGCAGGAATCCAATTGATAGATTTAGCTCAAGTTGTAACCAGCAATTACTCAATAATGAATCAAACACTAGCAGCAATTTCTCAATAACTTGTTGCCTGCACCAAATGATGCAAGTCCCCGAAGAAAAAGGAGAAAAGTACAGATCAACGAAGAATGAAAGAAAGTAAGAAAAAAAACTATTTTTTTTCCTTCGCTTGTCCTCATGCTTTAACTCTTTGTATATATGAAGTGATCACCATCATCACCTTTTCTAGCTAGGTTTATATTTCTGGTGACTAATTTTCCTTAAAAATTATGCATACCTAGATCTGGTTGCGGGACCGGCCGTAGCCGTCCTGTAGGAGGGCGGCGAAGACGCTGTCCCAGGCGCCCGCACCGATGCCGACGATCTTGAGCGGGTCGCCCGCCGGCTTACCGAGGAGGCCACGGAGCTCGTCGAGCTTAGCTTCAGCTGCCCCTACGATACCGGAGCTACGGAGGGATCCGAAAGAAACCCTAGTATATAGATTCTCCCATAGGAATACATCGATCAGAAAAACCTAATTTTCGAAGAGAAACCCTAATTTAAGAAAAATGAGAGAGAGGGACAAAGCCTAATTTTGGCAAGTACGCCCTTCTTCTCGAGCGTGCGAGTGACGAGAGTCTCCAAATCCATCATCTCTCGAGTGTAATCCATCATCTCTCGGCGAGTTGGGGAGTTGGAGAGCGGGGGGAGAAGGAGAAGGAGAAGGAGAAAGAGAGAGGATGAGGGCTGGATTTTTTCTTAAGTGAGGAAGAAGTGCGGGGGAGTGGAGGTTTTAACTTAAATTTTGGTGCTTTTTTTCATGACGCTCGTATGACTGAAAGACTATCAATAACGTTTATACTGGACACCGTCATAGAATGGAGTCTTGCTGAACTTTGATGATGCTTCTTTATCAGCCGTCATGAAATCCACTTATCAAGCGTCATTAATAGATCTTTTTGTTGTAGTGGATAAGTATGTCCAACACTTTTTCCAAAGTAATTCAGGCCGGGTTACAGAGCCAGATGAAAATAATGTCACAAATAAATTTCTCAAAGAATATGCAGATGCCCAATAACTTGCTTCAATAATACCATCGATATACTCGTCATCATCCTTCAACAATCCTAAGACATAGCAAGCTTCACGATATGACTCGTAATGAATACCATTGACTTTCTTAATATCATCAAAGCATTTAGGTCCACGGACGATATTGAGAAGACATCTTAAATGGTATATTTCACCGCAACCAGGTGGAACATAAAAAATTCGACCTAATGAAAATATTTTTTTCTCAGTCTACTCTCTAGTCTTCTGTTTCCAAACAAACTTTTGTGGAAATTCTGCATATGTCAGATTTCTTGCCTCTAGATATCGCTTATTCGCTTCAAACCAAGCTAAGAACATGCTTTCATTCACACTGGCACGATCAATAATGGTATCAATAGCATCTGCGTCTGAGAAAATAATAGGCTGCTCGTCGGGTAAGTGAAAGCTAAGTCGCTCAACAGGAGGGTTCTTATATTGGATCTCAAAACCAAACAATCTCCATGCTGCCTCACAAGCAGAAATGTATCTACAGTCGTAATACATGTTAATTTCATCAATTGGTTTTTTGGGTTCCTCCTCGTCTGTAGTTCTATAGAAGGATGCAGTTACCCGATCATGTCCTTTGTTCACATACTTGAACAAATATTTTATAGATCGAGACTGATTGCACCATTCAACATTCATATGACCTCCATACTTCAACAATAGATAACGATTATGAGGTACTACAAATCGATTATCAAGTTCAACACCATTCTTTAAAACCGTTCTTCCATCATCTTTGCGTCTATATAATGGATATCCGTCTTCATCAACCAAAGTATTTTCAACAAATTTTTTCGAAAAATGCTTTGAGCAACGACCATCTGACATACATGGTGAATTCTTTCTTGCAGTACCACAAGGTCCATGTATCATAAAATCTCGCACTGTATTGTAATAGATAGGATCTGATTTTTGATCAGGAATTTCTGCTGAGATGATCTGATCAATATCTTTTCCCGATGGAAACTTATCTTCTTTGGCTAGGAACAATAAAATATGAGCATGCGGCAACCCACGTTTTTGAAATTTGACCGTATATATAACTGAAAAATAATAGAAAACAAATAAATATTAAATTTATTAATATAATACATGAATACATGATTAAGTACAAAAAATATGGCAAAATCGTTACCAGCTCTAACTGTTCCAAATATTTTATTATGCTTCAGATCTTTGATCAGCCCATCCAATTTCACCATGAAAACCCTACATAATATATCTGGTCGATCTTCAGGTTGAAGACCATTTTTTTCAACATATCGAAGTATTTCAGGCCATTTGGGGTTGCATGTAAATATTATAAACAAATTCGGGTAACCAACCCATCTGTATATTGCCATTGCATCTTGATAATATTGAATCATGTACCGAGCACCTCCTGTAAAAGAAGATGGTAGAATGACTCTTTTTCCTTGAGTAGTCGGATCTATTTTACCTCGTAATAATGCATCTGTAAGACCTTTATACATCTCACACCGTAATTGTTTTTGATGCGTTCGAATAAATTTTAATCTTGCAAATTCAACCATTGTATAAGCATCAACAAAAAATTGTTTTATAAGTCTTTTAGTAGCAAATATGATAGAAGGCTCATTATCCCTTTCATGCAGTCTATAAGCGAACCATTCTCTAATACTTACTCTCTTTCTTCCACCATTTCCTCTATTTATTGATTCAGATAATAGAATGTCTTCTCTATAACCATCTTCACCGTAGGGAAAGATCAAAGGGTATTGTAATGCTAAATAAGAAGCATGTAACTCATTTATTCGTTACAGGTTCCCAGCTTGTGTTTCAACCATGATATCTCTATGTTACGCCCCAGAACCAGAATACTGGAGAGCGGGGGACAGACACAGCCAGCTACGTACATTGAAGTGAATCTCACCTCGCAATACGGTCACGGCTGTCTAGATGCATGAGGGTTTACTACAAGCCATCAGTCTCTTAAGGTCAATAACAAGCCTAGTGTCTCAATCTCAAGCAACAAGTAGCTATAACAAGATGGTATATCATCAGACATACAAGGTAAGGCGTCCCATATATTATATATTCAGATGATCATGAAGCTAGTCATACAAAATACGAAGACTAGCAAGAGTTTAAGTCATACATGATCAACCCTAGGATTTGTCAATCATGTTACAGCCCGTAGGCAGACAGTAAGTAAAGTTGCAACGAGCTAACACTTGCTCGGCGGCTAAACGCCTCAAAAGAATATTTGTACAATAGAGTGGAAGAGCAAAATAAAAACCCACTCGTTGCCGGGATTTCTTCTAGTGTTCACCATCTGGCAGAAAAGTTGGGAGATCCTCGGTAGCTGCTCCGAAATCTGGCCATACAAAACCAGCTGGGTCAGACCTCAGAAAGAGCAAGTGCCACAAAGGGGGCTTCACTTAAGAACTAAAACCAGCATGTCAGCACATAAAGTCATAGGTGAAATAACATAAGACATGAGTTAAAGAAAACAGGATGATAAACGATAAGATAACTAGGGGACTATTCCGGTAACCAAGTTACAACCTGTAAACCAAACAAGGACCGGGGTTGTAACCCTTCACCTGAACAGAACTTAGCCTCGAACCAATTATCGATAAAGTAAAGCATAAACAAGCATGTTCGGAGATATCCATGCACCGGATCTGGGCAAGACTAGACAAGATAGGACTCCATCCATCATTCACGGCCAAGCAAAGAGTACGGCTTGATACTTAACTAACTAGGGTTATCACAAGCTTAGTTACTAGCAAGATGCAATGAGGTACGCCTACGGCCACAAGCCCTGCAGACTATCCAGGTTATCCAGACGCAAGGTTCAAGATTAGAGTTATCATGTCTTGTTAGGTGACTTGGATGCAACACATGACAGTGTGCATAGTAATCGTTTCATGTAGTGCCCCACATAGCAGTGAGCTGGAAATGTGCCCTACTCGTCGGTAGGCTACAAGTCCATCAAGGAAGGCGCCCAGATAACGGGATTGCTTGTAGCCGGAATACCTCTCTATATGCTCTACGTGATCAATCTAGTCATTAATCTAGTCAGATTCAGTATGAATCCCTGACCGTGGTAACCAGGGATATATGTCCTAGACATGATGCGAAACAAGGCTGGTTGCTTATACAAGCATATTCAATACAATCACCCACGGTGTCAAGAATTCACTTAGCATGTCAGGTTAGCCGTCGCAACAGCATATCAAGGTTATCATGTCAAGATTACTTGTCAAGGGTGCACCACGACGGGTCACCATCATGTCATATTACTTATCAAGATTACTTATCAAGGCAAGGGTGCGTCACAACGGACCATCATCAAGAATTATCATGTCAATTTACTTGTCAAGAGTGTACCACGATGGGTCACTATCAAGAGTTATCCTGTAAGGTCATAATGCCATTTCGTGTTTATGCAAGTGCACCACAACGGGTCACTGATCATGCAATTCCATCACTAAGCCGTGTTCAGATTAATATTCCTAAATAATGTCATGATCACATCAGGTTCATGTCGAGTTTATATCAAAAAGGTGTAAGGATATAAAATGGGTGCAAAAATCATAAAAAAGGGGATATGGGGACATAATGCGCCCAAGGGGGAGGAGCAAGGGGTACTATGGCCAACAAGTGGCATTAGCCAAGTTGTGCCAGGGTAACAGGTTGCGCCAAGGCAAGTAGGGTCAAGTCCAGTTGCGCCTGAACATCAGGTTGCGCCTAGGCACTAGGGGTGCCAATCACTAAATGCACAAGGTCGGGTCAAGTTGTGCCAGAAAGAGTCAGGCCAAGTCATGTTGCGCCAGGCACTAGACTGCGCGAGGCTAGGTTGCACCTGAGTCAGACTGCGCACGAGTCAGACTGCGCACGAGTCAGACTGCGCATGAGTCACACTGCGCACGAGTCAGACTGCGCACGAGTCAGACTGTGCACGAGTCAGACTGCGTACGAGTCAGACTGCGCACGAGTCAGACTGTGCACGAGTCAGACTGCGCACAAGTCAGACTGCACACGAGTCAGACTGTGCTGTGCTAAAGAGCGCGCGCAACTCAGTGGCGCAAGCTAAAAAGCTCGTGCACACTGCTCACTGTCTTCTCCAAATCAGCAAGAACTCCATGGTTGAACCCATAGCTTCAAAAGTCTATAACTTGGTCAAAACAAGTCCAAATCCAACTTTCAAATGGTCAAAATTGGGTAGAATGAAATTCTCTTCAACATGGAACCATCAAAATTTGAAAACAAAGAAGTTTGATAGATCAAAACCACCAAAATTCGAAAATGACCAATTTTTAGATCTACAAAAAATCAAAGCCTCAAAATAGAAAATGACAAGTTCTAATGTGTCTTAGAAACATGAGAAGAAGCTAGTGGAACAATAAAAAATGGGTTCTCTTGTGGAAGCAAGTTGCACTTGCCTAAGGGGTGTTCTTGGTTGGTGGTGGTTTTAATGGAGAAGGAAGAAGAGTTAATAAGAAAGTAGAGGAGAGAGAAAAGTTAGGTGGGTTATAAAGGGGGATGGTGGTGGGTTTAACATGATGAACCAAAGAATAAACCAAGCCAACCCAAAATAAACCAAGTTAAACCATTACATGCCATGATGAACCTAATCATGATTAAACTAAAATTAGCTAGCCAGGCAGGAAAATAAAATACATGTCAGGATTCCGTATACGTATACTGAAAATACGTAGAATCGGAAAACGGGGGTGACAACTCTACCCACCTTAAAAGAATTTTGTCCTCGGAATTTAATCAAGAGGCTAGAGATGTCGAGCAAGCTATATCAATTGCAGGCAATATATGACTAGCAGTCAATCAAGCAATCATTCATGCAAGCAAGGAACTTAAGCATAAGGCATAAGAAAGACATTATACCTTACGAGTCAAATAGGTCGGGATATCGCGATCGGATATCATCCTCACGCTTCCACGTTGACTCACCCAAAGAGTGATTACCCCAAGCAACACGGACTAAACTAATAGTCTTATTCTTGAGTATCTTCTCCCTCCGGTCCAATATGGATACGGGTCTCTCCTCATACGAAAGGTTGGTACCAACAACCAATTCCGAATGATCAATGTCACCCCCAGTTTTCAAATTAGGGGTATTTTCATCATTTTCAAGTTTTATAATATTTTAGAAATTTTATTTGATTTTATATGATTTTAGGAATTTATTTGAGTCGGTTTGAATTTTATCCAATTCGGACTCAAATTGGAGACCCGGGTAGCCTGGACACTAGTGGGACCCACAAACTAGCTGTGTTTGGCCAACACACTATCATAATTAGGCTAGAAATTATCAACCCAACTTCCATGGTTTAATTAGTCATTTTAGAGGCTAATTTAGTTAGTTAGATCTAAACCGAAACGAACCGAACCAAACCGATTTCAAACCAAACCAAACTAAGCTTAATGGGTTGGGGGCTTATTGGATCCCAACCCAATAGCCCCCCCAAGAGTGGCCGGCCATGTAAGTCTCCCCCCCTTTACTTCTTCATTAAGTCTTAAGCTCTCTCTCTCTCTCAAATTTTATTTCCTTCTCCCAAGCTCTTCCCTACAAGGAAACCTATTTTAGGTATGTGATTTCTCCCCAATTTACTATTCTTTTCCATTTATTGCTTTTACAATAAATAATGAGAAGGGAATTCTCCACCACTTGCCCATGAATTTGTAGGTATTCCCTAGAGATTTAGGTTGAGGTTTAATTAGGAGTTTAATATTGAATGGTATATAAATATATGTATAGGGATATATATATATATATATATATATATATATATATATATATATATATGTATATATATATATGTTTATATGTATTTGTGTGTATATGTGTATTGTATGAGGAATGAGAGAAATGGTGGTGGTGGTGTATGAGTGAGAGTGGTGGTGAGAGTGTGTGTTTGTGTGTGTGTGTATGAATTTAGATATAGATATATGGTTGTGTGTATATATATGTATCTATATGTGTGTGTGTATTTATATATATATGTAGAGATGTGTGTGTGTATATATATATAGATGGGAGGTTAGAGATTAGATATATGGATAATATATATAGATAAATAGATATATATATATATATATATATATATATATATTATATATATATATATATATATATATATATATATATATATATATATATATATATAGAGAGGTGAGTAGAGGAGGGAGTGAAGGAGGAGTGAAAGAAGAAGAAGAAGAATAAAACAGCAGCAGCAGCAGTAGAATGGACAACAGCAGCAGTAGATCAGCTGCTAGCAGCAGCAGTAGGGAGCAAGTAGCAGGTAGCAATAGCAGGGAGCAGCAGTAGCTGCAACAATAGGAGCAGCCCCCCCTTTAAACCATCATTTCCCCCTCCTTTTTCCACACTAAACCCCCTACCTATATATATATATATATATATATATATATATATATATATATATATATATATATATATATATATATGTATATATATAGATATATATATACATATATATATATATATATATATATATATATATATATAGGTATAGATAGATATATATTAGTGAGGGAAATGAAGAATAGAGTAGGGAAAGGTTAGAGAGTTTAAGAAGTTAGAAAAATTAGAAATAGAAGAGAAAGGAAAAAGAATAGGAAGAGGGAAGAGAATGAGAAAGTTAGAAACTAGAAGAAGATTAGAAGGAGAGAGTGAGGAAGAGGCAAAGAAGAAGAATTAGAGCTAGAAGAATAAGAAGAAGAAGTTAAGAAGAAGAAGAATTAGAATTGAGAGTCAAAGAGGAGATTTGGAGCGAGAGCTAAAAGGGGGTTTTTAGGAGAAATCGAGTTAGAGAGCGAAATTGAGCTCGGAGCGTCGGATTGCGATGAAACTTGACGTAGGCCTAGGTTATGTGAATTAGATTTTACGGGTAGGCTTTCGGATGGAAATCGGAGTCGTAGGGCACCGGTATCGCGCCGTATCAGTGCGTATCTTGAAATATTCAAGATATCTGCAACGGGCCGTAAGGTGGACTAGACGTCCACTTTATCTAGGTATTTTGGTAGATAACGAACCTATAGGCTAGTACCCTACTACCTTAGGGAGATCGGGTCAAAACATCAAGCGTAGGTAGGCTATCTAGATAATCGCCGAAGGTAGAATTTTACCCTTTTTAAGGGTAAAATAGGGAATTGGCCCATGGCCAAGATTTGAGTTTCCAAGTCCAAAATGGACTTGGATATGGGTTGTATAGGTTGGTAATGAGTAGAATTAGCTGTCTAAACCTAGTCTTGGACCCGGTTGACCACGGTTGACTTTTTAGACTAAAAGTCAACTATGGGTCAACACTTTATCCAATTTAGTTCCAAATTCCTTTTAACTTGGACAGTTGACTAAAAGTCAACTATTAGTCACCAGTGATCTAGGGTTAACCTAGAGTTGACCTAGAGTTGACCAGAGTTGACCCGTTGACCAAAAGTCAACGGTAAGCCAGTTTTCGACCTAGTTTGATTCGGATTGACTTCCAATGTTCTCCCATGACCAAGATTGACCCGACTAGACATGTCTTGACCTAGAATGACTAAATAGGATTTAATTTGATTTAACTTTACTTCCTAAACATAGTATTGATACGTCTTGTACTCTATAGGTCCTCGAGACACTGCAATTGATCCGGTCGACATATTTTATCATCTTACAGGCGAGTACATTCTCTGATACTTATTTCCAATTTATGATAACTGTTATGATTCATGTACTTAGTGTTGATATGCTTATTCCCGACACATGGTTCTCACGGATTGGTATTCTTGGATCCCGACGAGAGATGTTTTCTCCTTCTTAGGTTGGGATGTATTGTGCAAGCTCCCTTGTAGCTCTTGCTCAATATGTGGTCACTGATTCTAGAGAAGGCTAGCTACCTTCTCATTAGAATCCCGTGCAGAAATGTGTCCTGTTTGGATCCATTCTACCAGTTGGGGTAGGGGGAGTAGTAGCGTATGCCTGTGATCATATCCCCTTGCATTCTTGAACAGTGTGAGTCATATACCACACTTATGACTTGCCAGGCCGATTCTCGACAGGTACCCAAGCCGATCACAAGCCGAAACTACTACTCACACTCATTGGATATATAGCTTACCTTGATTTGTGTACATACCATGATCCCGTTCTATTTTCTTGTTCTAGCTCTAGCTCTACAGCTTACCATGCCATGATACATACTTGTACACTCCATGATTCATTGTATATGCTCTATTTACAGTCTTATAGCTTTTATTCTATCTTGAGATCTGTTATGAGATATATGTACTCGTTCTATCCTGAATGAACTGTTGATAAAATATTACAGATGCCGACGAGGGAGATTGCAGTACCTACTACGGTCCGGACGACGTAGTGGGCCTAGACTTGGTCCCGCATGGCGTAGCTCCGCCTGACGAGACCATACCACTTGTTTAGTTAGAGTAGGTCTTTGTACTGGACTTTGTCTCCAGTTACTTTTGAGACTGTATTACTTTTGGACTGTATTAGAGACTGGACTTGTATATTATTTGTATTTGGACTTGACAGGTTATATTTTATCGTCTTGTTGTCTTTATCTTTCAGTCTTTACTTTATCATCTTAGAGTTGTGATTGAGCACTTATATATATTTATTGCTTGTCCTCCGTTCGGAGTTGACTATATTCTCGACAGGTTTTGTTATATATATAAACTGTTGTCAGACTAGAAAATCTACAGCGTTCCATGCCATTTTTCCGGTGAGGGCTGGGCGTTGTCGTGTCACGTGCCCTTTTAGCGGGTGCGGGTCGTGACACATTTTAGTGGTGGCCCATGCAGGTCCTGAAGTCGCAATTAGTGCGATGTCGTAGAGGCACTCGTCTTAGAGTGTTGACTACGAGCCTGTGTTACCCATAGGAAGTAGTAGGCTAAGAGTGCTCAATCACAGTAGGATCTTTCCTTGCTTATCTTGCTTACCGTCTTTGATATTGATTTACTATTTTCTAGCTGTCCTTCTTTGATATTGCCTTCATGTGCCATATTGATATCTTCTTTTCAATTTGTCTCCAGGATAGTGATGACTCATTCTCCTGGCGAGGAGCACGGGGAGACGGAGAGGTCTGCCACCTCTGGCGGACAGGCTCCGGTCACTTCCCCGGCTGATGGGACTTCTGTTGGGGCTCTCGGAGGTACTCCTCCAGCTACCTCGATGACCGTCCCTGGGGCCATTGCGGGTGCTCTTCCCGTAGTGTCGGGGGCTACAGCGGGAGCTGCCGGGGGCGTTCTTCCTCCTCAGCAGGGGACTCCTTCGGTGATGATGGGAGCTATTCCTCCATTGCATTCTCTGCCCACAGACATGGGGCAGATGCTAGCGTTCTTTCACCAGGTGCTGGAGTCCCAGCGGGCCCAGTACGAGGCTCAGTTGAGGCAGACAGAGGCCATGCGCCAGGGCATGGAGGATGCACACAGATTGGCTATGGCGGCAGTAGAGTGTGGGGCTCCACAGAGGGAGGTTCAGCAGCAGCAGCAGCCGAAGATCGGGGATATCCAGGCTTTCAAGAAGCTTGGTCCGAGGGATTTCAAGGGGACAGAGAGCATTATTTATGCTGATAACCGGCTCGAGAATATCGAGTGCCAGATGAGGGCCTGCCGCCTAGCAGACGACCTCAAGGTCAAGGCGGTTGGGTTACAGTTGTTAGATATTGCCCGGACATGGTTCCGGAACGAGCCGACTCTTGTAGGAGAGGGCCATACTTGGGCTGAGTTTCGGGCCCTGTTCAGAGAGAAGTTCTTTTCCCCCACGGACAAGATTGGCCTGGTACGGCAGTTCCAGAACCTGCAGCAGGGCAGTATGACCGTAGAGGAGTATGCGGCGGAGTTCGGCCGGCTGAGCCGATACGCCGAGTACATGGTGAGTGACCCGATGATCCGAGCGGAGCGCTTCCGGGAGGGATTGACATGGGATATCAAGATCCTGATCCCTTCCTTCTATGCGACATATGCGGAGGTTTACGCGGAGGCTCGGAAGGTGGAGAGGGAGTGGGGCTTGAAGCCGAAGAGGGATCGAGATTTGTTTTCGGGGGCCAGTAGCAGCGCAGGGCCTGCTAAGCGCCCTCAACTTCAGCATCAGTCGTTCCAGCATCACCAGCAGCAGGGGCAGGCCAGAGCGTCTGTCCAGAGGAGTCAGCAGCGTCCAGGACAGGATGATCCGCCGTGCCACTTCTGCAAGAAGCCCGGTCACCTCTTCGAGTTCTGTAGGAGGAGGCTGGGGCTGTGTCTCTTTTGCGGTGCCACTGGGCATCAGATGCGGGAGTGTTCTAAAAACTCTCGTGCAGCTGGAGCAGCTCAGAGGGCACCCGTTCAGAGGGCACCAGCTAGTGTGCCGGTAGTTCAGCAGCGAGGTCCGCTTTCGACTCAGCAGCAGCAGTTTGTTCAGTACCACCAGCAGAGGGGTGGTCAGGGTAGAGCCTTTGCTCTTGCAGCCGAGGAGATGGAGCCTATTGCAGATGTTGTCGCAGGTTCTATTCTGCTCGATTCTTTTCCAGCTTTGGCCTTATTTGATTCTGGTGCTACACACAGTTTTGTGTCTGTTTCTTTTGCTCTTAGGCACAATATTATTGCTGAATATCTGGGTAGGACTTGCAAGATTATGACTGGGAATGGCATCATCCTAGTTAATAATGTTTGCAAGGGGCGGAGAGTTTTTTTGAGAGGCCGGGAGCTGAGTGCGTGTTTGCTCGTAATGCCACTTCCGAGTTACGATGTGGTACTCGGTATGGACTGGTTGAGCATGCACCACACTAGCATTGACTGCAGAGGGGACAGGATTCTGTTTAGGCCGCCGGGAGAGCCAGAGTATGAGTTCACCAGGGGTGCAGCGAAGCAGGGAGATGGATTCTGCAGAGCGTTGTTGGTGGGGCCAGTGTTGCCACATCTACTCATTGCTGAGTTCTTGGATGTCTTTCCCGAGGAGCTGCCCGGGATGCTGCCAGATCGTGATGTTGAGTTTTCTATAGATCTAGTGCCGAGTGCTGAGCCTATCTCCCAGCACGTCTATAGAATCAACAACAGTGAGTTAGCGGAGCTGAAGAGGCAGGTCGACGAGCTGGAGGACAAGGGCTTTATTTGATCTAGTTCTTCACCTTGGGGTGCGCCAGTTCTTTTCGTCCCCAAGAAGGATGGTACGGTACGTCTGTGTATTGATTATTGGGCGCTCAACAACCTTACCATCAAGAACAAGTATCCTTTGCCGAGGATTGATGACTTGTTCGACCAGTTGAGCGGGGCGAGGGTGTTCTCGAAGATCGACTTGCGTACCGGGTACCATCAGCTGAAGGTGAAGCGGGTTGACATTCTGAAGACTGCCTTTCGGACCCGCTATGGCCAGTATGAGTATACCGTCATGCCGTTTGGGTTGACCAACGCCCCGGCGGTATTCATGAACTTGATGAACAAGGTATTTCACCAGTACCTTGACAAGTTCGTGGTGGTCTTCATTGATGACATTCTCATCTACTCGAAGATACCAGAGGAGCACGAGGAGCACCTGAGGATTGTGTTGGACACTCTCAGGAGGGAGCAGCTGTATGGGAAGCTGTCCAAGTACGAGTTCTTCTTGGATCGCGTGGAGTTCCTAGGCCATGTTGTCTCTGGCGAGGGGATTTCAGTGGATCCGAAGAAGATTTCTGCGGTGGAGTCCTGGTCGACGCCGAGCTCAGTAGCAGAGGTTCGGAGTTTTCTGGGTCTGGCAGGTTACTATCGGAGGTTCGTGCAGGACTTTTCCAGAATTGCCCAGCCGATGACCCGCCTTACCAGGAAGGACGAGGAGTTTGTTTGGTCCGATGAGTGCCAGGCCGCCTTCGAGGAGCTGAAGACGAGGTTGACTACAACTCCTATCTTGACGCTGCCATCTGGATCTGGTGGTTATACGATCTACAGTGATACTTCAGGACGGGGTTTGGGTTGTGTGCTTCAGCAGCACGGGAAGGTAATTGCCTATGCATCTAGGCAGTTATGTCCTCATGAGAGGAATTACCCTACCCACGATCTGGAGCTGGCAGCGGTCATCTTTGCTTTGAAGCTGTAGAAACACTATCTGTACGGAGAGCGTGTGGAGATCTATACTGACCACAAGAGCTTGAAGTACGTGTTTACCCAGAAGGAGCTGAATATGAGACAGAGGCGATGGTTAGAGCTGATGAAGGATTTTGATATATCCTTGCAGTACCATCCGGGGAAGGCCAACGTGGTCACGGATGCTTTGAGCAGGTATCCCGTGGCCATGTGTTTGACGATGGATCGTCACCTTCTGGCAGATCTGGAGAGCTTGGGCATAGAGGTGATAGTTCCTGGGTTCGAGGCGCAGATGTGGGGTTTGCAGGTGCAGTCGGAGCTGATGATAGAGTCAGGGCAGCTCAGTTTGAGGACGAGGCTCTGAGGGTCATCAGGGAGCAGGTCCAGATAGGACTGTTGGATGAGTTCTCTTTAGCAGGGGATGGGTCATTGAGGCATGGTACCAGATTGTGCATGCCGAGCGGAGGACTTCGGGAGGAGGTTCTTCAGGAGGCGCACCGTTCTCGGTACTCTATGCATCCCGGAGCCAACAAGATGTATAGAGACTTGAGACAGCATATTTGGTGGTATGGCATGAAACGAGAGGTGGCTCAGTTCGTTTCGAGATGTTTGGTGTGCCAGCAGGTGAAGGCCGGGAGGCAGAGACCCGGTGGATTGCTCCAGTCACTCCCTATTCCTGAGTGGAAGTGGGAGCATATCACTATGGACTTTGTATCTGGGCTTCCGTGCTCTCCAGGAGGGAAGGATGCGATTTGGGTCATTGTTGATTGATTGACCAAATCGGCCCACTTTTTGCCTTTCAAAGTGGGTTTGTCGACGGAGAGGTTGGCCGAGATGTACATGCGGTAGATAGTCCGATTGCACGGGGTGCCAGTGAGTATAGTCTCGGATCGGGACAGCCGATTTACTTTCCACTTCTGGCGGAGTTTGCAGCTTAGCTTGGGCACATCGCTCAAGTTCAGTACCGCATACCACCCCCAGACAGACGGGCAGTCGGAGAGGACGATTTAGACCCTCGAGGATATGCTGCGTACCTGTGTCTTAGACTTCGGGGGATCTTGGGAGGACCACCTTCACTTGGTAGAGTTTGCTTACAACAACAGCTACCAAGCCAGTATAGAGATGTCACCATTCGAGGCTCTATACGGACGAAGGTGCCATACTCCCTTGTCGTAGGATGATGTCGGTGAGAGGGTTTTGCTTGGCCCTGAGATGGTAGTGGATGCTGCAGAGAAGGTCAGGGTTATCAGAGATCGACTTCGGGTGGCGCAGGATAGGCAGCGGCATTGGGCCGATAGCCACCGGAGGCCATTGGAGTTTGAGGTATAGTTAGATTTTTCTAGTATTTGAGTCTGATTGTGATTGTTTTAAATCAAGCTCTAAGTCTTGTGTTTTGTTCTAGGTTGATGATCTTGTCTTTCTGCGGATTTCTCCGACGTGTGGCACGATTCGTTTTGGTGGCGGCGGGAAGCTTAGTCCACGATACATCGGACCATTCCGTATCCTGGGCAGGGTCGGTGCAGTGGCTTACCGACTGGAGTTACCGCCTGCACTAGAGAGAGTGCACAGTGTGTTCCACGTATCGCAGCTGAGACGATACGTGGCAGATTCCAGTCACGTCTTAGACCACTCCGAGATCGAGGTGGGACCGACACTCAGCTACCCAGAGAAGCCGATCGAGATCTTGGACCGAAGAGAGAAGGTGCTCCGGAACCAGGTCATTCCCTTGGTTCGCGTTGCATGGAGACACTACTCTCCAGGTGAGTCCACCTGGGAGAGGGAGGACGACATGCGGGAGCGATTCCCATATCTCTTCGAGCCTTGAGGTAAAATTCTTTTTTTTTCTTTCCTTGTTCTATTCATGATTGCTGTGTTAGTCCTCATTCAATTTTGAGGACGAAATTTTTTTAAAGAGGGTAGATTTGTCACCCCCAATTTTCAAATTAGGGGTATTTTTGTCATTTTCAAGTTTTATAATATTTTAGGAATTTTATTTGATTTTATTTGATTTTATATGATTTTTAGGAATTTATTTGAGTCGGTTTGAATTTTATCCAATTCGGACTCAAATTGGAGACCCGGGTAGCCTGGACACTAGTGGGACCCACAAACTAGCTGTGTTTGGCCCACACACTCTCATAATTAGGCTAGAAATTATCAACCCAACTTCCATGGTTTAATTAGTCATTTTAGAGGCTAATTTAGTTAGTTAGATCTAAACCGAAACGAACTGAACCAAATCGATTTCAAACCAAACCAAACTAAGCTTAATGGGTTGGGGGCTTATTGGATCCCAACCCAATAGCCCCCCCAAGAGTGGCCGGCCATGTAAGTCTCCCCCCCCCCTTTACTTCTTCATTAAGTCTTAAGCTCTCTCTCTCTCTCTCAAATTTCATTTCCTTCTCCCAAGCTCTTCCCTACAAGGAAACCTATTTTAGGTATGTGATTTCTCCCCAATTTACTATTCTTTTCCATTTATTGCTTTTACAATAAATGATGAGAAGGGAATTCTCCACCACTTGCCCATGAATTTGTAGGTATTTCCTAGAGATTTAGGTTGAGGTTTAATTAGGAGTTTAATATTGAATGGTATATAAATATATATATATATATATATATATATATATATATATATATATATATATATATATATATATATATATATATATATATATATATATATATATGTTTATATGTATTTGTGTGTATATGTGTATTGTGTGAGGAATGAGAGAAATGGTGGTGGTGGTGTATGAGTGAGAGTGGTGGTGAGAGTGTGTGTTTGTGTGTGTGTGTGTATGAATTTAGATATAGATATATGGTTGTGTGTATATATGTATCTATATGTGTGTGTGTATTTATATATATATGTAGAGATGTGTGTGTGTATATATATATAGATAGGAGGTTTGAGGATTAGATATATGGATATATATATAGATAAATAGATATATATATATATATATATATATATATATATATATATATATATATATATATAGAGGTGAGTAGAGGAGGGAGTGAAGGAGGAGTGAAAGAAGAAGAAGAAGAATAAAACAGCAGCAACAGCAGTAGAATGGACAGCAGCAGCAGCAGTAGATCAGCTGCAGCAGCAGCAGTAGGGAGCAGTAGCAGTAGCAATAGCAGGGAGCAGCAGTAGCTGCAGCAATGGGAGCAGCCCCCCCCCTTAAACCATCATTTCCCCCTCCTTTTTCCACACTAAACCCCCTACCTATATATATATATATATATATATATATATATATATATATATATATATGTATATATATAGATATATATATAGATATATATATATATATATATAGGTATAGATAGATATATATTAGTGAGGGAAATGAAGAATAGAGTAGGGAAAGGTTAGAGAGTTTAAGAAGTTAGAAAAATTAGAAATAGAAGAGAAAGGAAAAAGAATAGGAAGAGGGAAGAGAATGAGAAAGTTAGAAACTAGAAGAAGATTAGAAGCAGAGAGTGAGGAAGAGGCCAAGAAGAAGAATTAGAGCTAGAAGAATAAGAAGAAGAAGTTAAGAAGAAGAAGAATTAGAATTGAGAGTCAAAGAGGAGATTTGGAGCGAGAGCTAAAAGGGGGTTTTTAGGAGAAATCGAGTTAGAGAGCGAAATTGAGCTCGGAGCGTCGGATTGCGACGAAACTTGACGTAGGCCTAGTTTATGTGAATTATATTTTGCGGGTAGGCTTTCGGATGGAAATCGGAGTCGTAGGGCGCCGGTATCGCGCCGTATCAGTGCGTATCTTGAAATATTCAAGATATCTGCAACGGGCCGTAAGGTGGACTAGACGTCCACTTTATCTAGGTATTTTGGTAGATAACGAACCTATAGGCTAGTACCCTACTACCCTTGGGAGATCGGGTCAAAATATCAAGCATAGGTAGGCTATCTAGATAATCGCCGAAGGTAGAATTTTACCCTTTTTAAGGGTAAAATAGGGAATTGGCCCATGGCCAAGATTTGAGTTTCCAAGTCCAAGATGGACTTGGATATGGGTTGTATAGGTTGGTAATGAGTAGAATTAGCCGTCTAAACCTAGTCTTGGACCCGGTTGACCACGGTTGACTTTTTAGACTAAAAGTCAACTATGGGTCAACACTTTACCCAATTTAGTTCCAAATTCCTTTTAACTTGGAAATTTGACTAAAAGTCAACTATTAGTCACCAGTAACCTAGGGTTGACCTAGAGTTGACCTAGAGTTGACCAGAGTTGACCCGTTGACCAAAAGTCAACGGTAAGCCAGTTTTCGACCTAGTTTGATTCGGATTGACTTCCAATGTTCTCCCATGACCAAGATTGATCCGACTAGACATGTCTTGACCTAGAATGACTAAATAGGATTTAATTTGATTTAACTTTACTTCCTAAACATAGTATTGATACGTCTTGATCTCTATAGGTCCTCGAGACACTGCAGTTGATCCGGTCGACATATTTTATCATCTTACAGGCGAGTACATTCTCTGATACTTATTCCCAATTTATGATAACTGTTATGATTCATGTACTTAGTGTTGATATGCTTATTCCCGACACATGGTTCTCACGGATTGGTATTCTTGGATCCCGACGAGAGATGTTTTCTCCTTCTTAGGTTGGGATGTATTGTGCAAGCTTCCTTGTAGCTCTTGCTCAATATGTGGTCACTGATTCTAGAGAAGGCTAGCTACCTTCTCATTAGAATCCCATGCAGTGACGTGTCCTGTTTGGATCCATTCTACCAGTTGGGGTAGGGGGAGTAGTAGCGTATGCCTGTGATCATATCCCCTTGCATTCTTGAACAGTGTGAGTCATATACCGCACTTATGACTTGCCAGGCCGATTCTCGACAGGTACCCAAGCCGATTACAAGCCGAAACTACTACTCACGCACATTGGATATATAGCTTACCTTGATTTGTGTACATACCATGATCCCGTTCTATTTTCTTGTTCTAGCTCTAGCTCTACAGCTTACCATGCCATGATACATACATGTACACTCCATGATTCATTGTATATGCTCTATTTACAGTCTTATAGCTTTTATTCTATCTTGAGATCTGTTATGAGATATATGTACTCGTTCCATCCTGACTGGACTGTTGATAAAATATTACAGATGCCGACGAGGGAGATTGCAGTACCTACTACGGTCCGAACGACGTAGTGGGCCTAGACTTGGTCCCACAGGGCGTAGCTCCGCCTGACGAGACCATACCACTTGTTTAGTTAGAGTAGGTCTTTGTACTGGACTTTGTCTCTAGTTACTTTTGAGACTGTATTACTTTTGGACTGTATTAGAGACCGGACTTGTATATTATTTGTATTTGGACTTGACAGGTTATATTTTATCGTCTTGTTGTCTTTATCTTTCAGTCTTTACTTTATCATCTTAGAGTTGTGATTGAGCACTTATATATATTTATTGCTTGTCCTCCATTCGGAGTTGACTATATTCTCGACAGGTTTTGTTATATATATAAACTGTTGTCAGACTAGAAAATCCACAGCGTTCCACGCCATTTTTCCGGTGAGGGCTGGGCGTTGTCGTGTCACGTGCCCTTTTAGCGGGTGCGGGTCGTGACAATCAAGGACATGACTCAGATCCGGGATATACCGTCGTAATTGGGATACATGGAAGACATCATGCACCTCACGTAACGACGGTGGAAGAGCGAGACGATAGGACACATCACCTACTCGCTCAAGGATATCAAACGGCCCTATATACCTAGGTCTAAGCTTTCCCCGTACGTCGAATCGAATGACGCCACGGGTAGGCGAGATCCTAAGGAATACGTGGTCGCTGACAGAAAATTCAAGAGGGCGCCGATGGGAATCAGCCCAATGACGCTGGCGATCTTGGGCAACTCGAAGATGATCTCTGACTTGTCTGACCACCTCAATAGTCCACGTCACCATCTCTGGTCCAAGCATTTGCCTCTCACCGATATTGTCCCAAGCTAAAGGAGATCTGCACTTCCTGCCGTACAAGGCCTCGAAAGGTGCCATCTGGATACTAGCCTGGAAACTGTTGTTATAGGAGAACTCTACGAGATGCAGGTGATCTTTCCATGAACCACCGAAGTCGAGTGTACATAACCGCAGCATGTCTTCAAGT
Organism: Iris pallida; assembly: GCA_029216955.1. Classification (NCBI taxonomy): domain Eukaryota; kingdom Viridiplantae; phylum Streptophyta; class Magnoliopsida; order Asparagales; family Iridaceae; genus Iris; species Iris pallida. Next base: position 7,131,016 of record JANAVB010018993.1, read on the forward strand.
GTCTGGATCGTACGTTCTGACTGACCATCTGTCTGCGGATGGTAGGCTGAACTGAACTTGAGACGAGTCCCCAAACTTTCCTGAAGACTTCGCCAAAAGTGAGATGTGAATCTCGAATCTCTGTCAGACACAATACTGACTAGCACTCCATGCAATCTGACTATCTGCATGAGGTACATCTCTGCAAGCTGATCCGTCGACTGACCAATTCTGAAAGGAAGAAAATGAGCTACCTTCATGAGACGATCAACTATAACCCAGATGGCATCTCTTCCAGCTGGGGATCTAGGTAATCCAGTTACAAAATCTGTGGTAATGTGCTCCCATTTCCATTCTAGGATCGGTAAAGATTGAAGAAGTCCAGCTCGTCTCTGATGTTCGGCCTTAACTTGTTGGCAAACTAAACAACGAGAGACAAACCGGGCTATCTCCCTCTTCATGCCATTCCACCAAAAATGCTGTCGAATATCACGATACATCTTCGTACCGTCTGAGTGAATAGAATACTGAGAACTGTGGGCTTCTGCCATGATCTCCTGTCTGATATCACCACTGGGTACACAAAGACGCCTCCCATGTCGGAGTGTACCATCTTCATGAATGCATAACTCTGGTCTCTGTCCTACCACACATTCTGCCCTAAGCCGCTGAAGCTTAGAGTCTACTGATTGAGCTAACTTGATCCTCTCAACTATACTGGACTGAACTTGCATACTGGCCATCAATGCCACACTGAAAGGAAGAACAATTTCAATACCCATCTTCTGAAGATCTGCTAACAACTCTGGCTGTGCCGTTAGAAAATAAACTCCGGCTCTCCTGCTCAATGCATCTGCTACCACGTTGGCCTTCCCAGGATGATACTGCAAGTTGATGTCATAATCCACAAGTAGCTCTAGCCATCTCCTCTGACGCATATTAAGATCTTTCTGGGTAAACACATACTTCAGACTCTTGTGGTCGGTGAACATCTCCACCCGATCTCCATACAAATAATGCCTCCAAAGTTTCAATGCAAAAACTACGGCTGCTAACTCCAGGTCATGGGTTGGGTAATTCCTCTCATGGTCACGAAGTTGACGTGACGCATAAGCGACTACCTTACCATGCTGCATCAAGACACATCCTAATCCCTTGTCGGATGTGTCGCAATAAACTGAAAATCCTTCCGTCCCATCGGAAAGAGTGAGAATGGGAGCCGTCATCAATCTTCGCTTTAACTTCTCAAATGAACTCTGACACTCTGCTGTCCAAGCAAACTGCATATCCTTATGGGTCAACTGTGTTAGTGGCGCTGGAATTCGAGCAAAGTCTGACACAAAGCGTCGGTAATAGCCGGCCAATCCGAGGAAACTCCGAACTTCTGCGATGGTGCTAAGTACTGGCCATGTCTCTATAGCCACTATCTTTTGGGGATCAACTTCCACTCCACCTCTGTGATGATATGACCCAAGTACGAGATACGATCCAACCAAAACTCGTACTTACTGAACTTTGCGTACAACTGGTGCTCCCTGAGAATCTGAAGAACAACACGAAGATGTTGTTCATGCTCTGTCTCGCTCTTGCTATAGACTAAGATGTCGTCTATGAACACTATCACGAACTGGTCCAAATAGGGCATAAAGATACGATTCATGAGGTCCATGAATACGGCCGGCGCATTGGTCGCTCCAAATGGCATAACAAGGAACTCCCAATGTCCATATCTAGATCTGAATGCTGTCTTCGGGATGTCCTATTCTCTGACTCTGATCTGATGGTACCCCGATCGCAAGTCAATCTTTGAGAATACTGCCGCTCCCCTGAGCTGATCAAATAAATTATCTATCCTTGGCAAAGGATATCTGTTCTTAATTGTTACAGAGTTCAAGGTACGATAATCAACACATAATCTTGACGTACCATCCTTCTTCTTCACAAGAAGCATCGGAGCTCCCCAAGGTGATCCGCTAGTACGAATGAATCCCTTGGTTCTAAGTTCTTCAATCATCTTGTACAGGACCTCCAACTCTGATGGTGCCATCCTATAGACTCTCTCTGACACTGGTGCCATCCCTAGAATCAAGTCGATAGTGAACTCTATCTCTCTCTCTGGGGGCATGCCTGGAAGCTCTTCGGGAAATACGTCAGGAAAATCTTCTACAACTCTAGGAAATTGAACTGCTGCTGCTACGGCCATCCGCAATGCTGGGGAAGAAGGTTCTACTCCGCCTCGAGAAAATGAAAACTCTGGCTCACCGAGAATACTAAAAATAATCTTGCCGACATGGCAATCTATTCTAGCATACTGGTCCCTCAACCAATCCATTCCTAAGACCACATCATAATCGGCCATCAGAAACTCTATCAATCTAGCGGGAAACTCTCTACTGCTAACTACGATTCGACACAAGGAAAACACCCTATCTACACCTACAAGTCCGTTACCAGTAAGTATATTGAGCCTTACTGATAAGGATTCGGGCTCCAGTCCTATCCGTGTCGCGAATCGTGCAGACATAAATGAATACGATGCACCTGAATCAAATAATACTGATGCAGAAAAAGAGTTGACGAGAATGGTACCTGCCACCACCTCACCTGATGCCAACTCCTCCTCTACGGTCAAAGCCATCGCTTGACCGTGCCCTCTGGGTGCTGGTCCCCTCTGTTGGAAACCTCTCTGGCGGTTCTGAACCTGAGCTTGGACCTGGGCATACTGTTGCGGTCGCTGCTGCTGGAATGCCTGAGCCTGAGGCGGCAATGGCCTCGGAGGCTGATACTGCTGCTGCTATACTGGTGCTGGTCCCCTCACCGAGGGACTAGTCTGGGCCGATGAGGATGAACCGGCTCTTTGTGGGCAGGACCCTATCATGTGATCCGGTGCCCCACAAGCCAAACATAATCCTTGTGCTCGGCGATATTCTGACACTACATGCCCTGGCTTCCCACAATGAGTGCAGCCCATTGTGGAAGACTGCCTCCGCTTCTGCTGCTGAGGATACGTCGGAGTCGAATGCTGAATCGACGTAACTGATGCTGCCCTCCTCGGAGCTCCAATGGTCAAGGCCCTAGCTGCCGGGGCTGGGGCTGAGGACTGGGTCATCTGACCATGGGACCGCTTCCGTCCTCCAGTTCTGTCGACAATTCTCTGCGAGGTATACTCATGCCTCTTAGCTGCCCGTAAAACAGCATCAAAGGTCTCATGCTCAAACTGCTCTACTGCTAGAATGATCTCTAGGTGGAGTCCCTGCTGGAACCGCTGCGCTCGATCAAACTCGGTTGCCACCAAAGTAGGAGCAAACCGACTCAGTCTTGAAAACTCGGCCATATATCCATCGACCGTCCTGCTCATCTGTCTGAGATTGGTGAACCTCGTCTGTAGGTCGTGCCGAGCCACAGCATCGAAATACTTGATCTGAAACTTGTCACTGAATATCGCCTACGGGACAGGCGTTGCCAAACCAACTGCTATCATCGCCCACCAGGTGCGAGCTAGGTCCAATAACTGTAGGCGCACCACAGCTACCTTCTCTCCTTCTGGAGTCTTGGCTGCATCTAAGATAATCTCAATGTCCTGGAGCCACGCATCAGCTGCAATAGCGTCTTCACTCCCATCAAAGAATGGAGGGTTGAGGCGCTTGAAACTGCTAGCCGCACTGTTCCCTTGATAACCAACACAGCCCATGGCATCCTGTACTGCCTAGTACAGGACATCGCCCCAACGATCTTGAGACGCAAAAAATGTCCTGATGAGACCCACCAAGGTGCCATCGTCAGGCTCTGTAGGCTGGACTGGCTGAACTGGGGGCTCGGGGTCCCCGGAATGCATGACTCGGAAGGCCACTCCAGAGTGCTGGGCTTGGTCTCCAGGTTGCTGCTGGTCCACTGGAGGTTCTCCGCCTTGCTGATCGGTAGGACCAGGAACAATGCCGCTGAAGAAACGACATGGGAAACAATAAGAAAGGACCATGATAGATCGAGGATATAAACATGTGATCAGGTCAAGGATTCTGAAAGATCAGAAGGCACGAGTAGAGATCAAGGGCGAGTGCTGATTGAGACATCTATCCGGTAAACCCTCACACATCTTGATCTACAAGACCTGCATGGACCACCACTTAAACCGTGTCACGCCCCAGAACCAGAATACTGGAGAGCAGGGGACAGACATAGCCAGCTACGTACGTTGAAGTGAATCTCACCTCACAATACGGTCACGGCTGTCTAGATGCATGAGGGTTTACTACAAGCCATCAGTCTCTTAAGGTCAATAACAAGCCTAGTGTCTCAATCTCAAGCAACAAGTAGATATAACAAGATGGTAGATCATCAGACATACAAGGTAAGGCGTCCCATACATTACATATTTAGATGATCATGAAGCTAGTCATACAAAATACGAAGACTAGCAAGAGTTTAAGTCATACATGATCAACCCTAGGATTTGTCAATCATGTTACAGTCCGTAGGCAGATAGTAAGTAAAGTTGCAACGAGCTAACACTTGCTCGGTGACTAAACGCCTCAAAAGAATATTTGTACAATGGAGTGGGAGAGGAAAATAAAAACCCACTCGTTGTCGGGATTTCTTCTAGTGTTCACCATCTGGCAGGAAAGTTGGGAGATCCTCGATAGCTGCTCCGAAATCTGGCCATACAAAACCAGCTGGGTCAGACCCCAGAAAGAGCAAGTGCCACAAATGGGGCTTCACTTAAGAACTAAAACCAGCATGTCAGCACATAAAGTCATAGGTGAAATAACATAAGACATGAGTTAAAGAAAACATGATGATAAACGATAAGATAACTAGGGGACTATTCCGGTAACCAAGTTACAACCCGTAAACCAAACAAGGACCGGGATTGTAACCCTTCACCTGAACAGAACTTAGCCTCGAACCAATTATCGATAAAGTAAAGCATAAATAAGCACGTCCGGAGATATCCATGCACCAGATCTGGGCAAGACTAGACAAGATAGGACTCCATCCATCATTCACGGCCAAGCAAAGAGTACGGCTTGATACTTAACTAACTAGGGTTATCACAAGCTTAGTTACTAGCAAGATGCAATGAGGTACGCCTACGTCCACAAGCCCTGCAGACTATCCAGGTTATCCAGACGCAAGGTTCAAGATTAGAGTTATCATGTCTTGTTAGGTGACTTGGATGTAACACATGACAGTGTGCATAGTAATCATTTTATGTAGTGCCCCACATAGCATTGAGCTGGAAATGTGCCCTACTCGTCGGTAGGCTACAAGTCCATCAAGGAAGGCGTCCAGATAACGGGATTGCTTGTAGCCGGAATACCTCTCTATATGCTCTACGTGATCAATCTAGTCATTAATCTAGTCAGATTCAGTATGAATCCCTGACCGTGGTAACCAGGGATACATATCCTAGACATGATGCGAAACAAGGCTGGTTGCTTATACAAGCATATTCAATACAATCACCCTCGGTGTCAAGAATTCACTTAGCATGTCAGGTTAGCCGTCGCAATAGCGTATCAAGGTTATCATGTCAAGATTACTTGTCAAGGGTGCACCACGGCGGGTCACCATCATGTCATGTTACTTATCAAGATTACTTATCAAGGCAAGGGTGCGTCACAACGGACCATCATCAAGAATTATCATGTCAATTTACTTGTCAAGAGTGCACCACGGCGGATCACTATCAAGAGTTATCCTGTAAGGTCATAATGCCATTTCGTGTTTATGCAAGTGCACCACAACGGGTCACTGATCATGCAATTCCATCACTAAGCCGTGTTCAGATTAATATTCCTAAATAATGTCATGATCACATCGGGTTCATGTCGAGTTTATATCAAAAAGGTGTAAGGATATAAAATGGGTGCAAAAATCATAAAAAGGGGGATATGGGGACATAATGCGCCCAAGGGGGAGGAGCAAGGGGTACTATGGCCAACAAGTGGCATTAGCCAAGTTGCGCCAGGGTAACAGGTTGCGCCAAGGCAAGTAAGGTCAAGTCCAGTTGCGCCTGAACATCAGGTTGCGCCTAGGCACTAGGGGTGCCAATCACTAAAATGCACAAGGTCGGGTCAAGTTGCGCCAGGAAGAGTTAGGACAAGTCATGTTGCGCCAGGCACTAGAATGCACGAGGCTAGGTTGCGCCTGAGTCAGGTTGCGCCTGAGTCAGACTGCGCATGAGTCAGACTGCGCACGAGTCAGACTGCGCACGAGTCAGACTGCGTACGAGTCAGACTGCGCACGAGTCAGACTGCGCATGAGTCAGACTGTGCTGCACTAAAGAGCACGCACAACTCAGTGGCGCAAGCTAAAAAGCTTGCGCACACTGCTCACTGTCTTCTCCAAATCAGCAAGAACTCCATGGTTGAACCCATAGCTTCAAAAGTCTATAACTTGATCAAAACAAGTCCAAATCCAACTTTCAAATGGTCAAAATTGGGTAGAATGAAATTCTCTTCAACATGAAACCATCAAAATTTGAAAACAAAGAAGTTTGATAGATCAAAACCACCAAAATCCAAAAATGACCAATTTCTAGATCTATAAAAATCAAAGCCTCAAAATAAAAAATGACAAGTTCTAATGTGTCTTAGAAACATGAGAAGAAGCTAGTGGAACAATAAAAAAAATGGGTTCTCTTGTGGAAGCAAGTTGCACTTGCCTAAGGGGTGTTCTTGGTTGGTGGTGGGTTTAATGGAGAAGGAAGAAGAGTTAATGAGAAAGTGGAGGAGAGACAAAAGTTAGGTGGGTTATAAAGGGGGATGGTGGTGGGTTTAACATGATGAACCAAAGAATAAACCAAGCCAACCCAAAATAAACCAAGTTAAACTATTACATGCCATGATGAACCTAATCATGATTAAACTAAAATTAGCTAGCCAGGCAGAAAAATAAAATACATGTCAGGATTCCGTATACGTATACTAAAAATACGTAGAATCGAAAAAACGGGGGTGACACTCTATCACCTAAGCAAGATCTCTAACTATCAAAGCAGCAACCTCAGAAACTGTATGTAAATTATACTGTCGTCCATCTCATGTCTCCTTTCTATCAATTTCAATCGAACGCTTGAATTGCCTCCTTCACACATTTCTCGCGAGCCATTCTAAAAGATTTTACTAATACATTATTTTCATCCAACATATCCTTCAAATCACGTACAATTTCTGCATGCAAATTATTAATATTACCGTTCTTCCTGAAAATAATATTAAAAAAATAAGATAACTGAATATATTAATAATCAATGATCAATATATAATTGTACATATCTGGGAAAAAATTCGATAAATACCTAACAGCTTTCATTCTGTTTTGAATTTTATTTTTGTATCATAAATATATAGTTGTGCAAATTTTGGACTTGAACCTTCAACGGGTAAAAAACTTCCCAATAGATGGTAGTTTTGTCCATGCATTCTAAAAATTGGTGGAGAATTTCATTGATTTGGTTCCGGATCGACCTTGCCTCCCATTGAAGTGAATGAAAACATGTTGTTATATGATCTTATATTTTCTAGAAAATGTTTGCTCTTATCGCTCACACCATATAATAGATCATGTAAAACTTTAGGCGGTCTCTTCATTGGTGAAATTTGAATCTTTCTTTGCATACAACATAAAGAGTACGTCAAGTTTTTGCACTTATAGGAAGACTGAACTCTCTCTTCATACCAAAAGTGTGCACCACAAAAGTTACATTTATAAGTTGGATCGCCAATATCCCAATAATCTGTCAATAAAAAAGACCAATAAAATATAAATAAATTACATAACTCATAAACTAAACTAATAAATACACACACACACACACACACACACACACACACACACACACACAAACATATATAGACTAATACCAATTATAGGATTTGCATGTCCATGATCAAATTTACAATCTCCATTCGTCAATTTAACAACCACTGCAAAAGAAAAAAAAGAAAAAAAACAACAAATTTTTAAAAGATCTGAAACTACTTTCCTTTTTAAAACATTGAAATTAATTAAAAATTTCAAATATGTGAATTTGAGAAATAAATTAGGCTTAAAACATACTTGAAGACTCCTCATCTGCAGTCAAATCAATCGTTGTTAAATGATTATTTTGCTGCAAATTTGAGATTGTATTCTTCGAGCAATACAGCGAACTTTGGTTCATTGAAGTAGTCAAATCAACTGCTTGACTTGATCCACATAGTGCATAAAATAATTCAATAAAAAACTTTGCGAACATAAATATATATGTATGTATGTATACTTTAATAAAAAAATCTATCACATATCATTCGTGATTTCACTAAAAGATATGTAGACGTATTCAGCACATTATTAAACAATACGCTGCTAGAATAAAACTGTTTTCCATATGGATTTAAATTTTCTGCAAAAAAGTAAGGAAAAAGTTAGAAAAGTAATAACAATACAATAATCATAGATCATATTTTATTCGTAAAAATAGTTAATTAGGCTCTAATAAATTATTGTAACAGATTTTTGAGAATAAATTTTTTTTAGGTTGGAAAATAACGTACTTGAAGGACCATCATCATTAGTTGAAAAAATTACTCTCGATGGATCAGAGTACAGTTTTGTAAATCTCTTCGTTGAGTAGTCAAATGAATTTTTCTCCTGAGAAACAATTAACTGCGTAGGCTCACTTGACCCACATACTGCATAAAAAATCACCATATATATGTATATACATATATTGTTAGATAGATATATAAAAAAATTAATCATTAAATACTTTGTAAAAAAAAATCATATCATACCATTCGTGATGTCACCAAAAGGAGACCTAGATGATGGACAACTGGTCATGTTCGAATCGTTCCCACAAAATATATGCTGAAATTTTTTTTGCTTGATGGAGGCGTACATTCATCTAAATCCATATCTATATTTTCTACAAAAAATAAAGAATGATTAAGTTAAATTTTAATAAAATTTAAACGTAAAATAATAAAAATTTAATATATATATATATATATATATATATATATATATATATATATATATATAAATTTCCATATTAGTAAAAATAATAATTTTTTCATAAATTAGTTTATATGTTACTATTGTTTTCAAATTAAATTTCTACCAAAATTACAATTATAACATATAATTATTTTTTGTTCTAAAAAAGATTAATTTATATAGGCAAACTTAATTTAGCGCACATTAAATTAAAAAATAAATAATTTTTTTATAATTATATAGGCAAACCTTAATTTAGCGCACATACAATTTACAAATAAAAAACTTATTTTTATAAAAAATGTTACATTAAATTTTTTTATGTTGTTTTGAAAATGTAGTAATCTATATAGGCAAACATTAATTTAGCACACATCAAATTTAATTGGATGGTCTGGATTTTTTTTTTCGCTGAATTTGTTTGTTTGTTAATATTTTCCTCTAGTATTTGATCTTATAAAACAAATTAATTTTACTTGATGGAGGCGTAAGTTGATCTCTATCTGAATCTATGTTTTCTATAAAATAAAAAATTATTAACCTTAATTTTTAAAAAAATAACGTGAAATCATGAAAAATGATTTAAACAAAAGTAATAAATAAAATTTATTTTTTCTAATATTTTTAAAAAAATTATACTCTAATCATTTGGATCAAATTTTTTACTTCTTTGTTGTTAAAAATGTGTATCTATATTATTACTCTAATTTTAGTTATAGGACAAATGGTGTTGGTACATTGAAAAAATATCTGCAAATGATCATTTTGTATGTAAAAGTTAATATATTTTAAGTTTTTAGTAACCTACAGCTGCCAAATATAACTCAATACAATCACAAGTAATAAAGAGCCGGCCCGGCACATGCCAAATATAACTTATTTAAAATGACAACAAATAATAAAGTGCCAGCCCACGGTTGCCAAATATAACCATTTTACAATCACACTAAACAAATAACCAGTCAACAACTGCCAAATATAACTTTTTTGCAATCACGAATAATAAATAACTGGTGCACAGCTGTCAAACACACGTTAAAATGATAGTTTTTTACAGCTGGGAAGAATATTCTTCTCTCCTTCCGACAGTTGTCAAGTATTAAATATTTATTATGAAAAATAAAAAGAGAAACCCGGCCCAAAGCTTTGTCCACACAAAAAATTTCAGCCCATAAGCTGTGATATATACACGCACATGAATCAAGAAATTTTACATTCACACAAACCCTAGCATTCTCAAAGCCCTCTCCTCTCTTCCGATGGCTCTTCTTCCCTTTCAATTTTACTTTTTTGGGTTGTTATTAACTTTTTTTATTGATCTACACACCCATGCTACGGTAGATTTCTTTTTCTTTTCTCTTTTTATTTTTCTTTTTTTGGTATGTTACATCAACCGATTTTTGTACTCATTCTTTGGTGTTTTATCACTTGATGTGTTAGATCTACACATGCATGTTAGAATACGAAGATTTTCTCGATTTTTTACTCTTTACTGAAATTTTTTGGGTTTTTTGGTTAAGTCATGAGAGCCATGTGCTAGATCTACAAATACATGTTATGATTTGGGGGTTTTCTCCATTTTTTGCTCATTTTCGGGTTTTTTTTTTTTTTTTTGTTCTTCTTGTTTTTCGATTTTTTTGCTCTTCTTGTTATGTGATGTTTTAGATCTACCAATGTATGTTACAAATTTTTTTATTTTTATTTTTTGGTGATCTGCCACTCTTTTTGTTAGATTTAGACATGAATGTTACAATACGAAGATTTCTCGATTTTTTGCTCTTTTTATTTTTTATTTTTGGTTTTATGGATGAGTCATCAGGGATGTGGTAAATCTACAAATACATGTTGTGATTTTTGCTCTTTTTGTAATGAGATGTTTTAGGTCTACCCATGCATGTTATAATACGGAGTTTCTTTTTCGATTTTTTGCTCGTTTAATTTTTTTTTTTTTGGTGAGTCATCAGGGATGTGCTAGATCTATAAATACATGTGCTGATTTTAGGGATTTTCTCGATTTTTGCTCTTTTCGATTTATTTTATTATTACAATTTTTTTCCTTTTTTTATTTCTCGATTTTCTTGCTCTTCATATAAGAATAACATTGCAAGGATCCTCCAAGAAGATTGGTTACATGTTATCATTTTTGCTCTTTTTGTAATGAGATATTTTAGGTCTACCCATGTATGTTAGTAATAATTGTTCTTTATTTTTTGGTTATTTATCACCAGATGTGTTAGATCTACACATGCATGTGTTAGATCTACACATGCATGTTACAATACGAAGATTTTTTTTGATTTTTTGCTCGTTTAATTTTTTTTTTTTTTTAGGGTGAGTCATCAGGGATGTGCTAGATCTATAAATACATGTGCTGATTTTTCCCCTTTTTCTATTTTTTTTTTGCTCTTTTTTGGTTTATTTTATTATTTTTTTTTTCTTGGTTTTCTTGCTCTTCATGTAAGAAGAACATTGTAAGGATCCTCCAAGAAGATCGGTTGGTTGCAAAGACAGAAGGGTTAGCTCCTATGGAGGATGGTACAAATTGCTTTATGGTGATGCTTCACAACATAAGGTAACCTAACTTAGTTTTATCATCTGTTTGCTGTATTTAGCAACTTATTGGACTGAATATTATTTAAATTATCTATGAAGATATGTTTGAATATTTTCTTAACTAAATTGTAATAATTTAGTGATTTTATATTCAGTCCAAAATTGTCACTATATGTCATATTTAATGTTATTTAGTAATTCCTCAGATGTTGGATAAAAAATGCTTCTAATTTAATGTTATTTTATATCATTCAAATGATTTAGTAAAATAATGCTTGTTTGCTAAATCTTTAAAAATAATGCGAATATCTACATGTTGTAAAATAATGCTTGTACAATAATTTTTTTACATTTATTTAATGATTTTGTACACTAAATAGCACTTCAATTTTTACCTAATATTAGATTATACATCTTTGAAATGGATGGATATATACTGCATGATCATATAAATTATTAATCTATGGATGTTTGGAATTTTACAGTAAATCAGATTTTCAACATGCACGGCTTATATATAAATAGTTATAATATAATTTTTATGATTGTTAAATGGTAATTTTCAATTCAAGCATATAGATAAGTCTGATGTTTACAATGTATATTAGTGATAAAAATATGCTGCACTAATAGAAGTAATTATATCTAACTTAAAAGACTCCAGAAATTAGATGGAACTATTACCTCCTCTATCGTTTGTAAGTTTCGGTCGCTTGTTAAGTGTTGTACTCCTTGTCAGCTTCCTCATTCTCAATTTTTTTTCTTTGTAATAGTTCCTTCCTTGGTATATTTTTGTTGGGATTTGGAAATGACAAAATTGAAACCCCATTCTTATATTCTAAGCCCAATATATAGGCATTCAATTAATGATTATTTTGTATTGGGAGGACAAAAGAAAGGAATGCCAACAGTTTTTGCTGTTAAACACTTTTTTTGAAGATTCTAATGATGTATGGATAACTTCATTTTAGATTTCCAACAACAGCTTTAATTGCATCATATTTAATATAAATATTCTACAAAAACGATTTCCAATGTTTACATAACTTAAAATAATTTGCCATTTTATTTTAACTTAAAACTTGTTTTGTTAGGCACCATAATTTAATATGGCTGTCTTACTTTTATATATTTTTAGGGCTTACATAAAGAAAACTTGGGCTACAAAATTATTTCAATAGCCCTACATTTTAAAATAATGTTGTAACAATGACACATTAATTGCAGAATTAAACTTTATAATATTATTATCAATAATAATATACTTTAAGTAAGTTTATTGTCAATATTTGTTGAAAATGGAATAAATTTATAAGTGTTGAATTGGAAGTTTGTGGGAAATAAATTATGCGTATCACATATATTGTGTTGTATTAAACCTTTTAATTAAGTTATTTATAACATTCACGTTTATATTCGATATCAATGATATTTCATGTTGGACAATGTATATTTAGTATGGTCAGCTCAACACTATATATTTACTTCAGTAAGATTTGTTATATGTTTGCATGGATAAAAAATTGTAATATGGTTGTTAAACACAAGTTTGTACAACATTATTTGATATACGACATGTAATCTACAATTAATGTATGAATTTATAAGTATTGTACTCTTTGTCAGATTCCTAATAACGTTCTTCTTTATTATGTATTAGTTCCTTGATTTTGATATTCTTTTTTTGGGATTTTAAAATGATAAAATTGAAACCCCATTCTTATATTGTAAGCCCAATATGTAGGTTGTGAATTAATGATTATTTTGTATTGGAAAGACAAAAGTAAGGAAAACCAACAGTTTGTTGCTAAGCACTTTTTTTTGAAGGTTCTAATGATGTATGGACAACTTAATTTTAGATATCAAAAAAAAGCTTTAATGGCATCATATTTAATATAAATATTCAACAAAATCGATTTCCAATGTATACATGTTTTAAAATAAAGCACTTTTTTTGAAGGTTCTAATGATGTATGGACAACTTCAATTTAGATTTCCAAAAACAGCTTTAATGACATCATATTTAATATAAACATTCTACAATTCCGATTTCCGATCTATACATGTTTTAAAATTGAGGATTTTTTTTCTAGACACTAAAAGGAGAAGATGGAATTCCAATATTTTGTATGATATTAGTTGTAGGACCTTTTTTTGTATAAACATCTAGTTTCGAAATTAACTTTTTTGATTTGATTGAGGAGATTTACTTTTATAAGACATTTTAAATTATATACCATATTATTTTAACTTGTATTATTTAGTTGTGTGGCATCATACGTAAATATGGTTGTCTTACTTTTATATATTTTTCGGGCTTACATAAAAAAAATTTGGGCTATAATTATTTATATGGTTCTACATTTTAAAATAATGTTGTACATTGACACATTAACTGCAGACACAAACTTTATAATATTATTATTAATATTTGTACACTTTAAGTAAGTTTAATGTCAATATTTATTTTAAATGTAATATTATGAACTGGAAGTTTGTGAGAAATAAATTATCTTAGTTTGTATTTTAATGAGAATAACATAAGTTCAATTAACATTAATGTACGGCAGCGGCTGAAATTAAAAGCACTAAGGATCAAACTAAGATAATATTATGAACTTGAAAGGGTTTGTTCAACATTATTTGATGTACGGCATTTAATCTACCAAAGATGTTAATATCATCTTATTTGCATGAGTAATCAACTTATAATCAACTTATAATGAGTAAAAAATATCATTCCTTATAATATTATTACTAATATTTATTTACTTTAAGTAAGTTTAATGTCAATATTTGTTGTAAATGTAATATTATGAACTGGAAATTTGTGGGAAATAAATTAATATGAATATCACATTTATTGTGTTGTATTAAACCTTTTAATTTAGTTATCTCTAACAATCACATTTTTATTCGATATCAATGAGATTCCATATCAGACAATGTATATTTAGTATGTCCAGCTCTTTTTTATATATGTTAATTTGTAGAAAATTCATCTACATGTTTGCATGGAGTTTATTTAACATTATTTGATGTACGACATTTAATCTAACAAAGATGTTAATATCATCTTATTTGCATGAGTAATCAACTTATAATGAGTGAAAAATGTCATTCCTTTTTTTTTCATATCAACCTTCATCTTATTGGTAATAATGTTTCATTGTTTGTATTAAATTAGATTATCTAATAGCACAAAAAAAGGTTTATATATACTTTCTTCAAATACATATTTAACACAAATGAAAGTTCCATTGAGAATAACATAAGTTCAATTAACTAAGTAAGCTCTAACATAATGTTCTTTTAAGAGCTGGCTGAACTTGAAAGCATTAAAATACAAACTAAGATAATATTCAAGTACGTCAATACGTTGAACAAAGAGTTCTTTTAAGCTGGCTGAAATTAAAAGTACTAAGGATCAAACTAAGATAATCTTCATTCCTTCTCTTTCTTTATATCAATCTTCATCTTCTTTGATCCTGCTGTTGTTGAGTATGCATCAACCAAGGACCTCTTCAATCCGGAATCTTCAGGAGTTTCTACAGACTCAATCTCTTGTTAATATTTAACATTTGGTGTTGAAATCATCTCTCCACACGATCCAATCTATTCATAGAGAAGACAATGCAATTAAAATGTGTTGTAAATGAAAAGAAATGAATAATTGAAGGAAAACTTGTTTACCATTTCGACATCATTATCCTCCTTCAACAAATTTGAAAAAATATCAGATTCCTGTTAAAAAAAAAAAAATTCCAACAGAATTTTTAAAAATAATTAAAGCAATTTCAAATTACCAAAAGATTAACACATACCTGATTATCTTTAAAATTTTCAGAATATAGTAAAATTAGTCCTTCATCGGTAGTCAGTTTTTTTCTCCCCCACGACCTGGCCCCCATGACCAGGCCGTTTCCCCCAAATACTCCTCTAATCCCTCACAGCCACTCCATGTTTTCTTCTTCTCCTTCAAAGCTCACTCCCTCCCTCTCTCACAAAAGCACCAGCACTCCCCCCTTTTTCCCTCACTCTCAATCTCATTCTCTCTCTCTCAATCCCAAAATTCTCATTCTCCAGAACCCACTTTCCGTGCCCGCCGCTTCCCGGCGACCCGCCGTGCCCCGCTCCAGCACAGCTTCCCGGCGCCTCCGCCCGCGTGCCCGCATCCCGAGGCCGCGCCACGGCGATCCCGAGCCGCCTCCTCGTGGACCGCGACCGAACTCGCGCCCCGCGTACCGCCTCCCGGCCGCCCGCTCGGCCCCGCGTCCGTCCGCGACCGACCTCCCATAGCCCGAGCGCCCCCTCGGCCTCCCGTGGCCGGCGCAACCTTGGATCCCCCTTCCCTCGGCCGTACCCAGCCGGATCTGCCCGGCCTCGAGCCCTCTGGTCGGCCGGATCTGACCGCCCTCGACCGGCGTGGCCTTCCCGAGATCAGACCCTCCCGACCGGCCGGGCTCGCTGTCCGCGGATCTTCCGTCGGCCGGCCTCTTCCGCCGGCACTGCTGGCTAACCGCTGTCCGCACCGTCGGTCGGACCCCGCTACCCGCGGACCCGCCTTCCGCTTCGGCACTTCCTCTAGCCGACTCCCGTGCGGCTACCGCCTCCCGCCGATCCCGGCCCCTGACCCGTTGTTCGCGTGCTTCCCGCGACACTGCTGCCCCCGATCCCGCTGTCCGCCTTTGGCGGCCTCTCCGCGCATTTTTGTACGCTGAACTAACGCTGTTCGCACTTTCCCGTGCACCGATCCCGCTGTCCACGAAACTCATTCTTCTAATATTTTCATCTGAGAGCTCTAGCCGAGCAATTGAGGTATAACTTCGTCTCCCCGTGTCCCTCCCGTAGATAGTCTGTGATGACGCGGTCCCGATCCCGTTTCGAGATTCGGTATTTTGAATATGGTTGCTTTTGGGTGATACGTAGAGTATCGGTTACGTCGCGGCATATTTTCTATTTTGGTTATTTGTGCTGTGGTTGGTTTTTGGGTTGGATATTCATTTTGGGTTGGTAATTAGTGATCCCTGGTTTGGGATATTTAAATTGTGTTGTGGTTGGCATCCTTCCAGGATTGGGTTATCCCAATTACAGAGAAGATGCTGCCCAAATTTTTAGGAAATATTTTAAAAAAGGATTTTCTTATAAAAATTAGCAATTTGAATAAAACCTATTTTCCAAAGAAAATCGGTCTTTGCAAAATGATTTATAGATGGGATTTTGTTAGTTTTATGGATTTTGTATCACCAGTTAGGCGACGACCATATCGGTCGGATGAGTCTCGGCGAAACGCAAATGCTACAAGGTTTCCTGTACGTTGAGGCGTAAGCCAGCAACATGAAATTGCACGACCAAGCCTGAGACTCTTTAATTTTTAATTTAATTTTAGAACTGGTACTGCTTTTAGTATTTATGGTGCAGGGCCTCGGCCTACTGTTTGGACCGTTCGCGGTACTTAGAGCTCGCCTTAGGATTAATTAATTTATGTAAATAATTTGTAAAGGGCATAAGCCCAGTTTTTCCTTTATTTCTCTGTGACCCTGTATTGTGTAGCGTAGCTTTTTCTTATTTTTTCTGGAATGTTAATTTTGCCGATAAACGCGTAGAATATAAAATGGATATATATTTTATAAAGAAAATTAATAAGTTTTCTCATAATAAATAATCTGGTAATTTAGCAATTCATATGTTTTCTCATTTAAAAGAAAAAAGCCTAGTTTTATATATATATTTAAAATACAAAGTTTTTGCCAAATTAACCGGTAATTGCTATTTTTTTCCAATTAATCAGTAACCGACTTATTCAATTAAAATGATAACGAACGTGGATTGCGACGTTAGATTTTTCGGTAGACTAATTTATAACATAAAACCTGACTAGGGTCTGCTTCTAGAGATTGTAACTAGCACACCTAGAATGGTTTCATTATGGTTCTAAGTCAAGGCTCTCAACTGTAGGATCTCGAAGACGTACTAGACTTCCTTCTCGGTACCGACATTCTCGATCCAGTCAATTAACAGACACTACTAAAATCTGCTCATTTGGCGACATAAATTTAGCGACGTTCGATCAACGTCGCTAAATTGTGTATATTAGCGACGTTTTAGTGAGGCGTCGCTAATCATCGCTACTAGCGACGAAGTAAGCGACGAAATAACGACGTATATTAATTTCATGAGCTAGTCATCGCGAAACGTCGCTATGACGTCGCTAATAGCGACTAATTTAGCGACTGTCGGTTGAACGTCGCTAAATTCTAATTATATCCCCCCCCACGGATTCATTTCCCTCCATTTTCCTCTCTCACTCTCTCTTCTCCCCCCTCCAGCGCTCTCACTCTCTCCGACGGTGACTCTCACTCTCTCCGGCGACTCTCATCCCTCTCCGGTACGTGACTCTCCCCCTCCCTCTCTCTCTCTCTCTCCGTCTGTTTTGGTTGTTGGTGGTTTGGGGGGGTGCGGGTGGCTCGGGGGGAGGTGCAGGGGGGATGCGGGTGGTTGGGGGTGGCTGGAGGGTGGCTGGGGGGTGGGACAGGAGGGACGAGGGCGGCTGGAGGAGGGGAGCTAGGGTTAGGGTTCGGGTTAGGGTCCATTTCCTTCTATTTTACTCTCTCACTCTCTCTCCTCCCCCCTCCGGCGCTCTCACTCTCTCCGGCTGTTTTGGTTGTTGGTGGTTGGGGGGTGCGCGTGGCTCGGGGGGAGGGGTAGGGGGGATGCGGGTGGTTCGGGGGTGGCTGGGGGGAGTGGGGCAGGGGGGACGAGGGCGGCTGGGGGAGGGGAGCTAGGGGTAGGGTTCGGGTTAGGGATGGGTATGTGTAGGCGGCTGGGGGGAGGGGAGCAGGGGGGTGGGGGCGGCTGGGGGAGGGGAGCAGGGGGGAGTGGAGGGTTAGGGTTCGGGTTAGGGGTGGTGTAGGGGGGGCTTGGTCAGGGGCACCGATAGTGCCAAAAAATCTGATAATTTAGTAATAATTATTTGTTTTCCGATACCGAAAAATATGATACTCCGATTCGAACGCACCGATAGTGCCGATATTTGTAACAAGTAGTTTTGTTGGTTGGTTAATTGGTAACATGGTGATCAGGACATATAGTCCCTGCAGCCATTCGACTGGCGAGACAGAAACTATGGCATGGTGATCAGGACATAGTCCATGCAGCCATTCGACTGGCGAGGCAGAAACTATATAGCCGTAGATAAAGTTGACTGCCCTCCGACCCTCATCCTTCGGCAATGATGATATGACAACCTATCACTATATCTTATATAGTAGTAGATAATGTCTTAGTATTACAGTATGTGAGTTCATCTTGATTCTGTTACATTCTTCAGATACTAGATTCGATAAGAACGTATACTACACCATATGTACAGAACATAGATGATTCACACTAATGTATGCTAGAATAAATTTTGGGTTGTGTTCTGATCCGTCCTTTCTCACACTTAAAACACATATGAATTAGAACTGTGTGTCTTTGTATTTTCGGCGAACCTAGGGATTAGATTCTGTATTTTGTATTTTGACTTTGTACGTATTTGGGGATATTCAGTTTTTTCGTTGAGGATACTGAGTTTGTACTTATTTGCGGATATTGATTTGGTTTGTTGAGGATATTATATATTGACATTGTTCGTTGCGGATAGTATTTTTTTATATTTTTTGTATATTCTGGAATGTATTATGCGTGCCGGTGTTGAGTGTTCCACCGAGGGGGTCGGCGACCCAGGGATTGGATTCTGTATTTTGTATTTCGTATTCTGTATTTTGGCTCAGGCTCCAGCTCCAGCACCATTTGCATTCTGGAACCTATTTTTTTATATTTTTTTTAACTTAGCGACGTATTTAGCGACATTAACATTAGTCGCTAAACATTAGCGACGTTAATAAATATCGCTAAACGTGTCGCTAAATGCTGACGGGACAACACGTTGCACCATAATCTGATGTCAGCTCGTCGTCGCCAAAACGTCGCAAAAGTGTCGCCAAACGGCGACAACACAATAACGTCGTCGTTTACGTCGCAAATTAGCGTCAACCAATAAACGTCATAAATTACGTCTAGCGACGTTAATAACGTCGCCAAATAACGTCGCCCTAGCGACGTTTTGCGACGTTTTCTCGTTTAGCGACACATTTTTTTCGTCGTTTCCGAAACGTCGCCTTAAACGTCGCTAAATTGATTTAGCGACGTTTTCACCGAGGTTAGCGACGTATTGTGACGTCGCTAATCTGACAAATTTTGGTAGTGAGAGGCAAGTTACAGATTTATTTTCTTGTATTTTATTTAGTAATTGTCAAGTTGCATGTTTAAACCACATTGCTACACGGAACCCTCTCCTAGGGTTCAGATATTGATTGATATTGATTATGGGAATATTGGAAGAATAGTGTAACGTTTATGGCCAATACCCCTCATATTGTATGATTGTGCGAGCTTACCCCTCTTACACATGGAGATAAGCCGTATCGCGTCGCTAGGATGCTATTGTACAACCCAAGCCGGTCATAGACGTTTACACATTCAAATCACATTGTTTTAAATTGTTAAATTGCTGAAAAATATTGTTTCAACTGTTTAGCCTGTATTTTTCTATTATTATTTGAAATGTGAGATATATTTTCGTACTTGCTCCCTCCTGACTGGAGACCAACATTTTTATGTGACATTGAGGATGCTGGGCTATTGTACAATAGCTACTATGACCCGATATTGTATCCTGTGGTGTTGCCAGAGTCTCCATTGGAGGACGCAGAACCTGAGGCCGATGAGCCGACCGCCTAGCTAGTTGTTCCTAGTTTTTTACTTTGATTGTTTTGGAGTTTGTTAATTTGAATTCAGTTCTTTATTTCAGTTCTTCCATTTCCAGTTGTACTTTTCAGTTGTTGAATAAAAAGTTTTAAAATTTTCGTATATTCAAGTTGTAACAAATGTATAGATGTTGTTGTGAATACCTGCATATAGAACAGCTTACTGTCGCCGTCTCACAACGGTGCAGGCTGGGCATGATCCGGTTCGACCCAATAATTTGGGATCGGGTCGTGACAGCTCTAATACCGTAAATGATCCAGTATAATTACGTACTTGTTCAGATCTTAATTGAATTTTGAAGAAAATTCTTAAGCCAACTAAATTTTGTATTTCCTCAGGAATTTTCTTATCATTTTCTGATTCCTACAATTTTAAAAAAGAGAAACAAATTTTTAATAATTATAACAAATTTAAATATAGTGCAAAAAATATTTTATATGCTTAGAGCTTACTTGCAAATGTACCTCTGACGTCTTCTTTTTTAAATCCAAAGCTTTTTTTCCAATAAGCTGAACGCATTCTTTGTCCCATAATAGTAACTCTATTTCTCCGGTTGTGTCAATTACACGAACATTAATTTTGTACCTGTTATAGAAAATTGTATTCAAATAATCAAGAAGAATAGTAATTAGGTTTAAAATTATTGTAGGTTAATACCTGATGTTAACATCTTTTTCAAATTTGTCACATCTGTCACAGTAAAATAAATCGCCACATTTATCTAGTTTTTTTTGGACATTTGTTACACGAAAAATACCACGAAACATTCTTTAATACAACTTCAACAATTTCAGCATAAACCCAAAAGCTTCCAATCTGATAATCAGTAATAAAAAAATTAGATTAATATTCTGAATAAGATAAATTATGTAATATAATATAATTATAAATTGTAACTGAAAGAAATATATACCTCATCGTTATCTCTCAATTTCTCAATGGTCCTAACTATAGCTTGGCCACTTGATAATTCATTTTCAACCAAATTTGTAGAAGTTAGTGAAACTGTACTTATAGTGATTGATTCACTACTTTCTTCAACAATCCTTCAGAAAGTAAACGAAGATTTATTAATTTAATTCTGAATACTAACTAAAATACTAACAATTAACAATTAATTATAGTATCGATATGTTTTAGTTACCTTGATTTAAAATTTTCAATCTCAGGAATGTCGACACCAAATATCAACCTTGACACATAGAACGTGTTGGATGCTGTAACTTGTCCTAATCGGAAAACAATACAATTTAAACATATATTAAATTATTTTATAAATGTAGAATGAAAATAAAATACAATATATAAGAAATAATTATCACCTCTATATAATTTGGTACGAAACATTTGTAGTATTACTACAATAGGCTCATCTCTTCCATTATTAACGTACGAAACCATATCATCAACCAAATTACCCCACAAAGTACATGGCAGACGATGTTTCCTAATAATACAAAAAAAATTAAATTATTTTTAATTATATGGAAAATATTAAAAAATTGAATAATCAAAAATTTAAATTATTACTCATTGTCCTCAAGAGTAATATCCATAAGTCGTGTTGGTCCATCTTTCAAATCCCTTTGTTGGGGTGGATCTAATGTAACAACTCGTCCAATAATATCTGAAATTAATGGTATCTACAAATAACAATAAAATTGATGAAATAAAATAATTTTATATTTGTAAACACAAAAATAATTTAACCATGTATTTACCGATAAGTTTGTTATCATCTAAAGGTTCCTCACTTGTAAGATCAGAAAATTTGTGAAAACTAAAAATAAAAGAAGGAAATTTCTCATCAAATATTTCAACAACTTTCGTTTTTGCCAAGAATAATATCTTGTATTTGTTTGCGGTTGTTTTGTATTTCATGTTGTTATTTGTAACAACAAAACAACGAACAACATAGAGTCTTCTCTCATTCAGCAATGGTTGAAAGTTGGGGATTAAATCTTTCTTAATACTTGCATGAATTCGATCGCCCTGCAAAGGAAAAAATAATTTCAGTACACAAATATTTATGCATATAATTTATTCAAGTATTCAGTTCATTTTATTATTATTGAAATACTGCCATTATCTATAATTATGAAATCATTGGTATTATTTTTATTATTCATGATATACTGCCATTAAATTTTTTGTGGAATCTGTTAAGTTTTATTACATGTTGGTTGTTTTCCATAAATAAATTCACTTTATTTATTGTGTTTCTGGAAAAATACAACTGTAGGAATCCGATCTAGAAGACGATCGCTTTATCCCTTAGACGATGCGAAGAAGAAAAGCTCTCAAAATTTCAACAGCAATTTAGATATCTATGTATCTGTACAATGAATGAGAAAAGAACTCTATTTATAGAGTCAAAAATAACTGAAAAGATAACTGTCTTCACAACCTGTGCATAGTTGAAAATCACGCAGGATTTAACATATGCAAGGTTATGAGAAGTTACTGGACGTGGCCTGTAACTGTTGGACACATGGCAATCGTGCATGAGTCGTGTGCAAGTTACAGGACACGCAGGTGAGAGATCGGTGGCATGGCTGCCACGTACTCCAATTTGATAAAATCCACGCAGGTTTGTTGAGGACGAAATCCACGCAGACTTTGGTGCAGAAAGCTTCAGAATCCACGCAAACTTGGGGCAGAAAGCTTCAGAATCCACGCAGACTTGGAGCAGAAAGCTTCAGAATCCACGCAGACTTAGTGCAAAAAGCTTCAAAATACACGCAAGCTTGAGAAAGGAACATAGAAGTTCAAAATACACGCAGACTTGAGAAAGAAACATAGAAGTTCAAAATACACGCAGACTTGAGTCAGAACGGCCAGCTGTCTTGATTTGACGTGTCTCGACTGACACAAAATCTCTGACATTGATTGCCTTTTGTCAGTCGCATTAAATGACAATAAGCTCTTTTGGTACGCCAACTTGATGAAGGCTGAGTCTTGTTGAAGAAGATTTCGAAAGTCACGCAATAGTCGGCTGTGATCTCTCGAGTTCCGTGCATACGTGGCATGCGAGGAGATATTCTTTGACTATCGTATTGTCAGTCATAATGGCACTATGACAAATGATGAGCTGTCTCTCAGCGTGACTTTTAAACATTGTCTTGACCAACTCAGCGTGACTTTTAGACTTTGTCATGACCAACTCAGCGTGACTTTTAGGCTTTGTTCTGATCAACTCAGCGTGACTTTTAGGCTTTGTTTTGATCAACTCAACGTGACTTTTAGGCTTTGTTTTGATCAACTCAGCGTGACTTTCTTTTTTGAGGCCTACAAAACCCCCTTCAAAGTTTTCGAAAAATGATAAATTATTTCGAAAGACTTTGAAATCGAGATGATAAAATGAATTTAGTCACGCTGAGATGACTTTAAAGAGAGATTTACTCCAAAATGATTGGACTGTTGGGATTCTGTGCGGTTAGGATCCCGTGCAAAGCTCCTAAATCGAGGCAAATAATGATGTTGCTGTTTGGAATTCTTTATGAGCCTATAAATAAGCCATAAACCACTTCTTTGTTTCTTTACTGCTTTAGAGAGAGAATCCACAGAAGAGAAACTTCATCTTCCCCGACGAACTTCATCTTCCCCGACTTCTTCTTCCCTTTCTCAACAGCAATGGCTCCTAAGAAAGCCGACGCTCAGGCCAAGGGGAAAGCTCCTGCGACTTCCTCGCGTGCCACCACTGACAGACTTCTTCGACGCGAAGTCACGCATCCCCCTATGCAGCGTAAGTGATGGATGGGAATACGAACTGTTGAAGATGACTTTAATGAAGATGACTTTGATGAAGATGAACTCCACATAGAAATTTTAGGATCTTAAGACAAATAATGAACTTCAGAAATGTATCCCCCATCTTAGGGCAAAGGATATTAATAAAGTATGCCCCCTCTTTAGGGTCGGCCATACTTCACATCTTCGTGTTTACGAAGCTCTGTGTTTCACGCAAATGAGCATGGCTCTCATGACTCTGCGTAATTTTTCATGTATTGACAGGGATGTCAATGTTTGAATTATTCACGTAGCTTTCATGACTCTGCGTGATTTTTTCACATGTTGGCAGAGATGTCAATGTTGAATTATTCACGCAGCTTTCATGACTCTGCGTGATTTTTCACATGTTGGCAGAAATGTCGATTTTGAAATAGTCACGCAGACTTCTGAGGGTCATCCTCTAGATAGATTAGTTTTGATTTGTCAGCGTATATTTTGTCATTTTCACTTCGATGTGATTCTGGCAATGATGCGTGACTTTCATTCTAATCTGTCTAGACTTTGCGTGAATTAATCACATGCGTGAATAAATCATTCAGCGTGTCTTGATAGTATATCTGTCTGAAGTCTGCGTGATTTATGAAATTTCCTTCAAACACTGCTATTCACGCATAAGGCTCGTAGACACAGATTTTAGTAAAACACATCTGACCTTGTCTTCTTTTATTTTCTGTAGTGAACATCCGAAGTGAAGAGGCAAATTATGAAGGGCACTTGAGTTTTTTATTTAAACATGATTTATCTCATGTGCAATTTCTTCAGTTTGACCTTCCAGAAGCCAGACTGTCGTTGTTGACAAATCAAGACCATACAACTTTACTCTGTCTGATGAATGGTCAACCCTTTCAGAGTCTTGATTTGGTGTCTCACAAGAAACCAGCATTTCTGTTCGGGGATGCCATAACACAGAAGTCCCAACCAAAGGGCATCAGAGAGAAGGTCTGCTTTTACTTCGAAGGTGATGCAAAACAGCCCATGTACTGGCCGAAGGTTTCTAGGGGCTTATCTATCATGAGATTTATGCATGCCAGCTATCCCAGAAAGATGTCCTGGCACTTAACAGAATATCAGCAGGCAAAGGCGAGCCGTATCATTTACAGGAAGGAGGGATTCTTCAGTTCCCCAGAGAATCATGTATCCGTGTTTCGGGGTTTGAAGTCGGGATGCGTACCACCTGAAGACTCATCAATATTGATGCCATTCAGGATGCCCATTTTTATAAACGAATTCATGGCAAACAAGAATGCATTCTACCCCACTGATTCGACGCCGAGGATGAACGGCTTAATGAATCAGGAGAACGTGAGGTGGAAGACTTTGGTCCACTGGGCTCTGGAGAATTTTGAGAGTGAGCTGAAGAAGATAAACCTTTATGACGCGATCGTCAATTCCTCATACGGCTTCAGACCCAACCCCTTTCTGTTCCTGGCTTTGGTTGAGAGGTATAACCACAGGATGGGGACATTTATGACTCCCAAAGGGGAGATGGGCTTTGCCCTTCATGAGATGGAATACATCTCGTATCTGCCTTCAGGCACACTACCGTATGAAGAGTATGTGCCTACGACAGAAGAGCTGAACTTTCTGTCGGAGAAGAATCCAGAGATGGTGCACCTATTTGAAGAGATGATGTGCCATTTCGGCACATGTACTCTGTATTACAAGAGTTCTAAAGATGAAGCCGGCAATCACATCCAGAAATGGATGTCCTATCTTTTCATGAACCTTGAGAAGGATGAGAAAAAGATAAACGAGAAGAGATGGTACCAGATTAGCAATTTCAAACCCCTCTCTGAGAGTGAAATTATTTATCTATTGGAGAAGTATGACTGCAAGGATTTCACGATCACTGAAGACTGGTATGAGTTTAAGGCTGGAACCACCTTCAGCTCGTATGTGAGACAGAGTGGAAAGATTCTGTCGAGGAACGGTCATTTAGCCGGATTCCTATCTCTTTGGTTAAGAAGATTCGTCGTTCCTGGCTCCAGCTCTCTAGACAGAATACATAGAGGCGTTATCTTTGCAGCGGTGCGCCTTATGTATGGTTATAAAATGGACTTATTATCAGCGATGACCTGTAGGCTGAACGCAGGTCTTCGGAATTTTGTAACCAACATGCTATCTGATCAGAGGAGGATGACTGATGAATTTCCCAGAATAGAGATGCCCTTCACATATCTATATGGCTGGCTTCTCCTCCATCATGATGGTTTGATACCTCCAGGAGCAGGAGGGAGTGGCAGTCTCTTTTTGGAGAAGTACTCCGGAGAGACTTTCTGGAAGGTTCACACTCTTCCAGAATGTAGAAATATTCTGAATCGAGCGTCACATTGGTCCATTCAATGTGTCCCTCCACCACTGGGTTATGAGAGCATGCCCTTGAATATGATAGACGGAGATAAAGGGAATAGGCTAGATGATGTAGCCTTTCAGTGGTTGCAGAGAATTTGGCCCTCTCATCTGGTATACCGTCATGAAGAAATGACGTATCTGGAGCCGTATCTACCGAGCAGATTTGCCAGGCAATTCGGATATGACCAACTTCATGTTGGGAATGCCACCACTTGTCTTTCTGCTCGTGGAGGGCTTATTGACGGAGCTCGGGCCTGGAGATACTTTATGGCTAGAGATACAAAAGCTGTATTCTCTATACCTAATCCTTTATCCAGTACGGGGACAAAGATGCTTTACACATATGCTCGCTTCTATGTTTCGTCGAGCACCTTTATGCCGAGCTTCTATCTGAAGACTTTTGTTGCGGAAGATGACCCATCAAAGAGGTCGAAGAAGAAAACTGTTATTCAACAATTTCCTCCGGAACCTGAAGATGAGATAGCGGAGGTTGAGCCCCTATATGACTTATTTCAGGAGGGAAATTTTCCTGATGAAGTTCTTCCTCCCATATTTGTATCCCTTTCTAAGAGGAAGCGAAGCGATGAATCTGAGACAGTCTCCAAAAAGAGTACTAAGTCTCAGACATCTAAGAAGAAGAAGAAAGGGGTCTCAGTAACTGCTACTTCATCTTTAGGTGGCATCTCAGTTGACGAAGATGACGCTGCTGATAAAGACGAAGATATCGATGAAGACGATGCTCCTTTGATAACAAGAAGATCGAGAGGCAGGTATGTCAAGAAGACCGTCGACAAACTGAAGGGCAATGAACTCCTGGAAACGATTATGAATGGAGGAGTCTTGCCAGAGATCAATGAAGCGGCTTCTACTGAGAAAACAGAATCTGATTATATTCATCTTCCAGCAACTTCCGCTGAACAGACTGAGGTAGAGTCCGCTCGAGCTCAGGAAACGACTGCTCCGACAACAAGTAGAGTAGCTATTGAACCCTCAGAGATAAGGATAATCCCTTTTGAGTATGGGACAGAAGGCGTCATCCAGGCATTGGATGACCAGATTGAATATTCTGAAGAAGAACCAGCCCCGGCAGAAGTTATGGAACAACCAGAAGTTCCAGAAACTCAGGTTGAAGAAAACATTTCTTTGGCCAGAGGCGATGAAGACGTGTCAACGTCCGAGCTACCAGCTGCTGATAACTTGTTGAAGAATGTTTGTAAAGATATCATTCTTCGAACGGATATTCCAGAAAAGACTGAACCGGCAGTCGATATTGAGCTTGCTATCATTACTGTTCCTGAGATTTATTCATCTCAAGGACTAGATGAAGATGTGAACATCATGGACTCCGGATCAGAGACTCATCCTGAAGCCGGGGATAAAAAAGAGTCTGAAGAAGAAGGAGATGATTGGCATGCTGGCACTTCTACTCCTTATGATGAAGATAAAGTCAAAGGGAACAGAATGGAACTCAGCCCCGAACCTGCTCAATCTCCGGACAATGCTCCAGTACCCAGTAATTTTGGAGCTGGAAGCAGCCACATAAAGCAGGTGTCGGACACCGTCATGGACCGGCTACGAGAAGACGCAAGACTCCCTCACCACATAGAATATGAACCTCAGCCTGGTAGAATTTTATTCCAAATTTTGTTTTTACTGTTTCTTTTTCTTTAGATACTAATTATTTTTTCTTTGACTAGTAGGAACTGCTGCAGCAATGAGTTCAACTCATGCTCCACTTGTCCAGACTGATGCTGATGAAGGGAGCTCGCACTTGCCAACTTCTCCAGCAGCACATACCTCCGTTCCCAGGATAGAAAACATGCAAGCTTCTTCTTCAATGATGACAGCGACTCCTGGGTTCGAGACGGGACTGGCAAGAACTCTAGGGATGTATTCAGATATTATCTATTCATATCTGGATACGTACTCCAAGCGTTTCTTGAAGGACGAAGCTATGCCCTTCTCTGAGCTTCGAACTATGATCAATTTCCCGCTCATGGCGTTGAGACATGCTGGTTGCGAATCTCAGTGCATCTTCTTCGAACATCTCCTGGATGAGTTGGAAATAACTATCCGAAAATACTGGGAGACTAAGAAGGAAGACATTCATTCTTTAACGGTGGCTGAGATCAGTCAACTAGAGCATGAAGCCCAGTCCCAGCAAGCTGCATTAGAAGCATTTTTTGCCTCTTCTTCTGAGATATTAGTAGAAAAGGGTGAAGAAATATTAGCTACTCGTCAGAGAGTAGAGCTTCTGGAGAAAGATAAAGCATCCAAAGCTGAAGAGCTAAAGAAGTTGAAAGAGGAGTTGGCTCGTCTTCAAGAGCGAATTGCTGTCATAGAAACAGAGCAAGCTGAGGTCATTGCTGCTTATATTTCTGAAGCCAAACGCTGTGAAACTTTTCAAAAGGAACGAGAGCAGATGCAGACAGAACAAATTGAAGAAGTTAATCGTCTCCAATCTGCTATTATCATTTTTGATGAACAAAATGTCGCTGTTGAAGCAGCAAAAAAAGTTCAAAAAGCTCATGAAGAGAAAATGAGTATTGTACTTGATCGTATTAAGGAGCTAATAACTCCTAATAAATAGATCTTGTAATCAATATTTTGATTTTGAATAAAGACGAATGAGAACCTTTGATCTGATTTTTGACTTTGTTGTTTTAATAATGAAGAAAATATGTTCAGAGGTAAATAATACATGACACATTTCAATAGAATAGAATATACAAATGAACTTTGTAATTCTATCAGAAGATATTAAACCAGAGATGATCTTAATTTAATACTGATTAGAAAAAATAGAATTCAGACATAAAAATATCTTTGAACTCAATTTTTCATGATCTTTGGATTCGAGAATCAAAAGACTAGATGTCATTTTCATAAATATGATACTGACATGGATGATGAACGATGATGAATGTAATAAATGAACGGATGAACCGTCAGGCTTTAATGAACGGGCGAACCGTCGGATGAATGTGATAAATGAACGGATGAACCGTCAGGCATTAATGAACGGGCGAACCGTCGGATGAATGTGACGCTTCATTATTTGAGGAACTTCTGTCTATAAATATAGCAGAAATCTGACAAGAACGAACACTTCTACTCTTCAACATAAAAATGTCGTCTGAAGAAGTATCCAAGAAGGCTGAAATCACCCCGAAGGTTCAGAAGGGTACTGAAGAACGCCCTGCCGATCCAGTTCAGCCGAAAGAGGTAGAAGCAGGCGAAGGTTCGTCTGCACCCAAGCCACCACGAGACATTCTGAACTTTCTGCTTGATCCAGGAAGGACTGAAGAAGAGGAAGCCATGAGGATGGCTGCTTGCAAGTTCCTCGTGGGTTCCAGCAAAGAAGTTCTCAGTTCTTTTGCTGATTGCGTTTTCGAGAAGGACGGCAGCGGTCCGCGTCCAAATGTAGAAAAAGATGATAGTGATCTTCCTTAATATCATGTGCCATCATCCATGATGAAATAAAATTTGAATTTTATTCATGAACTTGAACTTTGTCTGATGATTTACAAGCATTTATATTTATACATAATACTTTTTAAGGAATTTGCCATTAATCAGCATCATAGCAATTCGACCATCCAGTTCTGAGAGTTGATAAGCTCCATTTGAGAAAACTCTGCTCACAACATAGGGACCTTCCCACTTTGCGTCAAATTTGCCTTTGCTCATATGAGTCATAGTCATAGGACGTCTGACTGCAAGAACAAGTTCTCCTTTTTGATATGCTCGAACTCTGACTTTCTTGTTAAAAGCTCTTGAGATTCTAGCTTGATAGAATTCAATATTCTGTTGAGCAGATAATCGCTTTTCATCCAGAGCTTCTAATTCTTGAAGTCGAAGACGATCATTATTCTCGGTGGTAAGTTCATTAGCGATTGCTATCCTTAAAGAAGGAATTTGAATCTCTAATGGAAGAACAGCTTCGCATCCATACACCAGAGAGAAAGGTGTACATTTAGTAGTATTACGAACTGTAGTACGGTAAGCCCACAAACATTCACCGAGTTTCTCACTCCAATTACGTTTGTTGGTAGAAACAAACTTCTTTAAGAGTTTGATGATAGTCTTGTTGAAAGCTTCTGCTAATCCGTTAGCTGCCGGATTATATGCGGTAGAAGCCACATTGTTGATCCGATGATCGTCACAGAATCGAGTAAACTTCTGGCTGACGAACTGTGGTCCATTATCATGAATAATGCGTCGAGGAACACCAAATCTGTAGATGACATGGTGTTTGATAAAGTTGATGACATTGGAAGTTTTGACTTCAGATAAGGGAATAGCTTCGGCCCATTTGGAGAAATAATCGGTTATTGCGAGAATAAACCGATGATCTTTTGATGACGGCGGATTGATCGGACCAATAATGTCCATGCCCCAAGCTTCGAAGGGCCATGATGCTGCCGTTGGATGTAGAAATTCTGAGGGTTGATGAATAAAATCTGCATGGATTTGACAAGCTTTACACTTTCTTGCATATTCGATAGCATCTGATACCATAGTGGGCCAATAATAACCCATACGTCGAATACGGTCTTGAAGTTTTGGTCCAGGCTGATGTGCTCCACAAATTCCATCATGTGCTTCGCGAATAATTTGTTGAGCCTCATCACCGACAATACATCGAAGAAGTAAACCATCATAAGCTCGATGATACAAAGTTTTTGTAGTATGATTGTAATAGAATCTGAGTGATCGTCGTCTGATAGATGCTGCCTCACTCGGATTATCTGAAAGGATATCATACAATACGAAATCTAAGAAAGGAAGTCTCCAATCTTTATCCATATTCTGAGTTTCAGCTGAATTACTGAAGGTGAATTCCATACTAGAATCAGATGAAGATGATAATGATTTGCAACTTAATCCAAATCCTCTTGTTGCATTGACATCATGAGATGTTGATTCTTCAGTGTCAACTGGAAGTCCTAGAGTTAGATTGTTTTCGAGATGAAATAATTCTCGATTACAAATAACAATCATTTGTTGACGTCTAATTGGAATAGCCAATACTGCCGCGAGATTAGCAAGAGCATCAGCTTCTGTGTTACATGTTCGCCTAACATGCTCGATGAAGAATCCTTCAAATGAAGAAGCCATAGATATAGCCGATCTATGATAAGAAACCAGATCTTGATGGCGAACTTCATAAGTATCCCTTATCTGATTGACAATGAGTTTAGAGTCTCCATACGCTTCCAAATATTGAATATTCAGATGTTTAGCGAGTTGAAGACCGATAAGCAGTGCATTGTACTCAACAACGTTGTTTGAACATGGTTGATCGAGAGAATAAGCTCTTTGGATAGCAAGACCTTCTGGTGATACAAGAACAATTCCAACTCCAGCGACAATGTCACCATTAGGACCTATTCTTGAAGCTCCGTCAAAGAATAGACGCCAAGTAGAATCTTCTTCAGCAATTTGGTTTGAGTCTAGGACTTCATCTGGAATTTCATCGTAGAGTTTTGAATTCTCTGGAATTGAATGAGCAGCCAGAAAATCAGCTAATGCTTGTCCTTTGACTGATTTCTGAGGGATATAATGCATATCATACTGAGCAAGTAAGATTCCCCAGTTAGCCAATCGAGAATTTAAAATGCTTGGTTTCTTCATCATGACCCGTATGGGGTTGATCCTGGAGATGACATGAATAGTCTGACCAATGATATAATGTCGTGTCTTTTGAACAGCGAACATCAGGGCTAGACATTCTTTTTCGACCGGTGAATATCGAGGTTCAGCTCCGGTCATAGTACGACTGAGATAGTAAATGGCTTGTTCATGACCATTTTTATTCTTTTGAGCGAGCAATGCACCCAATGAATGACTCATTGCTCGGGTATATAGGAGGAACGGTATTCCTGAGACAGGAGGTACCAATACTGGAGGGCTCATCAGATATTGTTTTATATCATCGAATGCTTTCTGACATTCATCATTCCAGACAAAAGAAACACCTTTCTTTATAAGTTTATTGAATGGTCTGCAGCATCCTGAAAGATTAGAGATGAATCTACTGATATAAGCGATCCTTTCTTGAAATCCTCGTAGCTCTTTTAAGGTGCGTGGAGGACGCATCTCTTGGATGGCTTTGATCTTCTCGGGATCCACGTGTATACCTTTCGAGGTAATGACGAAGCCGAGAAATTTGCCACTAGAGACGCCTAAGAAGGACTTAGTAGGTTTCATCTTTAATTGATGCTTACGCATTAGATCAAAAATAGTCTTCAAATCTTGGATATGATCCTCTTTTTGTCGACTTTTGACTGCAATATCATCAACGTAGCATTCGACTGTTTTTTGTAAGTATTCACGGAATATAGTGCTCATGGCTCGTTGATAAGTTGCTCCTGCATTCTTGAGACCGAATGGCATAACTGTATAACAGTATGTACCGATCGGCGTTCTAAAAGAAGTGTATTTCTCGTCATCTGGAAACATTTTAATCTGATTGTACCCAGAATACCCGTCCATGAATGACATCCATTCAAACCCACAGGTATTGTCGATCATAACATCAGTAATTGGTAGAGGGAACTCGTCTTTAGGACATGCCGCATTGAGATCGCGGAAGACTATGCATACTCTGATCTTGCCAGTCTTTTTAAGGACAGAAACTATATTAGCCACCCAATCGGGATGTTGTTCCTCTCTAATAAACCCAGAGGCCATGAGTTTATTGACTTCAGCTTCAATTGCATCCATGATGTCTGGACGAAATCGTCGCTGTTGTTGCTTGACCGGTTTAGCATTTGGCATGATGTTGAGTTTGTGAGTTGCTATCTGTGGATCAAGTCCTGGCATATCTTCATAACTCCAAGCGAAAACATCAATGTATTCACGAATAAGTTTGATCATGTCTTGCTTATCAGTTTCTGAAAGACTTTCACTAATGAATATTGGTTTGGGGGATCCCTCTTCACCAACATCTATTTGAACAAGTTTGTCTTCAGTCGAAGGTTCTTTTTGCTCGAATCGGAACTCCCATTAATTATCTAACCTTTGGGCCCATTGTTCTGATTCAGGTGAGATTTCAAACTCGTCTTCGTTTTCATCATCTTTTTCAGAACCGTCAATAGAAACCATGTTGGAAGACAGAATGTTGTAGTGGAATTCACCAATACTTGTATCAGAATACCAAGAGGTGGTACTAGAAGAATCAGATCTCTTATCTTCGTCAGATTCGGGATCTTCATAGACAGTATTGATAAAAGGAGTAGGAGCAATATAACCTAATCCGCATTTTGTCCTCCCATATTTCAAAGGAGGAATCCGAACAGGCACTTTTCTTCCTTTTTCATTATTGAGGCCAGTTCTGAAGTCATAGCCCATATTTTTAATGATGTCTTTAGATTGCTGACTATAACGACGTAGTTGTAATCTTCCAGTATCATCGTTTTTGTCATCATCTTCTAAATCAGAAGGATTCTGAGGCCCTTTGTAGAAGAATATTGGAATGTCTCCTGGCTTCCTACTAGGAACCAGAAAGTATGAAGTTTGTACTGATTCTAGGGATACATCTGTATGAAAAGTCTGTACAACTCCTATAGTTATTGTTCTCAAGTCATCTAACAAATGCAAATAACTATGAACATGATTACACATATCAATATACTGCAAAGATGGAGACTTTTCATTAAATTTAAAAGCAGTAGTATTTACATTGGGAGAAGGCTGAGCCTTAGAAATCTTAGCCAAATCAATGACTAAAGGGGGAGAAGAAGAACGAGAGAAAGTTTTGTTTCGATTAAGATCGATAACAAATGGCTCAGAAGAGGTGAGCTCCCTTGAAGCCTGAGATGGAAGAGTAGTCCGCCCTCCAACAGGGATTACCAGAGTATCATGTTTTATATGTGAAGATACAGGAACTGTAGTACGCCCACTGACAGGAATGATCAGTGTATCTTGAGTAGACGACTGAGGTAATGGAGAGATCCGTCCGCTCACTGGAATAATGAAAGAACTTTCTCCAGAGGGTTTAGGAGATTGTTGCTGAGTAGTTCGACCTTTAACAGGAATTATCAAGGTCTCACTTTGCGGATCCTCTTTCTCCATAGCTTGTATCACCCTTGTATACTCTTCTTTGTACATCCGGAAATCATTGAAATAAGCTTCAACCCCATGGAAATGATTTATATCAGCAATTTCTTTTTGTACTCTTCCATTGCTGTCAATGTATTTAAAACACTGATGAAGAGTAGAAGGCACCACATTATTTTCATGAAGAAAGGGCCTCCCCAGAAGAAGATTATAAGATCCCACGATCTCGATCACATAGAAGGTGACTTTGGATCTGAAATCGCCTATCTGAAGTTTCAGATGAATCTTTCCCAAAGGCTCGCTTCGGCTTTGATTGAATCCCAAGATAGTAGTAACCGTCTTGGAAAGCTTCTGAAGAGGGATTTTTAGTTCATCCAACAGACTCTTAGGCATGATACTTATAGCAGACCCTGGATCAATGAGGATACGATCTATCTTTATCGTATCGATATAACCGGTGTAGTAGAGAGGCCGATCATGTCGATTATCCTCCAGTAGCATGTCGTCTTGTGTAAAGATGATATTTGGGATAATCTCCAATACACTGTTACAATGTAAGCAAGTGGCAGGTTCTTCATCTGGCTTCTTTAATTGTGCAAGACAAGCGTCAGCCTGTAGAAGTGCCTCACTTAACGTCTCCCGAGTCTCTTTAGAAAGACGTAGAAGTTCAAAGAGGGACATTCTAGCTGGAGTATTAGCAAGTTGATCTAGAATGTCGAAGTTATAAGGCTTCTGAAGTCCAAGAGGAGGGGACTTCTTGATTGGTTTATCAAATCGAGCCTGTTGTTTGCCTTTCTCAAGAGCTGTGGGCTTGGAAGGAGTAGGTTCAACCGGTGCAGTTGAAAGAACAGGTACTGTGGATGATTCTTCCTCAAGAGGAACATCAGGAGCATATTTGTCAGCAGGAGGGATATCAGGAGTATCCTCAGGACTCTTGGAATAATCCTTTAGATAAGGTTTCCCTGTTCTAGTAGCACCAGCAAGTGCTTCTGATTTATCTTTTGATTCTGTGTCGGGAGTAGATCCGAAAGAAGTCATATGACATGACTTAGTTTTCCCAGCCTTCTTAGCTTTTCGGGAAGTAGTCTTTTGAAGAGGAGAAGATTCAAAATCTGCTACAAGATCAGGATGAATCCATATGATTTCTCATGTTTCCATAGTGATCGGTACTAATCCTTCAGACTGTGGAGGAGGAATATTCACTATTTCAAGAGTTGCCTTGGGAATAGGAACAATCCCGCTTTCAAGGAGTTGAGGAGGGAAATCTCCGAATTACATAGAGACGACGTTGGAGGTGACGATCTTCTCTTTCGGAGTAAGAGAGATAGCTCCAGATTTAATCATTTCCTGGATCTTTCCTTTCAGTACATAACATGTACGAACTGTGTGACCCAACATTCTGTGGTATGGACAGTATTTAGGATGATCCGTCTTACCAGCTTCATCAGGTTTCTTGATTTCAGGATATTGTATTTTATTACCTTTAAGCAAACATTCAAAGATACCAAGGACATCATCGTCATCAAAAGAGTATTCTTCTTTGGGATGAGGTGCTCTTGGTTGTTGAGTTGTAGAGGCAGGAGGAGTTTGAATAGTCGAAGCATCTTTACTCTGAAGATTAACTTTAAGGGTTTCTTTTCCCTTGCGAGTATTGGATTTGGCATTATTGTTAGTACTTTGACCTGTTTCTTTGGGAGTCATCTGCACTCCTAAACCTTTGAAGGTTTCAGCACTAATTTCTGCGACTTTGGCACTAACTATGAAAGAAGGCCAATCTTGAAATTGAGTAGATCCTATCCACATGCTGATAATTGGCAACAGATTTGATTTGCATGTGTCGATGGTGACAGCATCAGGAGTTCCAAGAGGCATCTTCAGAGCTTCTCTTCGAAACCGTTCAATGAATTCCTCTATAGTTTCATTATTTTTCTGCTTGATTCTTATAAGAGCAGACATAGTCATGTCATTGAGCCCTTCATAGAACCGTTCAAGAAATATTTGTTTGAAACCGGCAAATGAGGTAATACACCCATCCGGGAGACTTCTATACCATTCATAAGCCGTTCCTTTGAGACATCCGACAAACACCCGAGTAAGGAGGGCGTCACTTGGTTGCAGCTGGTCAGTCATCACTTCAAAGTGATTAATAAATTGACTCGGAGAAGTGGTTCCATCATAGAATGAGATAGTAGGAGGCTTGTATTTAGGAGGATACGATACTTGCTTCCATTCTATTGGATAAGGTTGCTTGATGCCTAACCTTTGTAAACCATCCTTCTGTTTGAATGCCTCAAATTAAGTTCGGAGATTCCTCAGTTCTTCAGTAACAACTCCGAAAGATTATGGAGTTGGAGCTTGTAGAGAATAGTTGGGAGGAGGAACAGCATTATATGCACTACCCCCAGCTCCAGAGTGACTAGGAACTGGTTGAGCTTGCCTAGGAGTATTAGATTGTACTGCTGGAGGGACATGTACTGGACTTACACCAGTGTCAATTGGTATGGCTTCAGGTACAGTCTGTCGATTTTGCAGCTGGGTTGCCATGAGTTCATACATCGACTTCATAGTATCAGCCATAGATTTCATTTGCTGTTCCAAAGAAGCAATCCTTTGTTCTTGAGGAGTCAAGAAAGAAGAAGGTTCATCAGTATTCCCATCGACCATATAAGTCGTGACTGTACGAGGGATTATTGATGAACTGGTGGATGTTGTATGTTCTGAATCATTGCTTTGTGTATCAAAGTCATTTGTAGGAGAACTACCTCCAGTAGGCAGAGGTAGGAAGTTAGATTCTCCAAAAAATTCAGAATAATCTTCAGAAACAGAAGTTCTTTGACTAGAAGCCAGGACTCTTGCTCTAGTGTCTCTGTGTACTCCATCTGGACTATCAGTTCTACCCCCAGTATCCCGAGAGGTCATGTTAACAGAAGCAAACAGAGGTTCATCTTCGTCAGGCATAGGTTCACACTGAATTCGGGTGAAGACAGATTGTCGTTTAGTTTGACATCTGCATTGCATCATGACTTTTGGCTGGAAGTTACATGCAGCATCAGCATGGTCATGATCCATTGATTGACATCTGCATTGAATTATGACTTTTGGCTGGAATTCACATTCAGCATGGTCATGATCTATTGACACAGAATTATTCCTTCTCTTCTGTTGAAGGTGTTCTCGTAAATCTATCTGTGAAGATTGAGGTACATCAGAGAACATTCTTTGTGTATTTTTAGGAATATATTTCTGGTTCTTGGGTCTTGATGGCTCTTGATTATAGAGAGAGTGATTAATCTGAGCCACATAATTTCTAGCATACTCCGCATCTGGATCTCTTGCTTTTGTTTCCGTTTGGTATGGTTTTTTGACACCAGAAGTGCTTCCCAAACGGATTTGATTAAGTTTTGTTCTTAGATCAGTTGGAGGTAAAACATTGGTTTTTAATACTTGGAGTTTTCCTTCCATTGATCTGGATATTTGCAGAAAAGGAAGAGTTGAACCATCCCCTTGATTAGGAGTTGGTAACAGACCTTCTTTTATAGACAAATTCTGTGCCAAATTCGAAGAAGTCGTAGAAGAAGACATTAAGAAATGTTTCTTCTTAGACTTATTCAAGTTTTGAGACATAGAATGTCCAGAAGGAAGAGAAGTCAAAAGACCATCTCCTTTTCTTTGACTAACAAAACTGTCAGTTAAAGCTGTTCCTGAAGTAAACACTACAGGAGCAGAAGAAACAACTAAAGAGTTATTTCTTTTCAAAGGGACTTTGTGTGTCATTTG
This sequence comes from Iris pallida, assembly GCA_029216955.1. Classification (NCBI taxonomy): domain Eukaryota; kingdom Viridiplantae; phylum Streptophyta; class Magnoliopsida; order Asparagales; family Iridaceae; genus Iris; species Iris pallida. The sequence goes on from JANAVB010018993.1 coordinate 7,169,326, forward strand.
TGGAGGAATTCTAGCAAGACCACCCCCATTTCTAGTAGAACTTGGCAAAGAAGAAGAGATAGCTAAAGAGCTATTCTTTTTAGATGATGTATGCGGAATACACGCTGAAACAGACTTGGTTAAAGAACCAGTGCTGTTGGCATGACTTTTGATTTTAGAAATACACGCTGGAACAGATTTGGCTAAAGAGCCAGTGCTGTCAGCGTGACTATTGAATTTGAGATTGTACGCTGGAACAGGCTTGGTTAAGGAACCAGTGCTGTCAGCGTGACTTTTGGCTTTGAGATGACACGCTGGAACAGGCTTGGCTAAGGAACCAGTGCTGTCAGCGTGACTTTTGACTTTGAGAGTGCACGCAGGCTTGGCTAAGGAGCCAGTGCTGCCAGCGTGACTTTTGACTGCTGTCGTCTTCGAGCACACAAGAGCGTGTGTGCTTGCAGTAGAGTCTTTGCCAGTGTTAGGAGTAGACACTGTGGCAGAAACTTTACCATTGGTTGCCAACAGATTCTTAGGGACGTAGACAGATCGTCCCTTCGACTTGGCAGTGGTGATGGAGGCTGAAGTGGGCTTGCCACACTTAGCCCGCTGCATTTCTTCGTAGGCGAGTTGATCGAATTGGATCGATATCACCTTCTTCGTCGAGCCGACTGACGAAGTGTCGTATTGAGTTGTTGCCATCTCAGAAGAGGAGATGGTTTTTCCCAGCAGAGTCGCCAATTTATTTTCCATAAATAAATTCACTTTATTTATTGTGTTTCTGGGAAAATACAACTGTAGGAATCCGATCTAGAAGACGATCGCTTTATCCCTTAGACGATGCGAAGAAGAAAAGCTCTCAAAATTTCAACAGCAATTTAGATATCTATGTATCTGTACAATGAATGAGAAAAGAACTCTATTTATAGAGTCAAAAATAACTGAAAAGATAACTGTCTTCACAACCTGTGCATAGTTGAAAATCACGCAGGATTTAACATATGCAAGGTTATGAGAAGTTACTGGACGTGGCCTGTAACTGTTGGACACATGACAATCGTGCATGAGTCGTGTGCAAGTTACAGGACACGCAGGTGAGAGATCGGTGGCATGGCTGCCACGTACTCTAATTTGATGAAATCCACGCAGGCTTGTTGAGGACGAAATCCACGCAGACTTTGGTGCAGAAAGCTTCAGAATCCACGCAGACTTGGGGCAGAAAGCTTCAGAATCCACGCAGACTTGGAGCATAAAGCTTCAGAATCCACGCAGACTTAGTGCAAAAAGCTTCAAAATACACGCAAGCTTGAGAAAGGAACATAGAAGTTCAAAATACACGCAGACTTGAGAAAGAAACATAGAAGTTCAAAATACACGCAGACTTGAGTCAGAACGGCCAGCTGTCTTGATTCGACGTACCTCGACTGACACAAAATCTCTGACATTGATTGCCTTTTGTCAGTCGCATTAAATGACAATAAGCTCTTTTGGTACGCCAACTTGATGAAGGCTGAGTCATGTTGAAGAAGATTTCGAAAGTCACGCAATAGTCGGCTGTGATCTCTCGAGTTCCGTGCATACGTGGCATGCGAGGAGATATTCTTTGACTATCGTGCTGTCAGTCATAATGGCACTCTGACAAATGATGAGCTGTCTCTCAGCGTGACTTTTAAACATTGTCTTGATCAACTCAGCGTGACTTTTAGACTTTGTCCTGATCAACTCAGCGTGACTTTTAGGCTTTGTTCTGATCAACTCAGCGTGACTTTTAGGCTTTGTTTTGATCAACTCAGCGTGACTTTTAGGCTTTGTTTTGATCAACTTTGTATTTCATGTTGTTATTTGTAACAACAAAACAACGAACAATATAGAGTCTTCTCTCATTCAGTAATGGTTGAAAGTTGGGGATTAAATCTTTCTTAATACTTGCATGAATTCGATCGCCCTGCAAAGGAAAAAATAATTTCAGTACACAAATATTTATGCATATAATTTATTCAAGTATTCAGTTCATTTTATTATTATTGAAATACTGCCATTATCTATAATTATGAAATCATTGGTATTATTTTTATTATTCATGATATACTGCCATTAAATTTTTTGTGGAATCTGTTAAGTTTTATTACATGTTGGTAAATCAACATCCTCCTATTTTCTCAATTCTTTCCTAGGGTGTAAGTACATTTATGGATATTTTGTTATGCTATATACAATTTTAATTATATAACTGAATGTTGTTTTGATATTTAACAGTTGATAGTAGCAACTAAAGCTATATTTATATCTGAATGTTGTTTTGATATTTAACTTTAATTTCAGCCACTTTTTCAGTTGGTACAAATGACAGTAAGGAGGTCACTGTAAGTTACCATCATCATACAATTATTTTCGTTCGGCTATCGTTAAAACCATTGGCGGGACATTAGTTGCAGCCATTGGCAATGATGATTTGGCAGCAATTGGCGGGTTAATCGTTTTAGCCATTGCTGGTCATTCTAAATTTGAGTCTCTCAAGTCTTAATCATGAGTCATGTGTGGCTATGTGACCGTGTGAACTGCTGTTGTAAAAGATGCTCTTTTTCACTGGCATTTGTGTATTTTTTTCGTCGAATTTTAATTGTATTTGTGTTTTATCATTTAATTATTACGTTCGACTATCGTTAAAACCATTGGCGGGACATTCGTTACAGCCATTGGTCCATCGGCAATGATGATTTGGCAGCCATTGGCGGGGTATTCGTTACAGCCATTGGTTGGTTATTCTAAATCTGAGTCTATCAAGTCTTTAACATGAGTAATAGTAGTTTATTCTATTATTGTACATCACCAATTTTTTTGGATTATATTATACTTAAACAGAATTACAGAATGTAATATACTGAGGTTAAATAAAATTACCTCATTATCGTTTTATGTTACTGGCATTTGTGTTTTTTTTGCTATCGTTTTAACGTTTTATGTTACTGTCATTTGTATTTTTTTGCTATTGTTTTTTATGCTGTTAATTAGGTGTCATTTGTACTTTGATTAGGTGTCATTTGTACTAATACAAACATATATTCTATATATAAAAATAACACCAGTAATTTAGAAGGTTTGATATTGATAGAATATGAAAAACTTTTCCTTACATTAACGTACATCTCACTCTAAATATTAAATTTTTTGAAACCATATGGAAGCATTGAATTATTAAAACAGTTCAATGTAATAGTAGTTTATTCTATTATTGTACATCACCAATTTTTTTGGATTATATCAAACTTAAACAGAATTACAGAATGTAATATACTGAGGTTAAATAAAATTACCTAAGTATCGTGAAATACACACTCGAGACTGAATGGTTGCCCTTTCCCTCCGTATCCGGGTACCTCATACATACGAATGAGTCGCACCTTCAAATTCCAAAATGTTTTGGATGGACTGACCTCACGAATTAGTGAGAAGAAAGGAGCCATTGATGAAGAAATTTTTCTATGAAAGTTGAAGAGTGAGGATGGAATCCATTCTTTACTGTATTTATAGACAGTATGAACACAACATTATTAATGTAATATATGTTGGAAAACCAACAGTTTTCTTGGTTGATGGAGAAATGTGTTTGCCACATTTATCTTGAAGCAAAATATTGAAATTGGTGTCGAATTTATTATTGGAAGTGTCACATTTAGTTCTAGAAGTGCACAGAAACCTAAGGGTTGCAAATGACATATGGAAGCTTCTGAACTTGCCAAAGTTAAAGCTAATGTTTATATTATGGCACGACTATGGATAACGAATCTGGTACGTTTATGATTTTTTTGGTTGTATTTAATGTAGCTGGCAGTTGTTTAATTGTTGAGATAGAATGTTCTTGGGAAAAGTTTTTCTTTTTTTTGAATAATTTTGTACATGGCTGAAGGTTAATGTATCATTTTGTACATGGCTGAAGGTTATTTATTTCATACAAAGAAATAAGAAAATTTGTTAGTTTTTTTTAAAAATGAGAGTAAAATTTAAGCAAAATTTTGGTTGATTCATAAAGAATGGAAATATTTGTTAGTTTTTTTTAAAAAATGAGAGTATATATTAGTTTCTATATTTTGAATGGGAACATTTGTTAGAATATTTCATAAAAGTAAGCATTGATGCTTACCTCTTCATGAGCAAAACTCTCGCTACGACATGTATATACGTGGATCAGTTTGTATACACCTTGACCATCTCCCACTTAGCAGCACATTAGATCCGTATTCATTGACATGTACCATTGACAAAATTTACATAGATAACATTATTCGGTTTTGGATCGATAATCGAACAAAATCGAAGGTTCAGTTCGGTTCGGTTTGAAAAAAATTGGTTTGATTTCAATTTTAAAAAAATTTATTCGACTTCGATTTTGAATTTCGGTCTAAGAATATATATATTTTTGTACATTTTGAAATTAATAATTTTATGTAGTTGTCTAAAAATTCAACTTTGATAATTTAATAACCAGTCCAACTTTGTGCCCAATTTTAAAATACAACAAATGTTAGTATAAAAATATATTTTTTATTATAATTTAATTACAATTTTAACTTTAGATTGGTTCATTGAACAATAGAATAATCCAACCAAATAAACAAAATTGATTATCGGTTCTATTTCAGTTATGGATAATTTCGATTCGATTACGAATTCGGATTTTTAGAAGTTCGGTCTACTCAGTTTTGACTATTTCGGTTCGATTGAAACCGAATAAACCATCCCTAATGTCTAGCCCTAACTTAACAATTCACTTGCAGCAATACAGTCAACATCCAAACACCAGACGTAAATCACTCAAATAGGCTGAATTTTTGGAATAAATTTAGGAAACTCTGTCGAATCATCGAATTTACAAAGGAAACTCTGCTGAATTTATGGCATAAATTTTTAGAACATAGTAACTATTAGCTAGCCCAGATTATTCCAAAATTTGGCTCCGGCCTTGCACATAATCACTACAAGACATTCGGGTTTGCGTGATAATTAATTTGTGACAAGTGTAAAATTTGTCACTGAAAGGGTTATTTCTGTGACAAGTAAATTTTGTTGTCACTCATAATTTGATTCTCTGACAACAGTTGCGTATCGTCACACAGTTAAATTATTCAGTGACTATATTTTTATTGGTCGTCACAAAATGTTGTCACTGAAATAAAATTTTAATTTTTGACTTATGTCAAAGGCAAGTTTTATGTGACAAATAAAATACATGTCACTTATGATATATTCTGTGACATCCTTAAAGAATTGCAACAACAAGTTCTATGTGACAAGTGAAAATATTTGTTATTTAAGGTGTATTATATGACAAGTGAAAATTATTGTCACTTAAGTTGTATTATGTGACTTTTTTTTAAAGAATTGTAACAACAAGTTCTTTTTGACAAGTGATATACTTATCACTTAAGCTATATTATGTGACAAGTAAAAACCTTTGTCACTTAAAGTGTATTTTGTGACTTCGTCATAGAATTGTAACAGTAAGTTTTATGTGACAAGTGAAATACTTGTCATTTAAGGTATATTCTGTGACTTCCTTGAAGAATTGTAACAATAAATTTGTCACTTAAGGTGTATTATGTCACTTAAGAAAAATTCTGGCGGAATTCATATATATTATTATTATTTCTTTAACAAACTAATGGTTGTGGTTTAATGGTAGGATGTTTGATTCTGGAGTAAAAGGTGGCTTGTTCGAATCATATAGGATCAAAATTCATATATTTATTTTTATTTACAATAACATGCTATTTGTGACTATATCGTGCGTCACTTATAACATTCATTGTGACGATATATGTCGTCACGAAAAGAATACTATCAGTGACAAGATCTGCTTGTCATAGTTGAAAATTTGTAACGCCATAATGACAAAGTTTGCTAGTCATAGTTGAAAATATTTTGTGATGTCATGTTTTAATTGTCACTTTTTCTTTTAGCTACGGAGGTATATGTAACGGAAGTTAGTCGTCACTGTACTAGTCACAGAAGATATGTTATGACAAGTTTTACAACTTCTGTGACATGCTCTTATATCTTAACATCGTATGAATCTTGGTCGGGCCAACAGACCAGTTTTGAAAAATCTTCCATCTTCTTCTCGAGGAATCTTGATGTTCATACAAAACAAATTTTTCTCGACATCCTAAAATGTCAAATTAATGGGTGATACTAATAAATATCTGGGACACAAACTCCTTCTCCCCAAAAGTAGAGTCTTGACCCATACTAATCTCATTGATTCTTGCAAAGCTACATTATCGAGTTGGAAAGGTAAATATTTATCTCATGCGGGAAGGACAACCCTCATCAATTCCACCTTATCTTCTCTTCCTGTCTATCACTTTTCCTCTTGCCCGATTCCAAAGAAAGTTACTAAAACTCTTCCATCTATCTATCGTAAATTCTGGTGGGGGGTGTTCAAGACAGTAAGAAGATGCACTTCAGAGCTTGGATTATCTTCACAAAGCCGAAGATCAATGGGGAATTGGGAATAAGATATTCTGTAATTAATTACCAACTTGGCACTTGAAAAACTGCCTGACTTGAAACTTTGTCCCTCTTCCCAAACAATACCTTAAGGAAAGTGAACTAGAGTTGTTCGTATTGTCGGATTATATCTCGTTTCCAGTTGAGCACTCAAATAGGGGGTGATAATGGAGTTGGTAATTTAGTCCCACATCAGTTAGGAGGTGGGATCATGTGGTGTAGATAATTAGGATTGGTTCAGGCCTTACACGAGAATTCAGACATATGGACTCAATTCAATATCATACATCATGGGCCAACTCCGTTTCGGATCACACTTTTCCAACACGCATAACTAATTGACACAGATCCTTTCGTCCATTTTGATCTTTCAAATGTATGAGTTCAGTCTCGCCCATTTCAGGATAATGGGTATGAATGGGCGAGGAGGCTGAACTGATGCAAAATATCATGGTTCTTGTTTTTCACCATCTTAACTGCAACCACTGTATTCAAAGTTCTTTCATTTGCAACCAAAACGAAGCGAACGTACTAAACCCTACTTTTGAAGAATATTAGTGGCAGGTGAGTGAGTATAGAAAAGGAAGATGGTAACAAATTAAAAATGCTATATTAGAACTAGAGAGAGATTAATCTGAAGATACCAATGACAAATTAATAGAACCCAAACCAAGAACCAAGAGGGTGAAAAACAAGATGTGAAGTCTAAATTGAAAACCAAGGAATAGAAAATGGAAAGGTTAAGTGAAGACAAATCAAGGGTTTGTGATAGTTCAATGAACTAGAATCAATTGAGCAGTATGAGAAACCAAAATTGTACAAAATATAGTTGTAACTATGCCAATCTCATTAGGCACGTAGTCATGTAGAACTACATACATAACTACAAACCTAACAAGTAGTTCAAGACACTGACACAGCTATGAGATTGTATCATTCAAGATACTGTATATTGCAGTAATCATCAAATCATACCGCAACGATGCATCAACACCATCACGCTCATTCATTACTGCTAACTGTTATAACACTCAACTACTGCGACAAACAAAAAGAAAAGCAATAAAGTTTTTATTCAACAAAGAGAGATCGGAGCAATTTTATTCACATTTCAATACATTATAAATTCCACCAATATTAAAATTCAGATGGAAGAATAAATGGGAACACCTGGAAGGGAGAAACCCGAGTCAACAATAAAAATGTTGCCAGTCAGATACTGGGTCGAGTCGTGAATCAAGTATCGGATGAGCGACGTGAGAGCCGGATCCAGTGTGCTATTAGCTTTTAGAGGGGTTATTTTCTCCATCACATGGGTGAGCCATTTCTTCTCCATAAGACCTTTAGTTATCTCGGACTTGAACAATCCAGGTGCGACTGCGTTCACTCTAATGTTAAAGACGCCCAGCTCCAACGCCATGACCTGCAAAATTTAGAACTTAATTAATGACTGGGGTTTTTGTAGATCATATTGTTCAGGAATCAGAAACTAAAATGTGCATTTGGTTGTGCAAGATTACGTGCAGGCATGAACCTTGTATGGACTACATGTGCACGTCACTTGGACAAACTTACCAAATGGTTAACCAGGATATATGTCCAAAGTACTTCAATATGAACTAATCAAAGTCCCAACATCTATCCGATGTGGGATTAAATATCGGAACTTCACAAGAAAAGTTGCATCCAAAATTACAAATACATGACTCGTTAGCTTATATTTCTAAAGATGGAGCTTCTAAATCCTTCTGTATGGCTTGCCAAACACTTCAGAGTTGTTATTAGTCATGCGTAAAATACAACTAAACAAAAACAAAAAACAAAAAATCATAGACAATCATCTGTTTAATATCCATATGTTTATTTGAGCAAATGCTATAAATTAATCAGGTACCTACCACTCACATTTAACAACATGCAAACAAACATCAACAGATTTGTGAACAGGAAAACACTTTTGTGACTAGAAATTCTAGTGGACGATAATCAAGTAAAATCAGGTCACTCATAATGCATCTCCCAATGTATATGTAGATGTACAGTAAGATGAGTTAGAAAGCATCTCAAGATAAATGAATTTGCAATAAGGTTACAAGAAATTCTATGGTGTAACGTTGAATTGTTAGAAAAATTTACCTGAACTCCTATAAACAAAATACCAAGAGGTTAGAGTTATCGGTCTACCGGAAAAGCCATGCACGAAGCATTGTCCTAAGATATTATACGAGGTCTATGTGTAGAATTTATCTGGAATCCTCCTAGAGGTAATTAAAATTTTCTTGCTACCGATTTTCCGTTGCTGCACACAGCTCCGAGAGAAACGATCCGAACTTAGCTTTGCCCAGAAAATTGAAGGAGGGACAATTTGAAAGAATGGAAAGAAGAATGATGGTTTCTATATAGACACAATTTTTTTTTTTGGAATGAGCTTAGAGAAGTTTGTTGGAGAAGAAGATGGTGTGAAGCTTTGATGGTGATAGGTTTGGCTTGGGTGCGTAAGAACTGAATTACCAATTTTTTTCCTTCTCTTTTATTCCCCTTTTCCTGGCAACCAACGAGAATATATATATCGAGCTACACATGACCTCAAGATTTAAAGGATAAATAATGAAAATTGATGAAGAATAATAGACTAGGCATTAGTTGTCCGTTGGAATAATTTCTAAGTCCAAAGATGAACACAAGCACTGCTAGCATCTGAATTTGTCGAACCATAGTACCTTGGTAATGGCATTGACACCTGCTTTTGATACATTGTAAGCACCTCCTCCAACAAAATGTACACGATCGAGACCAGTAATGGACGAAATATTGACCACGGAGCCTCTCAGTTTCGCATCCCTCATGAGTCTGCAGACATGCTTGGTTACCAACCATAGTCCAGTTAAATTGGTTGCCAGAACATTATGCCATTCCTCTTCGGGCCAATCTAATGGGGAATATACTCCACCTGGGACAAGCACACTGTGAAGTCAACAGTTTTTAAAAATGTAAAAATACACATTAAATCTATAAATAATTAGAAGACCAAAGAAAATATAACTATGTTGCTCTTCTTAAAAAAAAAATTCTCTTTAAAAAGTTAAATCTCTCCATTTAAAACAAACCTATCTCTATCTTAAAGAAAATAAGGCTTATCTATCTATTTATCTTTTAAATAGAAACATGTTTATTTATCTTTAAAAATAGATATAGATAAATTAATTTTTATTTTTTAAAACAGAGATTGATTATATATATATATATATATATATATATATATATATATATATAGTCCGGCAGTCCTAGCTCTATTGGTTAGGACGAGTGGCTCCCAGTGGGGAGGTCGCGAGTTCGAGCCCCTTTGCGGGTTTGTGCTCCCACTCACTCCACTCGCGGTGGCTCGGCGGCCATTTGGCCGCGGCCTCGAGGGGGGACGCTGGACAGGGCAATGATGAATTGACATGTGTGATGCGGGGCATCCGCAACGCCGGAGGCCTGTCGACATAATGCCACGAACTGAGCCCGGCATAAAAAGAAAAAAAAAAGAATATATATATATATATATATATATATATATATATATATATATATATATATATATATATATATATATATATATATATATATATATATGAAAATAAATATACCTTTAAAAAAATATTTAAAAATATTATTTTTAATGTTAATCTTAATGTTAATGTTAATTTTAATTTAAATGTTATTTATGATGTTAATTTTTCAGTGTTAATGTCAATGTTAATTTTAGTTTTAATTTTAATCTTATTTTGGTTTTATTTTGAGTTTTAATTTTAGTTTTAGTTTTTAATGTTAATATTAATGTTAACAATAATTTTAATATTTATTTAATGTTAAATTTAATTTTAGGGTTAATTTTAATTTTAATGTCAATTTTTAATTTAATGTTAAAACTAAAATTAACATTAAAACTAACATTAAAATGAATATTAACAGTATAAACTAAAATTTAAACTAACATTAAAATTTAAATTTAAATTTAAATTAAAACTAAAACTAAAATTAATATTTAAATTTAAATTTAAATTTAAATTTAAATTTAAATTTAAATTTAAATTTAAATTTAAATTTAAATTAACATTAAAATTAACATTATTATTAGGATTAACATTAAAAGTAAAATATAATTTTTAAATGTATATTTATTTTTAAAGATAGATTGTTTTTAAAGACATATATATATTCTCTTTCTCGTGGACCCAAATCGTGGATATCCAGCCACCCAGCCGGAAAGCGAGTGTCCCCTACCGCTGACCACTAGGGATAAACGGATTCGACACACACACACACATATATATATGGCGCGGATCAAAAGTTCTGTAGGGTCTGGAGCTCCGTCGTCATCGACCGATGAATTGTGCGTGCGTGCGCGCGCGCAGGTCCTATGCGGTCCCCCCGATCCTATGGTGTGGGAGGGGGGGGGTGTATGTGTGTGTGTGTGTTTGTGGGGGGGGGGGGGTGTGTTTGGGGGGGGGGGGGGGGGGGGGGGGGGAGACGCTTCTTTTGATGGATTTTTGATCTGCGTCCTTATAAGGTCGTGTATAGACCTTTTAGGTATTGTGGGGGAGACCTTTTTCGGGGCTCCTTTCGCAAGATTTTTCATCCGCGCCCTTATATGGTCTTGTATAGACCTTTTATATATATATATATATATATATATATATATATATATATATATATATATATATATATATATATATATATATATATATATAAAGTATAGACATACAAGTCGGTCTAGATACGACCTTGATCTAGTTCATAGTAGTTCTACTCGTCCAGCTAAATTTAGTCATATTGGTGAAAGCTAGGATTGGCCTGGTCAAAACCTAATTTGGTCAAACCCTGGGCAGTCTGAGCCTGATCAAAGAAATTCTTTGACATAAATCCTGTCCAAATGATCCTTCAAACTACTTTTAACTTAGCCCGGCCATTGCTATTAGCACCACAAAAAGTGTTATTATTTTTATCATAAAGAGGCTTGAAAAAAGTTAAAAATAAGCCGTCTAAGCTGTACGTTTATCCTCACATAATTAAGAAAAATAATAACTCCAAACTACCGTGGTATGTATATCCCCTCATGTAAAAAATAATAATAATAAAATCTTTTATCTACCCTAACATACATCTAAAATCCTATAAACATATCTATACAAACCAATTAAAATCATATTTGAACCAACTAAATGTTATTATCTAAATATATATTTAAAGTTCTAAAAACATATTTATAACAAATTTTAATTAACATGTATTAGATTATATTGAAACTATTTAAGTATAATTTAAATTTATATCTAATATTTTAATAATATAGTAGAATTTTTTTTAGTGTGTGAACATCGCAGGTGAACATGGCTAGTAGTCATAAATTTTGACATTCTTATAAGGGGCTATCAAAATTGCAGTACTATCTGGCTGAAAATGATTACCTCTAGTATGAATCAGAAAATTAATAATAATAAATAAAATTTAAATTTTATACATATATATAAAAAAGAGTATTCAGTCTACAACCCAGACCGCAGCCTACGCCGCCACCGCCAAGCCACCCTGGGGGGTGGGGGGCGTGGAAGGTGGTTTCGAATCATGTACCTCCCTTAGGAGGACCCCTCCTCCTAACTACTTGAGCTAGGAGCGTCCGATAAATAACTTTTATATTAAAAAAATCTCTTATTGCATTTATTGTATGCTCTTATATACGGATACGTTAAAGAAACGAAATTAAAAGTAGTAATAAAGCATTATTCCGACAAAGTGCAAGAAATAATTCCCGCCAAAAGAAAATCAAACAAATTCTAAATCTCTCTCAAAAATTCTAAAATTTTCACCTCTCACTCCTGCGTTGTTCACGAGCGCGTCGATCCTCCCGAACTTGCTCCACGCCGTCCTCACGGACTCCTCGATCTTCTTCTCCCCCGCGCTCACGTCCATCTCCACCGCCGTCGACCGGACCGGACCGGACCGGTTGAGCTCGTCGCAGAGCGAGTCGAGCCGGTCGGTCCGCCAGGCCGCCGCCACGACCCGGCAGCCGGCCCGGACGAGGTCGAGGCAGAGGCTGCGGCCGATCCCGGCCGACGCGCCGGTTACGAGAACCACCTTCCCTTCTAAGTCCTTCCATGGCACCTCCATCCAGAAGCTTCTAGAAGCTCTATCTATATGAATAATTCGCCGGTGAATCGTTCTCTCTTTGCTTTTCTGGGATTTCGGCCATATATATAGTTCGGAATTTACACGAATGTTGTTTTGGTAATGCAATTTAATAAAGAGTTTGGTAATAAAGTGGTCCCCAACACTCCAACAGTCTCACGTTGGAATAATTATGCAGTGAAATAAACAAGCTAGTGTGACAAATATAGTTACAACCAGAATCAAAGTGTCGCTTGCAACTTGGCTAGTCCACGTCTCTTCTGGAGGTCGGTGCTTGCTATTTGTATTCTTTGGACATGAATTCTGGTAGGGCTACCATTCGATTAATTCGGTTCAAATCTAACTGAATAACCAAAAGTCGAATTGGACCGAAAATCGAATAAGCAAAACCAAAACCGAACCAAATTATTCCATAACCGAATTAAATCGCTTCAATTTTTGGCTTATTCGAATTATTCGATTTTTTGGTTTATTTGCTAATATATATAGTAACTAAATAACTAGATATATATAGTAACTAAATAACTAGATATATTTAGTATATACCTATATATATTAATACCTCTCTCTCTCTTCTCTCTCTCTCTCTCTCTCTCTCTCTCTCTCTCTCTCTATATATATATATATATATATATATATATATATATATATATATATATATATAACTAAAAAAATTATTCGGCTTGGATTGAAACCCTAACCCAAAATCTAAACCGAATAACAAATTTTATTATTTTCAAAACCGAAATCGAACTGATTTTTTTTAAAACTAGACCGAATCACTTATTCGGTTCGATTCAGCTCGGTTCAGTTCGATTTGGTTCGATTTTCGGTCCAAAACCGAATAATTCTCACTCCTAAATTTTAGAGTTGTGAAAGTTTGATGCTCACAGTATGCATGCTTGCATTCATGCCACCAGAAGGAAAATTTATTTTTTTTCGTCGGCCAATTTGATTGGACACAGAGCGAAAGTTAGGCTAATCCACTCTTGTGTTCTTATTTATTTGGCCCGTTTAGGTTGAGCAACCACTAGTTGCATACACGATGTGTGTAGGACTGGCTTCCGTTAGTCCCATCCCGACCTAATCGATATTTCCTCCCTCCTCTTGTAGAAGAAAGAAATCGAGAATGAAATAAATTTCAGGTCTGGCGAAAGATTTTCGATACGTGAGAAGTGAAAGACTTTGATACGCTGTAATGAAATCGTAACCGCAATATAGTCAAATAAAAAATATATATACTACAGTGAACCAAACGATGTCCAAATATTTATTTGGTGACGGAACACGAACGGCCAGCCCTTTCATTAGCCCATTCATTTGGGATCTTCGACAAGTCTCTTGGTAGCCTCCTCCAAAGAGAGTTTGGTCCATGGAAGAAACGAGAAGGCCATGTATTGTCGAATACAAAGAAAAATATGAAAGTGTTGTGTTTGGGGATGAGAATGTTAGATGAGGTGCAGGAATTGCTCCACTCAGAGATGCAGTCAGAAACATGCTGCTAGTGAGGAATAGATATGGAAACGTTACATATATACATACACTTCATAACAAAGGTTTGAGAATTCCATTGACGAAGCATAATGGCAGTTCACATCGTAACCTGGTCCTGCTGGTGAAAGTAATCCAAGAAACTAAAGGCAGATACAAGTTTACAACAGAACCTAATTCTGATGGTTAAAGTAACATCCAAAAAAAAAAATGATAGCAACTAAAAGTTCCATCTATAAATTTCTTAAAGACATGTTCCTTTTGTATTCAAATACAAAAGAAACAAAACTACCCTCATTATTGGATTACACAGTACAAATTGCCGTCTATTAAACTAAATCCACCTGTCCCTACTTGAAAAAACAAGAAAGCATCCATACACCTGGCCTGTAAAGCCCAGGCAGGAGGCAGTCGAGTATATTTCTCCATGCCTGGTTGTTCATCGTAGGGATGCTCCATGACTTTGAGAAGCCTGCGGACCTCTCCATAATCACATTGTTCAGCAGCGCCTATAGCACTTTGACATAAATAATTGCGAAGAACGTATTTTGGGTTTACTGAGTTCATTGCAGCCTTCCTTTCCTCGTCAGGAATGCCACCAGAGACCAGCTTTACAATTGTTTTCAAAGGGGAAAAAAAAAGAGTCAGCAACAATTCCGCAAAGAGGATTATTAGATTCCACAGAAGATTACTCATGAATACTCAAAAAAAAAAGGGGTGTAGATAAACTAATTGGAAGTTATTAAAACAACTAGCTAGATAAAGCATGTATTTTATATATCCTACCTCCTGGATATAGCTCTGTACCCGATTAATCCAAGCTTCCTTCCTCTCCTGGCCAATGTCCAACAATGCAGCCTTGAGAGGAATAAGCAGCTCATCCCCCGGAATGTTAGGGTCGGCTTTGATATTAGAAAGCAATCTGAAGAAATCTGTGTAGTCAACTTTGTCAACAGCCAAGTTGTGAAGAAGCTTACTGATCATCTATTTAGTGTACTTTGGTAAACCAAGTTTTCTGGTCCCATATCTGTGAGAGTGCACATATAAAAACATTAATACCCACCTGCCATAGTCGACAAGCATTCTCAATTGTTATCAAGCAGAGATAATAGTACCTTTCCATAGCAGAGATAAAGTTGCAGTAAGTTGTGCAATATTCCACAAGCCAATGTCTGGCTGATTTGCAAAGCAATACCAACTTCCTGGAAGATCTGTGGTATTTGGAGTGTAACTTGGATCAAAGGCATCCAGAAAGTCAAAAGGACCATAATCGATAGTTAAGCCCAATATGCTCATATTGTCTGTGCTCAGAACACAATGGGTAAAGCCAAGTTCGCTCAGCAACCTCAACCGACCAAGCTGAAATGATTCAAAGCAGTTTAGATATCAAAATAATTTCCAAGATATATAGTCATTGCACATTACAAGTTGGCAACCGATAACAAGAGTACATGTGAAGAAAACATTACCTGCATAATTGTTCGATGTCAAATCAACAAGAGAAGAACCCTCCTCGCCAGCCTCAAAAGATAAGTCCTCACTCTTGTCCATCTTCTCAAGATGAGGAAAATGATGGTGGATTGCGTAGTCTGCTAAAAGACGAACAATTTCAAGGTCTTCTTTACCCCTAGAATCATGAATCTGGAATGAACCAAACCGAAGAAAGGATTGAGCAACATGGCAAACAATTGCACCCGGCTCATCCTTTGAATTGCCACTGCACAAAATCGAAGCCATAGAAGCATAAGTTAATTCTTCCAAGTTAAAAGGTACTGTGTATGATCATCAGACAATACAATTAATGTTGATATACATTAATACTCACTACTAAAATATCATCAAATAGCGACGTAATGTAGCGACGGCAAGAAATTACGTCGCCAGTAGCGACGTCGTTTTAAACACGTCGCAAAACGTCGCTGTCTAGCGACGTTCTGCGACAGGAGTGTACTACGTCGCCGAATAGCGACGTTCAGCGACATATTTTATGTATATGTCACCAAGTTTGCGACGGTTAGCGACGTCAAAACGTGACGTCGCTAAGTTATTTTACTTAGGGCACGCCGCTGCCTTCTTTCCCCCTCATTCTCACTCGAAAACCCGAAAATTTCATTTCCCCCCCCCCCCCACCCCCCCCCACCCCGGCGACTCCCTCCCCCTCTGTCAGTGCCCCCCCCCCCCCCCCCCGGCGACCCCCTCCCCCCCCGGCGACTCCCTCCCCCTCCGGCGAGCTCCTCCTCCTCGAGCTCCTCCTCCCCAAATCCGACCTCCTCCTCCTCTTCCTCAGGTAAACCCTAACCTAACTCCTCTCCTTCCTCCTCCTCCTCTCCCACGGACACACACACACACGCACACGGACACACACGGACACACACGCACACACACACACAGACACGGACACACACACACACACACACACACACACATATATCATTACCAACCACGCGTGAACACGTGCACGAGACTGCACTGTGTCATTTGTGTTCGTGTGTGTTAAAAAATAATTTGGACACGATTGTGTCCTGTTTTGGTGGACACTTGACACGTGTGACTCTATGACACATACACATATCATTACCAACCATTAGATTTTGCTATTAATTGAATTTGGATTTCGAATTTGGTTTATCCCCAATTTTCTGATACGTAGTTCACTATATATTAATTTTCTGAGATTAACATTTGTTTAAACTGATTTTGAATGATTAAACCATTATGATTAATCCCATATCTTCTCTGAGAATTAATGTGCATGTTAGGGTTCACATTGATTGGGGATTCTTGGGTTTTCGTATGCCATTGACTGTCAAAACTGAGAACAGTTTTTATACACTGTTTTCACATATTGGCACACACACATTACACTGAATTTTTTCGAGAAATTATGCACTGTTTACACCTATCTACACACACACATAAGTGTAACCTGAGAATATAAACACACACTACTGCTATCTACTGATTTTCCTGAGATTGATACACTGTTTGTGTATACTGTTTCTCTTATAGCTCACTCACATTACACTCAAAACCGAGAATAGCTAATTCACTCACACTATTGATTCCTATGTACACACACACATTGAGACACCTAGCCCATGTTATGTACACACACATGGCACACTTTACCCTATATACACACACCCTATTGTACACACACACTGTTAGCACACCACACACATGACACACACACATATATATACGTGTCAATCTGAGAACAGTTTGTACATTGTTTCCTCATATTTTATATATATATATATATTGCAGTCCATATTATCTCTTCATATCAGTCCAGGCATTTATTTAGTTCCAGTCCTATTATTTGTCTTGTATTCAGTTGTTCAGTCCCATGACTGACATATAGATTAGGTATTGTTTGGTTGAAGGATTACCTTTTTAGTTCATTCCACCCTTGCACATCGACATTAGTTATCAACTTAGATGTCCAGCCTGTCCTTAAATCAGTTTTGAATTAATTATTCAGCCCCCAAATTGCTTATTGGTTAGTTCAGTCTCCTATTGAATATGAGTTCAGTTCCTGAGGTCACTTGACTAAATACTTGAGTATCAGTCCCTAACATCAAGTGTCTAGTCACCTACCTACCATGCATCAGTCCATGCCACACAGGTTCAGTCCTATTTTCATAAATAGGTCAATGTTTGGAGTGTGGCTCGAGTTTGGGGCTTTTGATGATAGGTATTCTTGTATCAGTCAACAGGTGGTCTATTTGAGTAACAGTCCTTGTAGATTTCATTTTCCTTAAACTGTAAATAGGACTGAGATTGGTTTTCCTATTCCTGAGATAAATTCACTGAATGTGTCAACTGATTCCCTTGAATAACTGAAATTGAATTGACTGTTAACCAATAACGATAAGGTAAAGGGTACCAATAGCGATAAGGTAAAGGGTACCAACTTAAGGTATTGGTATTGGGATACCAATAGCGATAAGGTAAACGGTACCTTGGTAGGTAATGACTAGAAATAGGATATTTGACTTAGATTGGACTAAGAATTGACAAAGTCAACTATAGGTCAACCATTGACCTACTTTGACCTTGTTTGACTTTGTTTGACTTAGGTTGACCTTGTTTGACTTTGTTTGACTTAGTACAACCTAGTTTGACCTAGATTGCATATCATTGATATTAGTAACTGTCCGCTACTAATGTGTCCCTAATAAGACATAATATACGAATTTGTGCCTGTTGGATAATGTGTGTCCATCTTTGCAGAATTATTTCCAAATGGATATGAATTACTACTTGTGGAATCGTTCATGGATGTACAATCGTCGTCCTGATGATATGTGTAGTGTGCGGGATGAATACATAGCGGGAGTAGAGCAGTTCCTGCAGTTTGCTAAGGCGTTCCCTCAGTACATGGACGACACCAAAATTAAGTGTCCGTGTGTGAAATGTCATAACGTGAAATATTATCCACAAGTGGAAGTGACATATCATTTGTAGTCGAGGGGTTTCACGCCTAATTACTATCAGTGGACCGCACACGGAGAACTTGTGTCTTTAGCATCAGAGCCGGAGCCTTATGTTGAGCCATATATGCATGCGGGACCTAATTTTGTTTCAGATAATCATGCATACGACGACGGGTGCGTGAACATGGTTTTCGACGCTGCGGGGCCTAGTTTCGTTCATGATGCACCTGAGGAGGCACCGAACGCCGATGCTGCACAGTTCATGGAGTTGCTGGAGAATGCAAGAACTCCATTGTATCCTGGTTGTGAGGATCATTCACCGTTGGAGGTGGTTACAAGACTGTTGAGCATTAAGTCAGATTTTAACATGTCGCAAGAATGCTACAACCGAGTGTTGGAGTTGATTATAGAGATCTTGCCGGCGGGTGCTAAGTTGTCTAAAGACTTCTACCGGTCTAAGAGGATGGTGAGATCGCTCTGGATGGGATACGAGAAAATCGATTCCTGTCGCAATGGGTGCATGCTGTACTACAAAGACGACAAGGACGCAGATGTGTGCAAATTTTGTGGTGCCGATCGCTATAAGACAACTAGTACAGGAAGGTCTACCGGTGCAAGAAGACGGACCGATTCAATGCACTACTTGCCTTTAACGTCGCGGTTGCAAAGATTATTTATGGTGAAAGAGACGGCCGAAAATATGAGTTGGCACATGTGAGAACAAATTGAAGGAGTGTTGGATCACCCATCCGATGGAAAAGCGTGGAAGCACTTTGATCGAGTGTATCCAGATTTTGCTTCAGATCCGCGAAATGTCAGGTTGGGACTATCTTCTGACGGTTTTACTCCTTTTGGTCTTTCGGGATCCCAGTATTCGTGCTAGCCTGTGATTGTCATTCCGTATAACCTACCGCCTTGGATGTGCATGAAGACTCAGTACATGTTTCTAACCGTTATAATTCCTGGTCCGAACAATCCCAAGAGGAACATTGACGTGTACTTACAGCCTTTGATAGATGAGTTGAATCAGTTATGGGAAGTAGGCGCTAACACGTACGATGTTTACAGGAAGCAGAATTTTCAGATGAAGGCAACCCTTATGTGGACCATCAACGACTTTCCGGCCTATGGAATGTTATCTAGATGGAGCACTCATAGCCGTCTCTCATGTCCGTATTGCATAGACCGTAGTAAGGCTTTCCGCTTGAAACACGGAGAAAAACCGTGCTTCTTTGATTGTCATCGGCAATTTCTGCCAAAAGATCATCCGTTCAGAAGGAACAGGAATGCTTTCCGTGCCGGCGTTGTAGAGAAGGGTGATCCACCGCCAAGGTGGTGCGGAGCCACGATATGGGAGGAGGTTAAAGATTTTCCAAGTGCTATCGAAGATCCTACAACTGGGTACAAGTACGATGGATTTGGTAGAGTTCATAACTGGACAAAGAGGAGCATATTCTGGGATCTGCCATACTGGAGTACCAATCTGATCAGACATAATCTTGATGTCATGCATATTGAGAAGAATGTGTTTGATTACATAATTAATACTGTGATGGACGTAAAGGGAAAAACGAAAGACAATCCCAAGGCCAGGTTGGACTTAGAAGAAATATGCAAACGCCCTGCGTTGTATTTGATACAGCAGAATGGAAAACAGTTCCTGCCGAAGTCAATTTTCTCGCTGGACAAGGAGGATAAAATGAGACTTTGTCGGTGGATCCAGGGCCTAAAATTTTCAGACGGATATGTGTCAAATCTGAGAAGATGTGTCGATCTGAAGGAAAACAAATTGACGGGTACGAAGAGCCACGATTGTCACGTATTCATGGAGAGGTTAATTCCGATTGTATTTTGGGAATTCTTACCGCAGGCAGTTTGGGATCCATTGACGGAACTTAGCATATTTTTCAGGGATCTTTGTTCTAAGAAATTGCTCGTTGATCGTCTAGAAAAGCAAGAGAAGGACATTGCGGTAACACTATGCAAGCTAGAGAGGGTGTTTCCTCCTGGATTCTTCGACTCTATGGAGCATTTGCCGATTCATCTATCCTATGAGGCACGTGTTGGTGGACCCGTCGAATATCGATGGATGTACCCGTTCGAGCGACATTTGAATCACCTAAAAAGAAAGGTAAAAAATAAGGCACAGGTCGAGGGTTCTATTTGTGAAGCCTATGTTCTCGAGGAGATTACAAACTTTTGTTCGATGTATTTCAAGCCTCATGTTGCAACTAATAGAACGAGAGCTTCCAGAAACGACGAGGGAGATCATGAAAGTAATGATACAATACTGAAGGTATTCAATGCTCCAAGAAAGCCATCGGGTAAGATGAAAAAGAGATATCTGAACGATGATGAGCTAAGGGCTGCTCAGGTGTATGTATTACTCAACTGCGACGAGGAGGAAGTAGAAAAACTGGAGGGGTAAGTAATTAATACGTCTATATTATTTTAATAGTGTTAATTATTATACTATTACATTAATTGAACGATGTTGTTTTCAGCATATTTAATGATGATGTGAGGTCGGGTAGGCCACACATAACAGAAGAAGAACTAGAACAAGAAATGAGGCATTATTTTCCATCATGGTTGAGTGCATATGTAAGACTTGAGAACTCTGTAATTACCTTTTTGTATATGCACTTGATTGAGAATGAGCTTAATTGCTTCTTTCGTGGTATTTAGGTCGATCGTCCATACGCAAGACTTGAGAATGAGTCTATTAGAACGCTAGCCAAGGGACCAATTTATGCTGCAAAAATATGGCCAAGCTACTGTGTTAATGGGTTTAGGTTCAAGTCAACAACTTGCCCGATCAGAGACAACTTTGTGGATCTCGATTCCACCAAAAATAGCTGTTTGTGTATCAGATCTTCGAACTACAAAGATGTTGATGCGGGCAACGATTTCTATGGCGTGCAAAGAAACACCCAGCAACAGCTGCATTAAACCCTGAAATAGAAAAAAAAAATACATAATTAGTTTTATGTCTATGAACAAAAAGATCATAGCAGCAAATGGTTAAAAAAATGAGTTAATAGATCACAAATGAAGTGTCTATGTAAGGAAATTTTAAATGTTTAATATAAACAAAATGAAGCCTTGGCAAGATACTGAAAAAAAAGGAAAAGAAAACTGGAAATTTTGTAGTTAAATTCAAAGTTTTAAATGTATTTAATGCAAACTATACAGGAAATCTGTCCAATATCTTCAAATGTGAAGTACATACAACTTGAACACTTGATTGTGGGTAAAATGACAATTAACATACATACATCAAGGATGTATCAATTGAATGGGCATTATATGTCATATTTTTTGCAATACAAGATAGTTAAGATGAAAAAAGATGATATAGAAGTTCCAATCATTGTGTAAGAGTGAACAACCGATCTGAATAATGAAATCCCGCAACCATTTTAAAAGGTAAATGACCAGTCTCAGTGGAGACTCTAGATACATATGGAAATTAGTATTAAGAAACTTGAGAACAACATCATTAACATAAAAATGTGTTGTCGAGGATATTGTGTTATTTGATGAGACTAAAATGGTTAGCTTCTAAAACTAGAAACATGGAGAGGAAGGCATTGACTACGATGAAACCTATGCTCCGGTTGCTCGTCTTGAACCCATTCGCATGCTATGTGCTTTTGCTTGCTTTAATGATTTTAAACTCTTTCAAATGGATGTTAAGAGTGCTTTTCTAAATGGTATTATTAAAGAGGAAGTTTATGTCAAACAACCTCCTGGCTTTGAAGATTTTCAATTTTCTAATCATGTGTTCAAACACCACAAAGCCCTTTATGGCCTCAAACAAGCTTCCCGTGCTTGGTATGAGCGCCTTAGCTCCTTTTTTGTTTCACACAATTTTTCTAAGGGTAAAGTTGACACAACACTTTTTATCAAATCCCATAGTGGCACTCTTTTATTGGTGCAAATTTATGTCGATGACATTTTTTTTGGTTCTACTAACAATACACTTTGTGTAGAATTTGCTAAAGTTATACAGGAATAATTTGAAATGAGCATGATGGGTGAACTATCATTCTTCTTGGGCTTACAAATCAAACAAGGACCCAAAGGGACCTTCATAAATCAAGCAAAATATACAAAGGATCTCCTCAAGCGTTTTGACCTTGACTCATCCAAATCAATGAGGACTCCTATGGCAACAACGACAAAGCTTGACAATGATGAAGATGGCACATCGTTGACATTCGTAAGTATCGAGATATGATTGGTAGTTTACTTTATCTAACTGCTAGTCATCCTAATATCATGTTTAGTGTTTGTCTTTGTGCACGATATCAAGCAAATCCAAAGGAATCGCACATAATGTGCCGTAAAGCGTATTTTTCTGTATCTCAAAGGCACCGTGAACATGGGCCTTTAGTATCCGAAATCTTCATCCTTTGAGCTTCACGGCTTCTCGGATGCAGATTTTATCGGATGCAAGATTGACCGAAAAAGCACTAGCGGCACATGTCAATTCCTTGGAAAATCCTTGGTATCGTGGTTTAGAAAGAAATAAAATTCTGTTGCTCTTTCAACCACTGAGGCCGAGTATATTGCGGCTGGTTGCTGTTGTGCACAAATTCTTTGGATGTCACAAACACTCATAGATTATGGCATTTCTCATACTTGCACCCCTATTAAATGTGATAACACTACCTCGATCAATCTCACAAAAAATCCGATTTGTCAGTCACGTACGAAGCACATTGAAATTAGACATCATTTTCTTCGTGACCATCAACAAAAAGGGGATATTCGTCTTGAATTTATTGACACTACTTATCAGTTAGCCGATATTTTCACCAAACCGCTCCCGGAGGATCGCTTCATTTTTCTGTGCCAAGAATTGGGCATTTTAAATTTTGACTCATAGTTCTTCTCGGCCGGCACACCGACGGTATACGGCGGTATACCGACGGTATGCCAATTTTGGTTCAGAATTATGTTCTGTGCTAAAAATTGGTATACCGTCGGCATACGTCGACATACCGACGGTATACCGGTTCGCGGCGGACTGCTTTATCAAATCCAGTACGGGCCCACCTTTCTTCCAATCTCTCTTATTCCTTTCTTCTCCTCATTAATTCCTTTCACATCAATCACTTCCCTCTTTATTACCCACCTTCTCCTCTCCTCTTCCCCATATCTTAACTTTCAATCAACATTAACTACCCATCTCTTCCTATTCCTTTTCTTCTTTTTTCTCTCCATTATCATCATTTCCAACCCACCACCCTCTCCACTTCCCCTCTATAACCGTTTCCCATTACACCACCCTTTCCCCTTCCCACCATCTCCTTAAAAACCCTTTTTACTTCTTCCTTCTCCTCCAACCTTCCTCTTCTCTCAATGGCTTCCCCCAAGCGTGCTCGTTCCTCCTACATCGCTTCGAATCCCTTCACCCCGGTGGCTCTTCCCCATGGATATGATCAGCGGGTCTTCACCTCTTCCTTCGCCGCCGAGTCCTGGTTTCAACACTTTATGCACCATAATATTTACAAAGGCCGTGCTATCAACTGGAATCTCTTCCCCGACCATGTTTCTCTCTTCGACGAGGCCGGACTTTCCTCCCTTCTTCGACGTCAAGTGCTTGTCTACCCCACCGCCGTCCGTCTCTTCTACTGCAACATGGTCCCAGACATCGAGAACGGTGCCATTGAGACGATGGTCAACGACCGTCATTTCTGCCTGACGGCTCGTGACCTCTCCACCATTCATGGCATCCCGGACAGAGGAGAGGCTCTACCGGGCTTGGCTGCTCTTCATTCTTCGGCGTCGGTCTCCTTTGACGAATTCTGCGCTATTATTTGTAAGGGTCCAAACCCTCCAAATATCTCGGCTCTTTCTGCCCAACTGGAGCCGTTCTATTACGAGCTCCATAGGATCGTCTGCCACACTATCTATCCCAAGGGCGGTAACTATGATGCCATCACCGGTGACGCCCTGGTATGCATGTACTACTTGTATTCGAGGAAGCCTTGGTCTTTTCCCAAGGCTCTTCTCTATGCTTTCTTCGGCGTCCTGCCCGCGAGGAAGCAGAATCTCTATTATGGCTCATTCATCACTCTCATCTTGGAAGCCAAGCAAGTCGACCTCTTCCAATGCTACTCGGACGGAGTCCCATCCTTCCTCGCTATTTCTCGCTCTGTCGGTGGTGCCTCCACATCCCGTGCCTCCTCCTCCCAAGAGTCGCCAGCTCCTGCTGCACCCGCCTCCACTCCTCCTGCCTCCGGCCGCTACATGTCGCTGACTCAGCAGCATTTCAATATGCGTATGGCTCAGGGAGAGGAGCAGATGCGGGCCCACACTCGTGGCCTTGGCACTCTGATTCAATCCCGCTTCCATGACCAGGCCTATTTCATTCAGCGCACCCTTCAGGACTGGGATGCATTTCTGGATCTGAATCTTCAGGATCCGATGTACCAGGCCTCCCGCTTCTCCAATCTCAATGCCTACGGCTTCATGTATTCGGACGGCATTGATCCTTTTGGCGCTTTCTACCAGGCTCAAGATGGTGCGGATGATCCGGCTGACGAGTAGGGGTGGCTTCCTTATGATGGTGGTGTCGAATAAGTGGATGCCTTAGTTTGTTGTGTTTCTTTTTATGTCTTTTGCGGTCCTTCGGGGACCAGTGTTTGGTTGTCCTAGCTGTTTGCAGTCCTACGGGGACTTGATATTTCACTTTCTATTGTCTTGCTAACTCTCGTAGAGCAGAGTTTTTAATTTGTCTTTATGTTGTCTTGCATGTATTAAATTTCCTACTTTTATCTATCAAATACATGCTTTTATCCATGATATTGTGTTCCATATTCATGCTAATTTTTTAATCTTTTTCCCCATCTTTGACTAAGTGACAAAGGGGGAGAAAACGTATTGAGAGGGAGTTGTCTACCTACGGGGGAGTTCCTCCCTGAAGATGCTATCTCTCTATTTTGTCAATTATCAAAATGGAGGAGATTGTTGGCACATTTTATTTTGATAATATTAAACAGCATCTTCATAGTTTAGTTTTCTGTGTTTTCAGATTCATATCTTCTCAGAAGCACTACTACATAAAGTCTGTCCATTACATCCATTGCCTTGAAGACTGAAGCAAAGACCGGTGCTCCTTGCATAGACGGCTTCCTACGCTGCATAAGTTCGAGTCTGTACAAGGTCTAGGTATATCTGTAAACACTTAAGGTTGGATGACAAACTAAAATATTTAAGTCAAAAATTAATATCTTATAGTCCGGCATACCGGCGGTATGCTCCGGCATACCGGCGGTATACCATTTTATCGTCCACAAAACTTTCTGTAAGAAATGTCGGCATACCGACGGCATGCTCCGACATACCGACGGTATACCGTTTTGTGGACCACAAAACGTTCTGTGACATACATCGGCATACCAACGGTATGCTCCAGCATACCGACGGTATACCGTTTTGTTTGCCTCAAAAACGTTCTGTGATAAACGTCGGAATACCGACGGTATACTCCGGTATACCGGCGGTATACCGTTTTGTGAGCCATAGAACTTTTTGTGACAAACTTCGGCATACCGACGGTATGCACCGGCATACCGACGGTATACCATTTTGTTTATTACGAAAAGGTTCTGTGACACACAACGGTATACCGCGGCATTATAGAAGCATGGAATTTCAGAACCAGAAAACCTATACGCCAGACACTACATACGCCAGAGCTCGGATAAAGTACTTCACAGCAAAAACAACAAATATAGACATTGAAAGAGGACTTTTTATTGTACATATAAAAGTCTATTACATGTCTAGAAAAGATTGTACAAAGGAGAACTTCTACAAAGAAAAGATCCTAAGTCTACAGCCAGCAGCCACCATGTGCCCTCAAATAGGCACAGCAATCACCATGCGCCCTCAGTCAGGCGCATCCCACCATGCGCCCTCAGCAGGGCGCATCCTTTTCAGCAGCTCAGTTATGTGCATCCTCAGTTATGTGCATCCCTTCAGTAGCCCAGTTATGTGCCACTCTTCCAGCCAGGCTCACCGCCGTCGAAATGCTTCGACTAATGAAGCATTTATTGAGCAGGACGAGGGTGGCAATCAACCCTCTAGCTGGAGAAAGTGCTCCCCAAACCGAGGAAGAGAAGAGCACCGTAAGCCAACCTGTGGCCAGGAGAGGCTTCGAAAGAGCCTCCAAAGGCCAAGAAAGACCGTAATCGAAATCGCGGCTAAAGGAGCAGCTTTCAACACAACCAGAGTGGGCAACACCCACTTTAAAGGAAGAAAGAGCCCCCAAAGCTGCAGCACCGTCATTCCGATCTGCGGCTCTTCCAGAATAACGGAGACGAGGCCCGAACATCCCGATCTTTGGATGCAACAGGCACCTTCCGCCTGCCTCGAAAGCCCTCGACTCCGACTTTTGGATGTAACAGTCACCTTCAAGTGCATCAATGAAGACATGACGTCGTATCTTCACCCTCGGGAGCATCTCATCAACAGAATGCATCCGAGTAAACAAGTTTATGTCGAAAGAACGTGAGAGAACGAGAAGCAAACTCTCTCCATGCCACTATTTATAGGTCGGGCAAATCAAACCCATGCGCCAAGTGCATGGCTTTCCGAATTCCGTGCAATAAATTTACATTAAATGGATGAACCGGACGCTTCGAATTCAGCCAAGTCAAAACGGCTATTTAAAGCACTCGAAGATCGTAACAGTCGCACCGTTAAAGACGTGTCACGAAGTGGATGTGCCGGCCAGACCGCGCATCACACAGACGCGCCCTTCAACATCAAGCGCATCAACACAGACGCGCCCTTCAGCACCAAGCGCATCACAGGGGATGCGCCCTATGCACCCATACGCCTAGTGGAACGCCGATCGATGCGCCCACTCAACTGTCCATCGAATGTCAAAAACATTAAATGCTGAACTGACTGAGTTGGCGGCACGCCTTCCGAAGTCTGAACAGTTGACAGCTTTTTCAGAAGACGAAGCGTCGCCAACGTCAGCATCATCATTACTTTTCCTTCGACGGCTACTGCCACGTGGCCACCCAATCATCTCGTATGTGCCTCCGCAGCCATGTGCCCAAATCTGTATGTGCCTCAAAAGCCATGTGCCTCAGACTTTTCTTTGATCCCTAAAGACAGAAGGAAAGTCACCACTGAAGCTTTGTATGCGCCTTAAAAGCCATGCGCCCCGAATGGTTCGTGACTCCTAAAGGTTACGAGCCAAAGTCTTCTCATGCGCCTAATCCCAGGCGTATCCTACCAGATCATTTCTTATCAAATCTGAGATCTCTGAGCCATGAGTCGAAGACACGTGTCCTTTGACTCAACTCACCCAAGATCTCAGCAACAGAAAGATCTTCTCCTCTGCTACGTGCTGGCTCACAACAGCAGCATGAAGAATTCAACCCTTCGATCAGGGCGCATCGTCCATGCACCTCCATCAGCAATCACCACGTAGCATCCCCACGTCCAGGAATATCCTACATATGCGCACATGAGCAGCCAGCCTGCAAAGCTATAAATAGAGGGATCATTTCCTTCTCACCCACGAAGACAGGAACGAACATACCACCAGAGAGGCAGATACAGACACTCAACGTCTTCCTCCTCTCAGCAAGCTCCAGCACCCAGAGCAATCCAAACCTTCAGAGAACCGATAACCGTCGTCAGATCGTCAACGGAGTCAACGCATTACCACTCACTCCATCGGCACAAGGGATCCAGATAAACAAAAGTGTACTCCTAGGACTACATCTAAGTCCTATATTGTAACACTGTTCTGTTTGTATTGAAATTTGCAATAAAAGAATTTTAATTGCAAACAAGCTGGCGACTCTGCTGGAGACCTCTTTCTCCTCCACCGAGAAAGCTGTGTCGCAATCCGACGACGTGAAGGTGGGCTCCTCCCACAAGACGCTGGGCGTACGCCTCAATCAACAGGCGTATGAGGAGTTCATCTTTGAAGGCAGTACGAGTCCTTCGAAGCGGCTGCCGAAGCCGAAGAAGACCCGCCGAGTCTGGGTGCACAAGGTCGACGCCTCGGGCACCACCACCGAAGGGGATACGCCGATCCAGCATTCCCTTCCTGCTGACGTCCTCAACAACCAAGATGCGCCCACTGGTGCAGCACATCTCTCGGGAAAACGTGCGGCTGACCATATTCCCCAGCCATCTCCCTCTCAAACGAGGAAGATGCATCGACGGAGCAGGGACGCAGCCAATGCCCCGTGCATCACCGCTGATGCGCCACAGAAGGTCTCTGTCTTTGACAGACTCACTCGCTGTAATGGCGAGGAGAATTTGGATTCTGAGTACTATACGCCCCAGCGGACTGGTACGAAGAAATCCAAGGCGGCACGGGCCATGCTTCCCAAACGTGCTATGCCAGCAGCAAGCCAGAAGCATGCGCTCACAATCATGCGCGCTGCTGATGGTAAGCGGTACAAGGTCGACTCAGGTGCTTCTGCGTCAGAAGCGAGCCGAACTTCAAATTCCTTGTCTCACTTGGGTGCATCTATTGCGTGCACAACCAAGTCGAGTGAGGCAAATCCAGTGGTCTTGAACTCCCGTGCCTCCTACGGTTGTGCGTCTGAGGTCCGTTCAAGTCACTTCTAATGTTTTTCCCCCACTACTGATCGGGACGCCTGTTTGGTGTTAGATCAGGGGGTGCAGCATTCACTTGACCACCCCGGCGCTTGGCCTTACCATGTGCCTGAAGGGGGTGCGAAGGTGGCACTCTCCTCCAACGATCTGCGTAACGTGATCACTCACAAGCGCCGATCAGGAGAGTCGACTGACAAGCACGATGCGCCCCTCACAGGGCACACTTGTGCTGTGGTCACCATCAACTGCTGTTGCAAGGCGGCAGTCCCACCAAGGCAGTCAGTGTTCCAGCGGCTGCAATCATCGACACCTCTATAACGTCGCCTCGTGAAAAAGGTGTCAACAAAAGAAGAGCCAAGGGTTGCTTCATGCAATATGATCTCCAACTCCTCGTCAGTCCGAAAGGCGACTGGCAATTCCTCGTCCTTGTCCAAGAGCCAGCCGAAGAAGACCAAGACAGCTGTCTCGTCCTTCGGAGTGTTCGAAGGCACTCGGGAGAGGAAGAAGATCTTGGGGGAAGCTGGGGGTAGTCAGACCCTTGTCGAGCCTCCTTCCGAAGACGAAGCTGTCTTCCAAAGCACAGCTGGGGTGGATCTTCATCCTCGAGGCGAAGTCAGCCTCCTGGATGTAACTGGGGGTCGCCTAGCCCCTGTGGATCTGTATCCCGAAGACGAAGAATCTTCCGAGGACGAAGATGTCCTCCAAAACATAGCTGGGGGTAGTCTAGCCCCTGCGAATCTGAGTCTCAGAGACTAAGAAGTCCTTCAAGACGGAACTGAGGGTAATCAGGCCCTTGCAGATGCTCCCGTCGAGAATGATCACATAGCTGGAGGTGGCCAAGACGAAGCTCCAGGAGAGATAACTCCCTTACAGGAGAGTGAGGCCGAGAGTGAAGCCTCAACCAATCCATCCACTTCCAACCGTGTCATGATAGTATACATGGCTGGGGGTGATTTCGAATCTGATGCGCCGCCACCAGACCTCGTCCAGCGCATGAACACATTAGAAGGAGGACTCAAAACCCTCTCTGCCTCTATGCAAACACTGACTCAAGCAGTGTTTGAGATACGGTCAGCTTTGGCCAGAACACCTTCCATCGGTCCCGACCCGGGGGCCAACGGAGAATCGAGTGTACCCCTTCAACGGGTATCCTCGGATACGGATCGCCGAGAAGCACCTCGGACATCGGAGCCCTCAAATGCTCAACTTCAGGTGGTACCACCTTCCCCGACTCCCAGCTCCACGGAAGACGTGGTCGAGATGATCAGGGACTTGCACGAGCGCTTTGAGTCCAAGACGAGACAAAAGGAGCGCCAGAAGATGGGCATTCCCCAACCTTATCCCCTCGAATGGAACAAGGTGGTTTATCCTCCCAAATATAAACCACAAACCTTGACACCATACGACGGAAAGGACTCTCCGCGTCGCTATCTGACATACTTCCAGTCCCAGACGGGACATCTTCCGAAGGAGGACGTGCTACTTACCAGCATATTTGTCGGGGCACTGAAGGGAGTGGCGTACGACTGGTACTGCAGCCTCCCCGACAATTCTATAACTTCCTTCGACGACCTGACGCGCCTTTTTCTTGACCGTTTCTACGACGGCGGGAAGGACATGACAATGGCATCCCTTATAGAGATACGCCAGAAGGAGAAGAAAACAGTTCGAGTGTTCATCGAACGCTTCCGACAGGCCTGCTTCAGACTGCCCCCGGGCATGCCAGAACATGCGCTCCTCTCCTCCTGCAGCATGAACATGCTGCCTGTAGTCAAACTCTGGCTCAACTCTACTCCTCCTCCCGACTGGAGCTCCTTGATCATCGAAGCAGAAGCCGCAGAAAAGAAGGCGGCCAATGCTCGTCTTCTGGGAGTCAGTTTCCCTGCCTTTGAGGAAAAGGGGAAACGGCCTGCAGCTAACAACCCCGGACGAAACATGAAGGGAAAACAGGCGTTGACTGTCAATGCCTCAAAAGGTGCATCAGCGCCTACTCAGAAGCCTCCACTTGCACCAAGGCCAAAGGAGGTTTATTCGTTCAACGACGAAGACACCCTGCAACTCTTTGAGATACTGAAGCAGGGTGACAAGATCAAGCTGCCGGACCCGAAGCATCCCGACGAGGTTGGAAAAGTGGACAACCTGAGGTACTGTCACTACCATCGGTTTGTCGGACACCCAACCAAGGACTGCTATGTCCTGAAGAATTACATCCAGCGCATGATCAATGCGGATGTAATCTCCGTCGACTACGAGGAGAAGACGGTGTCAGCCAATGTGGTGTCACTCCAGTTCGGCACCTTGCCGCCAACTACGGCACAGGATGGCGTCGTCCCCATCCCTAAGGCGACAATGGAGGTGGTTAACTTACCACCTACTCGCGACAACGTGAGTGGACTCATCCCACTCACCACATCTCGGGAAGAGATCCTATGGGTTCACCCTGATCTTGTCTCCGAGGTGACTCAACCGGAGGTACGCCCTACCTCCAAATCCAAAGGCAGAAAGATCAAGTCTTGCCGTATGGTCTCTTCTTCAGCAGAAGAGGCACTTCCTGTACAGACGCGTTCACAACAGAACGCCCAACCCGACGAAGCTGCCGTCGAGGTGGTGCCTCCTTGCACCGTCCCTGCTGTCCAGGAGGAGGGCCCGTCTAAGCCCCCAGCAGCCAATAAGCAGAAGCAGATAGAGGCCCGCTTCGATAGGCCTCTACGAAAGGAGAATGCTTCGGGGCTAGCCAAGCCCCACAACTTCGACATACTGGCACAACTGGCCAGTACTCCTGCTCGCCTATCTCTGTTCGAGCTCCTTCGTCTTTCCAAGGACACTCGTGAAGCTCTCTGCGAAGCCCTGAAGGATGCTGAGTCCTTCATCAGTCAGGTCAAGCAGCCTGAAGATCTCCCGACTGCATGTGCGTACTCTCATTGTGCGGATGAAGTTATCCCCAACATAACTTTTACCCAACAAGACATGCTGCTCAAGCACAACCGACATAACAGACCGCTGTATTATACAGGGTATATTGGTTCAGTCAAGGTGAAGCGAATTCAGATCGATCCGAGGTCTTCCCTCAGCATCATTCCGAAGACGCTGCTCTCAACATTGGGGATCCCAATGTACCGGTTGGCGCCTTCTAATACAACTATCAATGGCTTCAACGCTAGCAAAAGCGAGCCGCTGGGCAAAATACGACTAAAGTGCCATATCGGTAACCTCAGAACCGAGGTCACTTGCTATGTCGTGGACGCTGAAGTCAATTACAACCTTCTGTTGGGTCGCCCATGGCTGCATGAGTACATGGTGGTGTCATCTATGCTCCACCAATGTATGAAGTATGTGTCCACCAACAACGTCATCCGGACGGAGTTTGCGGACATCGACCCTTTCAAAGGAATTGAAGCCTACTTTACGGATTCCGACTTGTACAAGTCACCTGACTGAGAGGAAGCCAATAATGCTGACGACGAGGCAGAAACGGTAGTAGAGCCGGACATGGAGCCTGAGGTCACTTCCGCCGCTCCTTTGAAGATCCGACTCAAAGGCAAACCGCCTCAGAAGTTGCCTCTCATGAGCATTAAGCTACCCGAGAAAGTACCAACTGCTCCTGAAGCTCCTTTGAAGATACGCCTCAAGGGAAAGCCGCCTCAGACATCGTCTCCCCTCGTGGCAAAACTACAAGGGAAGGCACCAATCACCGGAGGCACGGTGGAGGCACCTCTGAAGGTGCGTCTTAAAGGCAAGCCGCCGCAATCCCAGCTGCCAGAGAAGGCCCACGTAACCCTCTTGGACCCTAAAATCAAAGCTGTGGTGGACTCTCCCGATCCAACCCCAGTACTTACAGATAAGGAGCTAGGGGAATATATCTCTGCTGATGTAGATGCACCCTCTCTGGACAATATAATCCTACGGGATAAAATCTCGTATTTCATCAATAATAGAGTGTCTTTTAATTATTCTAGTCTTCCACATTGGAATGCCATGTATACATTAGATAATGCTCTACGGTCGTTGCAAACACAAATAACGACCGTCCATCATGTAAATCGAGTAGTCCCGTTCCAAGGGGTCTGTTCTGTAGTCCCATCGCGAAGTCGAGACGAAGAATCCATCATTTTTGGCAAAGTTGAGTGTCATCAAGACCTCCCGCCACTCGAGCCAGAACCAGATACCGGCAGAATACAAGTCTATCGGTACACGGACAAGGCAAAGTACCTCATCCAAAAGATGGGTTACGACCTAAAAAGTAACAAAGGCCTGAACTACGGCAAGGGTCGACGTCTTCCTCTCCGGCTTCCAACACCTAAAGGAAAGCCGCAGGACTACTATAATCGGACTCGACGGGGGATAGGCTATGTCACGCCACCGTCAACTCCAGAGAGCTTGGACGCAAAAGAAGCAGAACATTCTCACTCGTCCGAAGCATCAACTTGGGATTCCGATACCAGCATCGGATCAGTCTTCAAGAAAGTGCTGTCAGCCAACATGACATCAGCACAATCTCAAGAAGATAAAGGCGAAGACCAAGCGCCGGAATTCTTCGAAGAAG
Source organism: Iris pallida (assembly GCA_029216955.1). Taxonomy (NCBI): domain Eukaryota; kingdom Viridiplantae; phylum Streptophyta; class Magnoliopsida; order Asparagales; family Iridaceae; genus Iris; species Iris pallida. The sequence goes on from JANAVB010018993.1 coordinate 7,203,058, forward strand.
AACCCTGGGCTCAACGCCTAGGAGAACAATGGGAGTCTCGTTTTGAATTACGTGAACCTTCCACCGAAGACGAAGTCGAGCAGATCGACCTTGGGGACGGATCTTCTTCCAAACCCATCTTCATCAGCAAAAGCCTAAAAGGAGAAGACCGAAAATCTTTAATCCAGCTGGCTAAAGAGTATATCGACGTCTTCGCCTGGAGCTATGAAGATATGCCGGGACTTGATCCCCAGATTGTGATGCATAGGCTGAACATCTTACCTGATGCCAAGCCTATCAAACAACAACGACGGCACTTCCGTCCGGACATCATGAACGCCATCGATCAGGACGTAGACAAACTCTTGACCAGCGGCTTCATCCGTGAAGAACAACACCCAGATTGGGTAGCCAATGTCGTTCCTGTCACCAAGAAGAATGGAAAGATACGAGTTTGTATCGACTTCAGGGATCTCAACTCTGCTTACCCGAAGGACAAATTCCTGCTTTCAATCACCGACGTGATGATCGACAACACATGTGGCTTCGAATGCATGTCCTTCATGGACGGGTATTCGGGCTACAACCAGATCAAGATGTTCCCCGATGACACAAAATACACGTCATTCAGGACTCCAAAGGGCATTTTCTGCTACACAGTAATACCCTTCGGCTTGAAGAACGCTGGTACGATATACCAACGAGCTATGAGTACCATTTTCCGTCAGCATCTTCGCAAGACAGTCGAATGCTATGTTGACAACATCGCAGTCAAGAGCCGTCTCAAAGGAGATCACCTGCAAGACCACAAGACAGTCTTCGATCTCATGCGGGCGCACCAACTCAAGATGAACCCCGCTAAATCCTTCCTAGGGGTTTCCAGCGGAAAGTTCTTGGGCTTCATCATCACGGCGAAAGGTATTCATGTCGATCCCGAGAAGACCAAAGCCATCCTCGATATGGACCCTCCGAAGAACCTTCGAGAACTTCGAGGCCTACAGGGGCATCTGGCATACATCCGGAGGTTCATAGCCAACCTTTTCGGTAAATGTCAACCCTTTACTCAGCTCATGAAGAAGGGAGTCTCTTACGTCTGGACAGAGGAGTGCCAAAAGGCTTTCGACGACATCAAGGCTTATCTGACAAGCCCGCCAGTCCTGGTGGAACCCGTCACCGACAAACCATTTATCCTCTACGTCCGTGCCATAGATTATTTCTTCGGTGCTCTGCTAGCTCAGAACAGCGATACAGGCTATGAGCAAGCAATCTACTACCTCAGTCGAACACTGATCGGGGCCGAACACCGGTACAATCCCGTTGAAAAGGAGTGCTTGGCTTTGGTATTTGCCATCCAAAAGACTCGTCATTATGTCTCGGGCCAGACAATTCATGTCATTTTCTCGAGTCAATCCGCTCAGAGTCCTCATGACGAAGCCAGGATCATTGAACTCCCGGCTTGCCACATGGACGATCTTGCTAATGCCATACAACATGGCGTTCGTTCCACAAAAGGCTGTTAAAGGTCAAGCTCTGACTAACTTTTTAGCTGCACACCCCATCCCAGAGTCCTCAAGACTCTATGAAGACATCCCGGATGAGGTCCAAGAATCAAACGTCATCGAAGAAGGCTCCGTCTGACGGATATTTTTCGATGGCGCTTCAAGAACAGGCCCCAAAGGCCAAATCATCGCAGGAGTGGGGGTAGTCTTAGTCTTTCCCGATCAGCTGGTCATCCAGCGTGCTTACTCCCTTTCGAAGCCGTACTCCAACAATGTTGTCGAGTACAACGCGCTCATTATGGGACTCCAGTTGGCACAACAACTGGAGGTAAATCATCTGAAAGCTTACGGCGACTCAAAACTCGTTGTTAACCAGGTCAGAGGGCAATACGAAGTTCGCCATGAAGATCTGATCCCTTACCATGAAGTTGTATTGAACATCATTTCAACCTTCACCGAGTTCTTCATCGAACATGTACCTCGTCTACAAAATCTGGAGGCTGATGCTCTGGCTGGCCTCACAGCCTCATTGGCAGCACCCCTCGGGACTCAACACTATGTCACGGTAGTCGGTAGAGACTTGGTATGTCCTAAAAATAACCTATGCTTACATATGGCCCACGCCATGTCGACAAGTACTGGTGTTAATGTCCGAGACTGGAGATTCCCGTTCATCGACTTTGCCGTCTACGAAATCCTCCCAGAGGACCCGAAAGAAGCCGTATCAGTCAGGAGACGCTCTCTTCGATTCTACTACGATACAGCTACAAAAATGTTGTACCGACGCTCCTACGACGGACTTCTCCTTCGATGTTTGTCTAACGAAGAAGCAGCCGAAGCCCTTCGAGAAGCTCACAATGGAACCTGCGGGGCCCATCAACCTGGCCCTAAGTTGCAGGACCGACTATGACACATGGGCTACTACTGGCCAACCATGGCCGCTGACGCTGTCGACTATGCTAAGAAGTGCCATGTGTGCCAGCTTCACGCAGACTTCATTCATACACCGTCAGAACCACCACATCCTACAGTCGCCTCCTGGCCCTTCGAAGCTTGGGACATGGACATTGTGGGACCGATCACCCCTCCTTCATCAAGAGGACACCGCTTCATCCTAGCCATCACTGACTACTTCTCCAAGTGGGCAGAAGCAGTTCCACTGGCAGAAGTAAAAAGCTCCAGGGTGATCAGCTTCATCAAACACCATATCATCTACCGTTTCGGAGTACCCCGGAGGATCATCCATGACAATGGTCCTCAGTTCATCAGCCATGTTTTCAGCAGATTCTGTGACAAGAATCGCATTCAAAACGTGGCATCAACCGCCTACAATCCGACAGCAAACGGATTGGCCGAGGCGTTCAACAAGACTATCGTCAGGCTACTCAAAAAGGTCGTGTCATCCAACAAACGCGACTGGGACGAAAAGCTCGGCAAATGCCTTTGGGCCTACCGCACGACGGAACCGACACCAACAGGCAACACACCATTCTCCCTGGTCTACGAGAGTGAAGCGGTACTGCCTCTCGAGATCCAGATACCCTCTCTCCGTGTAGCGATCACAAACCAACTCACAGAAGAGGACAATCAACGTCGTCGTCTGCGGAAACTGGAGGCACTTGACGAAAAGCGTCTCCTAGCTCAACAACGCATCGAACTCTACCAAGCCCGTATATCACAGGCTTTCAACAAGAAGGTCAAGCAGAGGACTTTCCAAGTAGGCGACCTGGTTCTGGCAGTCAGGAGGCCGATGGTGTTGACTCACAAGACACCAGAAAAGTTCGAACCCAAGTGGGAAGGACCTTTTATCATAGAGACGGTATACTTAAACGGTGCTTACCGCCTCGCCAAACCCAATGGGGACTTGTTCATGATGCCCATCAACGGCAAGTTCCTAAAGAAGTACTACTCTTGACATCTTTCAGACATGTGCTTCCACCAGGGGATCTGTGGACCCAATTATCAGGGCTCACAGACAATTTCCTTCCACAAAATCATACGCTACCGGAACCCAGCTGTTCCGTAGCATCCTCCAGTAGAAGGACAACCACGTCCACATCACCTCTGAGTTGTTTCCCTACGCCCTACAAAGCGGAATCTTACACCCCGTAAGACTACGCTATCCTTCATGTTTACCACGTCCACATTACCTCTGAGTAAACATCCCGTACAGACAACCCCTGCGTTGTCGTACATTGATCGCAGAACTTCCACGTCCACATTACCTCTGAGTAGTTCCGTGCATCCCCCAGGATCATTCCTACCACGTCTATAACACCTCTGAGTAGGGAGATTCCACCACTTGAATCCCATATTTGTCATGTCCACACCACCTCTGAGCAAACATGTGGGTTCTCTCAAACTTATTATCTGTACCTAAAAACCAAGGTGCGCAAAAGATAATAGGTCCACACAAATCATCAAGTTCATGACAGCAAAAATGAACACACCACAAAAACTTTGTATTCTTTATTTTCAAATAGAGAGTAAAAGTTTACATCCCCAGAAAGAGTTGCAAAAATACAAAAAAGAAGAGACTGCAATCCCTAAATATCTCCAGGGTTGGCCGAAAGCTCTTCAATCTGACGCCTCAAGTCTGCCGCCCGAGTCTCCACAGTCGCCAAGACTCGACGTTCAGCTTCTTGATGCATCGCTTCAATAGCCTCAGGAGAAGTATCATTCTCATGCTTCTCATCCAGCTGCTGCCGCTGCTGAGCCAGGATAAGAGTCCGGTGGGTAAAAGCTACCTCCTCCTTCTTGAATGCTATGTGTTCAGCCTGGACACATTCGGCGTCTAATAGGAGTCAGGCCCGCTGGTCCTCAAGACGGCGGATCTGGGCATCAATCTCTGCGATACTGGTGTCCAACACAGCTCGCGCCTCCACTGTCTCCCGCGTAGACTAAGATAACCGCTCCACTGCAGCTTCAGTCTCAGCTACTTTGCGTTCCCAGACACTCACAGTGGCCTGGTAAGAAGACTCAGTCTCGGCGATCAGCTTCTCCTTCTCCGCATCTATCAGGACGGAGAGGTCGTTTCGCTGGATGCACTATAATTCGGAAAGTCGCTGGTCCAACTCAACCACTGAGTCTTCTAGAATGTCGGCCATTTAATCATGGCCCTGATAAAGACGGATCAGGTTGATATGAGGCATTGCCAGAGTTCTTGTCGTCGCAAAACTCCCATTGGCGTCCATCATGACTGATACACCCCTCTGCAGTATTTTATACACCGCCTCGATGATGAATTTCACATATTCATCTGCATCCGCCAGCACCTGCGACGTCATAGCAGGAGTTGGAGGAGCTGCTCTAGTTAGCGGACCGGAAGAAGGCCCGCCGACCTCAACCTGCGAGGTTGGAACCTCGGCATCAACAGGCTCTTCATCAACATGGGCCTGACTACTAGCCCGAGGAGCCGAAAGAATGGAGGGAGCCGAGATAGGCGTCGATATAGTGCCCCAAGTAGAAGGAGCAACAGAGGGTTCCACCAAACCCTTACCCTTCTCAGGCTCAGAAGAACCACCGACGTTAGTGGCTACCTCATCAGCCCCCAACGTGCTGTCAGCAGCCAGTACGGGACATTCCCTCTCTGGCAGAACGGGAAGATCAACACTTGTCTCCTGGCCCGCCCTGGAAGTCAGGACCGCCAAACGAGTCTGATTCTCTTCATCAAATCCCTCTACAGGGACAGGATCTGTCGCTACCTCCTGATCGGTAGCCACCTCAGCCTCCGCTACTGAGTCTGGGGTAGGGCTCGACAACGCTACAGCCGACCTTCCTTCATCATGACAAGGAGGGGAATCAACCCTCTCCTCTGTTCCAACCATATCTGTTGCCCCCGCAACAGACTCTTACAACTCTAGAGCGACGTCATCTGAAGACCACGAACTCCACTCCACTTCATCATCACGAAGCCCCATGTCTGCTGGACCCTCGGCATCCAAGGCCCCCGCTGCGGCCTTCATCATCTCGGAAGCTGCTGCATCCTCAGCTTCCCTTCTGACATAATCTGGGGATGCTGGAATCTCTACGACAACAACATCATCCGGGTTCTCCTCCGTGGGAGACATCATAATCGACGGGATGCGCACTTCAGACGAGCCCGCCATCTCCTTCGGACTGCTCCCACCAGATTTTGGGGTACGGGGCCTCCTTTTTAGCGGCTCCTACAAAAAGGAAGCATTGCAGTAGAGCCTCAGCGCATCTTCAGGGTTTAAACCCATACGCATCGGCGGCAAAAACCTCGGTACATCATCAAGACTCAAGGTCCATGTGCCTTGGTGTATGTGAAGATTGAAACTCACCAACCACCGTCGGCCGAACGTCGACAGGCGGACGGGGAACGTCAGCCGTGGCAGCCTCTACATGCTCCTTTCCTTTGCCTCTTCCCTTGCCAGCACCGCTGCGAGGAGTCTTGGGAGCCATTCTTTGAGAGAAGAAAGTGAGGGTTTTTGTGAAGAAAGCAAAAGCAAAGAGAAGAAGAACTCTCTCTCTCTCTCTCCATCTCACGCCTATTTATAGGATTGGTCGCACGCGTGAACCGATGAAGTGTGACCTCAGCCGTCGCCTCGGGTTCTGTGAAGAGATAACCGTAAATGAAACCAAAAAGATCATCATTAATCTTTTTCGGTTTCCGAGGCATTATTATTTGCATTAACTGAGAGGAGTATGCGCCCCATCACTGATGCACGGATGCACCCGAACAGTCATGCGCCCCGACAGTCATGCGCCTCTACTACCATGCTTCTTATTCAAAGTATTCCAAAACTTATCCAAAAGTTTTGAAAACTTTGAAGGGGGTCTTGTAGAAGCATGGAATTTCAGAACCAGAAAATCTATGCGCCAGACACTACATGCGCCAGAGCTCGGATAAAGTACTTCACAGCAAAAACAACAAATATAGACATTGAAAGAGGACTTTTTATTGTACATATAAAAGTCTATTACATATCTAGAAAAGATTGTACAAAGGAGAACTTCTACAAAGAAAAGATCCTAAGTCTACAGCCAGCAGCCACCATGCGCCCTCAAATAGGCGCAGCAATCACCATGCGCCCTCAGTCAGGCACGTCCTACCATGCGCCCTCAGCAGGGCACATCCTTTTCAGCAGCTCAGTTATGTGCATCCTCAGTTATGTGCATCCCTTCAGCAGCCCAGTTATGTGCCACTCTTCCAGCCAGGCTCACCGCCGTCAAAATGCTTCGACTAATGAAGCATTTATTGAGCAGGACGAGGGTGGCAATCAACCCTCTAGCTGGAGGAAGTGCTCCCCAAATCGAGGAAGAGAAGAGCACCGCAAGCCAACCTGTGGCCAGGGGAGGCTTCGAAAGAGCCTCCAAAGGCCAAGGAAGGCCGTAATCGAAACCGTGGCTAAAGGAGCAGCTTTCAACACAACCAGAGTGGGCAACACCCACTTTGAAGGAAGAAAGAGCCCCCAAAGCCGCAGCACCGCCATTCCGATCTGCAGCTCTTCCGGAATAACGGAGACGAGGCTCGAACATCCCGATCTTTGGATGCAACAGGCACCTTCCGCCTGCCTCGGAAGCCCTCGACTCCGACTTTTGGATGTAACAGTCACCTTCAAGTGCATCAATGAAGACATGGCGTCGCATCTTCACCCTCGGGAGCATCTCATCAACAGAATGCATCTGAGTAAACAAGTTCATGTCGAAAGAACGTGAGAGAACGAAAAGCAAACTCTCTCCATGCCACTATTTATAGGCCGGGCAAATCAAACTCATGCGCCAAGTGGATGGCTCTCCGAATTCCGTGCAATGAATTTACATTAAATGGATGAACCGGACGCTTCGAATTCAGCCAAGTCAAAATGGCTATTTAAAGCACTCGAAGATCGTAACAGTCGCACCATTAAAGACGTGTCACGATGCGGATGCGCCGGCCAGACCGTGCATCACACAGACGCGCCCTTCAACATCAAGCGTATCAACACAAACGCGCCCTTCAGCACCAAGCGCATCACAGGAGATGCGCCCCCATGCGTACCCATACGCCTAGTGGAACGTCGATCGATGCGCCCACTCAACTGTCCATCGAATGTCAAAAACATTAAATACTGAACTGACAGAGTTGGCGGCACGCCTTCCGAAGTCTGAACAGTTGACAGCTTTTTCAGAAGACGAAATATCGCCAACGTCAGCATCATCATTACTTTTTCTCCGACGGCTACTGCCACGTGGCCACCCAATCATCTCGCATGCACCTCCGCAGCCATACGCCCAAATCTGCATGTGCCTCAAAAGCCATGTGCCTTAGACTTTTCTCTGATCCCTAAAGACAGAAGGAAAGTCACCACTGAAGCTCTGCATGCGCCTCAAAAGCCATGCGCCCCGAATGGTTCATGACTCCTAAAGGTTACGAGCCAAAGTCTCCTCATGCACCTAATCACAGGCACATCCTACCAGATCATTCCCCATCAAATTCGAGATCTTCGAGCCATGAGTCGAAGACACGTATCCTTTGACTCAACTCACCCAAGATCTCAGCAACAGAAAGATCTTCTCCTCTGCTACGTGCCAGCTCACAACAACAGCATGAAGAATTCAACCCCTCGATCAGGGCACATTGTCCATGCACCTCCATCAGCAATCACCACGTGGCGTCCCCACGTCCAGGCGCATCCTACATATGCGTGCATGAGCAGCCAGCCTGCAAAGCTATAAATAGAGGGATCATTTCCTTCTCACCCACGAAGATAGGAACGAACACACCACCAGAGAGGCAGATACAGACACTCAACGTCTTCCTCCTCTCAGCAAGCTCCAGCACCCAGAACAATCCAAACCTTCAGAGAACCGATAACCGTCGTCAGATCGTCAACGGAGTCAACGCATTACCACTCACTCCATCGGCACAAGGGACCCAGATAAACAAAAGTGTACTCCTAGGACTACATCTAAGTCCTATATTATAACACTGTTCTGTTTGTATTGAAATTTGCAATAAAAAAATTTTAATGGCAAACAGGCATATCGACGGTATACCGGCTTACGAAATTTGATTTTTGAATATCATAGACTGCATTAATGGCAGCATTAAATGCTCCCAACGGATATTAATATGACCGTTACTGTTCGACCGATATACCGACGGTATGCCGGTGCATACCGACGGTATGCCGGTCTGGCTGTATTCAGGAGCATTAAATGCCACCTACTCTTGGTTTCTCTATAAATGAAAGTCTTCTCTCTCTTGAAGCTTTCACCAACTCTTGCCATAAATTTTCCAAACTACCAAGAGCTCCTCCATTAATACTCTACAAAGCTTTTAATTGTCATCCTCTCCCAAAGTGCTAGAGTTATTAAGAGTTGTAATTTTCGATCTTCAAGTGTTAGAAGATCAACAAGTTCTCTTCTCATTTCTTTGAAGTTGGCGAGCCTTCGTAAGAAAACTCGTGTGTTGAAGTTGGCGAGTTCTTCGGATCCAAACTTGTGTTGAAGTTGGCGAATTCGGCGGATCCAAACTCGTGTGTACTATTTTATTAAATAGTGGATTTAAGCTGGAGAGAGTTCCGGAACTGGATTGCCTCAAGCGAGGATACCAGGATACATCTTGTGTTTGATTTTCCTACTCTCTCTTTTTATTTGTCATATATTGCTTCTTGTGATCAAGTTATTTTTTATTTCCCTATTCACCCCCCTCTAGGATTCTACAGACTACCCCAAGTTCAGTTGCTGAAATCAGAAGTTTCTTGGGCTTAGCCGGCTACTACCAAAAGTTTGTGAAGGACTTCGCTAAGATTGCTGAGCCGATGACGAAGCTCACAAGGAAGAATGAAGAATTTGTGTGGACTGAAGATTGTCAGTCAATATTTGATCGAGGAACTGAATAAGAGACTTACAACGGCACCGATACTTGCGCTACCCGCAGGTACCGGCGGTTTCTCAATCTACAATGATGCTTCTGGTAAAGGATTGGATTGTATTCTTCAACAACATGGAAAAGTAATTGCTTACGCATCTAGGCAATTATAGACTCATGAGAAGAACTATCCCACATATGACTTGGAGCTTGCAGCAGTTATCCTTGCACTGAAGCTATGGAAGCATTATATCTATGGAGAGAGAGTAGAAATATTTACAGACCACAAAAGTCTTAAATATGTTTTCACTCAGAAGGAGCTGAACATGCAACAAAGACGATGGCTAGAGCTGATGAAAGATTTTGACATCGACCTGCAGTACCATCCGGGTAAGGCTAATGTTGTTGCAGATGCACTTAGTCGATACCCGATGGCGATGTTCTTGACCAAGGAGCGGCATTTGTTGAAGGACATAGAGAAGCTTGGACTGGAGATTGTACTGCCTGAGGAAAAGATGAAGAAACTGGGGCGAGAAGCCAGTATACCAGGAGTTGATTCATCGATGATGCAGTTGCAAGTGCATTCAAGTCTGATGGACAAAGTCAAGGAGACACAATTCCAAGATGAGACGCTTTGTAAACTTAGAGATCGGGTGTTGGCAGAAACACTTGAAGGATTTTCAATCGCCAGTGACGGAGCACTGAGGCATGGTACGAGGCTTTGCGTACAAACTGGCGAACTGAGGAATGAGTTGATGCAAGAAGCGCACCAGTCGCAGTATTCCATACATCCAGGAGCTAACAAAATGTATCGGGATATGCGTACAATAGTGTGGTGGTACAGAATGAAGAAGGACGTGTCCAGGTATGTCGCTAGATGTTTGATTTATCAACAAGTGAAAGCTAGAAGGCAGAGACCAGCAGGATTGTTGCAGCCGCTAGACATCCCGGAGTGGAAATAGGAACACATAACGATGGACTTTGTGTCAGGACTGCCTTGATCCCATGGAGGAAAGGATGCCATTTGGGTTATTGTGGACCGACTGACGAAGTCAGCTCACTTTATTCCCTTCAAGGTTAGTCTATCCACCGAGAAGTTGGCAGCACTGTACATGCAGCATATCTACCGGATTCATGGAAGTTCCGGTAAGTATCGTATCTGACAGAGATACTAGATTTACCTCTCACTTTTGGAAGAGCTTGTATGACAGTTTGGGAACACAACTGAAGTTCAGCACCGCCTACCATCCTCAAACTGACGGACAATCGGAGAGAACCATCCAGACGCTAGAGGACATGCTGAAATCTTGTGTCTTAGAATTTGGAGGGTCTTGGAAAGACCACTTGTACTTGGTAGAGTTTTCCTACAACAACAGCTACCAAGCCAGCATCGGTATGACACCATTCGAGGCACTTTATGGACGTCATTGCCGCACTCCACTTGCTAGGGACGACGTAGGAGGAAGAGTATTACTTGGACCTGAGATGGTGACCGATGCAGCAGAAAAGGTAAAGGTGATTAGAGACAAGCTCAGGATTTCCCAGGACAGGCAGAAGCATTGGGCTGATAGCAGTCGTCGACCATTGGAGTTCGAAGCATGAGTGTCTTCGTCAAGATTTCCCCTACCCGAGGAACTATCAGATTTGGCAGAGCAGGAAAGTTGAGTCCCAGGTACATCGGCCCATTCGAAGTTTTGAGCCGAATTGGAGAAGTAGCGTACCGATTAGCTCTACCAGCTAATCTTGAAGGCGTACACAACGTCTTCCATGTTTCACAGCTCAAACGCTACATCCCGGATCCGATCCACATCTTGGACCATTCAGAGCTAGAGATTGGACCCAGCCTTACAGTACCAGAGTAGCCAGTGGCGATTCTAGACCGAGGTGAGAAGAAAACCAGGAACTCTGTGCCGCCTTATAAACTTTTATTTCTTGCAAGCATTATCTTTCGTTCTAATATTTTTCTGGACTAAACTTGATTGATGCTGCTAAGTTAGCCTAGTTTTGCAAGCTTATTTCTTTATCGAGCTTGATCATGACAGTATCTTATTGGATGTATCCACTAATATATTGTCTAATCAGAACCGATGTATGATGGTCTGATCAACCTCGTGTACTTTGGTTCGTATATATATTATTGTTCTACGTGGATGGTGACATAGTTAAAACCTGCCCCTAAACGTCTCATCCACGACTGTCTTGGCAATTCTTATTGTTGGACCTGAGTTACGGGCGCAGTACCCGTACTTGTTTGATTTGAGGTAATCCTCCGTATCTTTTCCTTTAAATTTCGAGGACGTATCTTTTCCTTTAAATTTCGAGGACGAAATTTTCTAAGAAGGAAAGATTGTGAAACCCAGATTTTAGGATTAATGGATTTGTAGTGTAATATTAGTTTAGTTATTTATTATTATTATTATTTCTATTATTATTATTATTTATTATCTATTAGTCGGATTTAGAAAAAATATTATTTTTAAAATTATTATTGGGTTTTTGTTTGTGGCCCTGTCCCCGATCCCGAGTCCGGACTCCGAACCCGAGTTCGAACCCGGTACGATTTCCCGAAACCCAATCCCGTTTTCTGAACCCATTCTTAAATCCCTTTTTCTAATATATATATATATATATATATATATATATATATATATATATATATATATATATATATATATATATATTGGTTTTACTACAAAAGAAAAAAAAAATAAAACAAACTTTTTTTCCCCCACGAGCTGGTCCAGCCGCTGGACCAGCAACTCCTCACGACCCCCTCTCCTTCTTCTCCACTTTTCCCTCCCCAATTCACTCCACTCTCTCCATCCTCCTTCTTTCTCTCTACTCTTTCCCCTCATCTTCCTTAAAGGGATCACAAAACCAGCACCCTATTCCCATCCCACTTCTTCATTTTTTCCCCAAACTCCCAAACCCCTTTTCTCCTCTCCAGAGATCCGCCCAAGCCCCCGCGCCCGGCCAACTCCGGCCGACTCCCGCGCGCCGGCCCCGCGCCGGCCGACCAGCCGACGCCGCCTCCCGCACGCCGCCCACGACCGCATCCAGCCGGCGCCCTCCCCGCGTGGCCTTCCTGTCCGCTGGTGTTTCGTGCTCGTGTGTGGATTGCGCAGCCGTACCCCGGCGAGGCGTCGTCCCGAGTCCGAGGCTACCCTTCGGATTCCGTCATCAAGCTTTTGGTAATTTCTGTGTAAACACAGTAGTTCGTCCCTCCCGTCGTGATGTCTATGATAATTTTTGGTCCCCGATTTTCCCCCGGGAATTCGGCATTTGTAGACGTAACATTTTCGGATTTTCCGAAATGCTTTCTGTGATTTTTCTGTGAAGTTTCTGATTTTGGAATCTCGGGAATTCCGAGTTTTCTCGGGGAAACTATGCTGGTTATTTTTATGTTCCGCGGAATCTCAGGATTTTCGAGATTTGTTTCGAAAAATTTCCGTAACTGTGGATTCCATATAAACTCGGGTTTTTGGTGTTGATGGGTTCTGTGATTTCATTCTCGGAATTTCCGAGAATCTTTCCGAAAAATTTCTGGAACTTGTTTATTTCGGATTTTCGGGATGTTCTGGACTTATTTTGTTTTCTGTGGTTATGGATTCGGAATTTTCGAGAATCCTTCGAAAATAGCTTCTGGAATTATTTTTGGGTTATTTTTCTAATTCGGGTTTTCCGAATTATAATGCTTTGGTATTTTCGATTTAGTTTCGGGATTGCCGATTATACTTCGGGTTTTCCGATTACGTTTAGAAAATATGTTTATGGTGTATTTTTGTATAAAAAAAATGGATTTTTCCCTGGTTTGGGATACATTTGTGTGTTGTTGGCAAATTTTTCAGTTTTGGGTTATCCCGAATATAGAGGGAATGCTGCCCAAATTTTTATAAAATTTTATAAATAAATTTTCAGGAATATTTATTAATTAGATTTTTGGGCGACGACCGTACCGGTCCGTGAGCCCTAGCGAAATGCAAACGAAACCGGTTTTACCCGGACGTTGAGGCATTAGCAAAAAATGATATTTTGAACCAAGTCTGAGACACATTTAATTATTATCTTTAATTTATAATTATTATTTTTTAGAATGGGTACTGCTGTTAGTATTTTTGGTGCAGGACTTCGGCCTGCTGAATGGACCGCTTCCGGGCGTTCAGGATTCACCCGAGTTTTATTATTATTCCTAAAAATTCATTTATGTAAATAATTGTAAGGGCATAAGCCCAGTTTTCTATTTTCTTTGCTGCGATCATGTATTGTGTAGCGTAGCTTTTCTTTATTTTCTGAGTTATTATTTTGGCTTTAAACGCGTAGTTTATTAAAATGAGTATTTATTTTAATATAGAAAATTAATAAGGTTTTCTCACAGTAAATAAATTAGTAAAATTACAAGTTTGTTATTTAAACAAATTCACATTCTTCTCATTTAAAGAAAAGTATTAGTTAATTTTATATATAATATTACAAAATACAAAGTTTTGCCAAATTAACCGGTAATTATTATTTTTCCAATTAATCAATAACCAGCTTATTTTAATTAAATGATAATGAACGTAGATTGCGACGTTAGACGATTTTCGGTAGATTAACTAAATAATCTAAAATATGACTAGGGTCTACTTCTAGAGATTGTAACTAGCACACCTAGAATGGTTTCGTTATGGTTCTAAGCCAAGGTTCTCAACTGTAGGATCTCGGAGACGAACCTGACATCCTCCTCGGTACCGACTTTCCCGATCCAGTCAACTAAATAGAGGCAAGTTACGGTTGTGTTTTCTTGTATTTTATTTAGTAATTGTCTAGCTGCATGTTTAAACCACATTGCTACACGGAACCCTCTCCTAGGGTTCAGATATTGATTGATATTGATTGTGGGAATTGGGAGAATGGTGTAACGTTTATGGCCAATATCCCTCCTATATTGCAGGATTGTGCGAGCTTACCCCTCTTACACACGGGGATAAGCCGTATCGCGTCGCTAGGACGCTATTGTATAACCCAAGCCGGTCATAGACGATTACACATTTAAATCACATTATTTTTAATCGTAGAACTACTGAAAAATATTGTTTCAACTGTTTAGCCTGCACTTTTTCATTATTATTTGAAATATGAGATACATATTCGTACTTGCTCCCTCCTGACTGGAGACAATATTTTTAGGTGACATTGAGGATGCTGAGCTATTGTACAATAACTATTATGACCCGGTTCTGTACCCTGTAGTGTTGCCAGAGTCCCCATTGGAGGACGCAGGACCTGAGGCCGACGAGCCGAACGCTTAGCTAGTTATTTCCAGTTTCCAGTTTCATTGTTTTTGGAATTTTGTTAATTCGAATTCAGCATTTTATTTCAGTTCTTTTAATTCCAGTTGTACTTTTCAAATGTTGAATAAAGTTTTAATTTTTTTGTATATTCAGTTATGACAAATGTATAGATGTTGTTGTGAATACCTGCTAATAGAACAGCTTACTGCCGCCGTCTTACAACGGTGCAGACTGGGCATGATCCGGTTCGACCCAATTATTTGGGATCGGGTTGTGACAATAACTCATTATTATTCACATATTTTTCTTGACTATATATTGTATATCTTCCTACATGATTCTGTTATAGAGAAAGAAATGCCAAGGAGACGATTAGTCTGCATACATCATTTAACAGATGTATTATGGTCAGTGTATGGAATGCCATAAATTAAGCCTATGGAGATGTGTTGTAGATATCCTTTACATTAATAGTATCAAATATCTATTAATTTAATTTGTTTATCCTTGATAAAATGATAACCAAATTTTGAAGAGGAATACATATCTTGAAGAGAAAAATACATCAAAATCTACAAGAAAATAGCATGGAGAAAGCTTACACTAACATCAAGTAATCTAGCTTTCTCTTAGTCTTAGCCAAGAACATCAATTCCCTTATTTCCACTATCAAAAGTAATAACTGTTATGAAACATAAGAACATCAAGCTCTATCAAATTTTGATATTGGACAATAAAAGAATGTTTTAGAGAAAAAAGTCAAACTCTAATAATATAAATATGGGTAAAAAGTATAAGCAATTAGATGGTCTTTGGAACATCAAGACAAAAGAAAATTAATAATTTCAATTAATTTGAAGGTTGTCCTGAAAGAATCATCCTACTAAAATGACAGTTGCATGGATACATACACATGATAAGCTTTCGAACATGAAACGGATACAAATACGGATACTAGATACATGAGACAAGCATTTTAAAATACTAAACAATGGGTACCCAGGCATAAGAACAATCAAGATAAAGATATACCCAAAAGAAGTCGCTGCCTAGCAGCCCAAGGTGAATCCTCCCCCACATTGATCCGACGAAAGTAACCCACATCTCATCAACACCGCTTGGACCTTACAATCTCTTGAAGCATCTAGCAACTTTCTATTTTTTTCAAATGTATAAAGATATGTACAAGAAACACTAGGATATAAGCAAGGCTGTGATGGTATCAGTAGTATTTGACTTAAAGTACCGACAACAGATTTTAGTTCATATGACAAAACAAGTCATTAAGACATTCCACGATAATGAATACTAAATTCCACTTCACAGTAATGTTAAGATGGATTGGTTAGAATAAGATAAAATACCGGCAGCAGATTTTAGTTCATACGTCGGCACAATAAAAGCTGGCCTCTCTACTAGCAAAACATTTGATACTGTTGATGATATAACAGATGCCAAAATTATCATTGCAGTCGTAAATGGAGGTGAATTTTCAGCTCGAAGTGGCCTCAGTACAGTTTCAATTGCAAAGAAACACCCAGCAACAGCTGCATTAAACCCTGAAATAGAAAAGAAAATACATAATTAGTTTTATGTCTATGAACAAAAAGATCATAGCAGCAAATGGTTAAAAAATGAGTTAATAGATCACAAATGAAGTGTCTATGTAAGGAAATTTTAAATGTTTAATATAAACAAAATGAAGCCTTGGCAAGATACTGAAAAAAAAAAGGAAAAGAAAACTGGAAATTTTGTAGTTAAATTCAAAGTTTTAAATGTATTTAATGCAAACTATACAGGAAATCTGTCCAATATCCTCAAATGTGAAGTACATACAACTTGAACACTTGATTGTGGGTAAAATGACAATTAACATACATACATCAAGGATGTATCAATTGAATGGGCATTATATGTCATATTTTTTGCAATACAAGATAGTTAAGATGATATAGAGGTTCCAATCATTGTGTAAGAGTGAACAACCGATCTGAATAATGAAATCCCGCAACCATTTTAAAAGGTAAATGACCAGTCTCAGTGGAGACTCTAAATACATATGGAAATTAGTATTAAGAAACTTGAGAACAACATCATTAACATAAAAATGTGTTGTCAAGGATATTGTGTTATTTGATGAGACTAAAATGGTTAGCTTCTAAAACTAGAAACATGGAGAGAATTTCTGGAAATCATGAGGAATTCAGAACTAGGTAGTGAAAATTAGTAAATAGTGTAGCTTCAACATAAATTCAAGAAATGATAGAACAGTCCATATTTCTGTTTGGATGATACTTAAGATAGATACTTTTGCTATTTAGAATCAAACATTCCATTATAATGACAGGGTAAGAAGAATGTTGAATATACTATTATTAATCAAAGCATGAAACAGTATCTAGGATATTGAATCAACTTTTGAACTAGAACAGATCAGTGATCAACCGTCAACATGTGTTTGAGATCGCATACTTTCTCAGCATCTCTTGTGTACCTAGATTTGATAACATCTAGTGCCTCTTAGAAGTGGTTACATGTTTCTGACTTCCTTACATCAAGCCAAGATATATCTAACATTCATAAGAACACGACAAATTTGGATCTTCAAAACCAAGGCTTTCCAAAATTTTACTGATCTTTGAAAGATCTACCGATTCTTTCCTTTCAGTAGCAAACCCACAGTCATTGTTTACCTAAGCAGAAAAATGTTGGAAGGAGGGAGAAAAACTAGAAAAGAAAAAACATGCTTGTGACCTAAACCATGCATCATTCCAACTGCCACTCCTCCCGTCACTGGGATCAACAATATCTCCTATGCCAAGTATCTGCCAGTCTCTGTAAGCGGAGCCAAGCAGCACCCTCGTTTGGTGTACCAGCCCATGCCCACTCATGTATTACATGGACCTAACTTGGAGGGGAAAATGGTGTCAAATTAGCCTATAAGGATCATGAAGCCTCCGGAAAGCATCACCAAAAGGAATTATGAAAGAAGTATACTAAACACATTAAGCAAAGACGTGGGTGGAATCAAAGCTGTGGATAATGTAGAACATGTGGGTGGATTCAAAGCTATGCATAATGTAGCAAATGACCACCTACTTAACCCTATATACTCTAAGGGAGGTCGACGAGTCACTCAAATTTAAAGTCATCAACTATCCAGTCTACTTGTTAAAAAAGTTATTTAGTTGCTAATTGTGCATGTTCCTTATGAAACTTGGTGAATCACATCTTTAATAGCAACTTTCAAGCTTGCCTACTTAACAACGGAGAAGCCCACTGCTCATTGGACTTTGATAGAATTCCTCCAATTGCCACATAAACGAGCAGAATGCTAACAAAAATGGCAATTGATATTTGTTAGGTTCCCACTGTTTACCGATTTAGCCATACAAAAATTGAAAACTCCAAATGCCCTTTCCATTTGAAATGGAACTTTTGCCATTTAAAACTCCAAATGCCAACACTAGAAATAAATATTAATAGATAAAGGAGAGAGGCACGTCATAAATTGTGCAAGAACAACTAATTCTACAGACATACAACTATAGCATAACTAAGCAAATGTCATTAACAGGACGTAAATATACAAAAACTACTCAGTTGATGCAACTTAGTTATCGTGAAATAGTGAGCCAAAGGCATGCAGCCACTTCCCTCCCTCCATTCCCCCTCTCCCTCTCTCATGCTATCAACGTCACAACTTTTCCAGTGTTGCTCCCTCTAATGATGATGAACGCAAAAATCAAAGACCCCCCTCTCCTTTCTCACTCTTCACAGTTCTCACAACATGAAGGATCAGTGCTTTCTAGTTCTCTTCCATCCATCCATTCCTCCGTTCTGATCAAGCATCTTCCTTCTCCTCTCCTCCACCATGGCTCTGGACCCATCTGCTCCTCCCTACTTCCCTTCTTCTTATTTGACTCTCTCAGCCACATATGATATCCAGCTTAAGTGTAGAGTCGGGGGAGAAGAAGTGGGCAGGAAGAGGAGGGAGAAGCAGCACAACCGGCGGCAAGACCTGGAGGAAGTACATAGGTTTTCTTCAACATCCGTAGGAGAACTATAAGGATATACTTTTTCACAACATGTCACCTTGTCAAAGACCCTTAATGTGACAACCATGTTACCACGGTGTCGGAAGACTAACATGTCATAATTTTCTAAGCCGTATGTTTTGACATAATCCTCCCAGCTCCAGGCGATCAGTAGTTTCGTTTTTGCATTTTTGGACTGTACTATATTTTGACTTTGTACGTATTTGGGGATATTCAGTTTTTTCGTTGAGGATACTGAGTTTGTACGTATTTGCGGATATTGATTTGGTTTATTGAGGATATTATATATTGACTGAGTTCATTGTTGCGGATAGTATTTTTTTTTATATTTTTTGTATATTCTGGAATGTATTGTGCGTGCCGGTGTTGAGTGTTCCACCGAGGGGGTCGGCGAACCCAGGGATTGGATTTTGTATTTTGTATTTTGTATTTTGTATTCTGTATTTTGGCTCAGACTCCAGCTCTATTTGTATTAATCTACGATACGACATGGTGATCAGGACATAGTCCATGCAGCCATTCGATTGGCAAGGCAGAAACTATGTAGCCGTAGATAAAGTTGACTGTCCTCCGACCCTCATCCCTCGGCAATGATGATACGATAACCTATCACTATATCTTATATAGTAGTAGATGATGTCTTAGTATTACATTATGTGAGTTCATCTTGATTCTGTTACATTCTTCAGATACTAGATACGATAAGAACATATACTACACCATATGTACAGAACATAATGATCCACACTAATGTATGCTAGAATGAATTTTGGGTTGTGTTCTGAGCCATCCGTTCTCACACTTAAGTACTGTGAGAGCGCCGGAGAGAGTGAGAGCGCCGGAGGGGGGGGGAGAGAGTGAGAGAGTAAAATGGGGAGAAATGAATTGGTGGGGGAATATAATTAGAATTTAGCGACGTTCATACTAACGTCGCTAAATTAGTCGCTATTAGCGACGTCATAGCGACGTTTCGCGACATATAGTGTCGATATTTGTAACAAGTAGTTTTGTTGGTTGGTTAATTGGTAACATGGTGATCGGGACATATAGTCCCTGCAGCCATTCGACTGGCAAGGCAGAAACTATGGTACGACATGGTGATCAGGACATAGTCCCTGCAGCCATTCGACTGGCGAGGCAGAAACTATGTAGCCGTAGATAAAGTTGACTGTCCTCCGACCCTCATCCCTCGGCAATGATGATACGACAACCTATCACTATATCTTATCTTATATAGTAGTAGATGATATTTTAGTATTACATTATGTGAGTTCATCTTGATTCTGTTACATTCTTCGGATACTATATACTAGATTCGATAAGAACGTATACTACACCATATGTACAGAATATAGATGATTCACACTAATGTATGCTAGAATGAATTTTGGGTTGTGTTCTGAGCCATCCGTTTTCACACTTAAAACACATATGAATTAGTACTGTGTGTCAATCTTTGTTTTTGTATTTTCGGCGAACCCAGGGATTAGATTCTATATTTTGTATTTTGACTTTGTACGTATTTGGGGATATTCAGTTTTTTCGTTGAGGATACTGAGTTTGTACGTATTTGCGGATATTGATTTGGTTTGTTGAGGATATTATATATTGACATTGTTCGTTGTGGATAGTATTTTTTTCTTTATAATTTTTGTATATTCTGGAATGTATTGTGCGTGCCGGTGTTGATGTTCCACCGAGGGGGTCGGCGAACTCAGGGATTGGATTCTGTATTTTGTATTTTGTATTCTGTATTTTGGCTCAGGCTCCAGCTCCAGCACCATTTGTATTCTGGAACCCTTTTTTTAATATTTTTTTAACTTAGCGACATTTTTAGCGACGTTAGGATTCGTCGCTAAATAGTAGCGACGTTAATAAATGTCGCTAAAAACGTCGCTAAAGATGACATGGCAACACGTGACACCAAATCTTATGTCAGCACGTGGTCGCCAAAAACGTCGCAATAGTGTCGCTAAACGGCGACCACACGATAATGTCGCCTTTTACGTCGCTAATTAGCGTCAACGAACAAACGTTGCAAATAACGTTGCTAATTAGCGACGTTAATAACGTCGCCAAATAACGTCGTCCTAGCGACGTTTTGCGACGTTTTCTCGTTTAGTGACACGCTTTTTTCCGTCGTTCACGAAACGTCGCCCTAAACATCGCTAAATTGATTTAGCGACGTTTTCACCGAGGTTAGCGACGTTTTTAAACGTCGCTAATCTGACAAATTTTTGTAGTGACAGAAACCTAATTTTTTATTTTTTTTGTTTTGTGGAAAAAAAATTGACATGAATAAAGATTCAAGAGTTTTCGTTCTTCTTTCAAAATGATACTAACTCTTATGGAAAAGAAGAAGAAGATCTTCTCTCCATAATTGACTTAATTGTCGGAAAAGAAGAAGAAGAAGAAGATGAGCGATGATCGGAGTTCGACTGAAAAAAAAGCATGGTGAACTACGAACGATCTTTATGATCTCTGCTGAAGGTGAGAGCAATGGAGTTCAGATCTCTCGTGAAGAAGAAGAAGAAGAAGAAGACGAGAATCGCAATCCAAATCTGAGTTTGTGCGGAGGGTAGTTATGGTATTAATTTTGTAAATACAGAGCATCTAAAGGGAATCTTGGAATACTTAACGTGGAAATATATAATTATGAGCATTTCATAAAACCCATCCTGCGAGTGGGTTTTTCATAAAAACCAACCCCGAAATTGGGTTTCTCAGCAATTTTCAATTTTATAATTTATGTAAATAATTTTACACTAACCACTCCTATTTTAACAAAATATAGTATTCATTTTTAAGCTATTGGAGGTCTGCTTAGTAAATACAAAACAAAACATAGGTGGTGGCACTATAAATAACCCTTAAATGCCCACATTCAAAATATTAAAATTAGCATGTACCCTCACTTTTTTTTAAATAGCAAATTTTATTATTCCTATGGAACAAATAACATTTTAAAATATACCCCTAATATTTAATCAAAGATTTTGCTGATTCATAAAGAATGAGAATATTTGTTAGTTATTTTTAGGAAGTAAGGATATATGCTAATTTATATATTTTGAATGTGACATTTGTTAGAATATTTCATAAAAGTAAGACTTGTTGCTTACCTCTTCATCAGCAAAACTCTCGCTACGACATATATATATACTAGTGGATAACCCGTGCCATAATGGCACGGACACAAACCCGGCCTTCTTGACATAGGCATGCAGGCACCGGGCCAGCACCAGGGAGTTCCGGACGGAGACGCGGCCTCCGAACCCGGCCTTCTCGACGTAGGCGTGCAGGCACCGGGCCAGCGCCAGGGACCCGACCCCGACGGAGACGGACACGGCAAAGACCACGGTGGCGGCGTTCGGGGCGGCGTGGGGCCTCATGGAGGCAAAGACGCACAGGGCCGTCACGGGTCGTCCGAGGGTGGCGAGGCCCGAGACGGAGGCGGTCCAGGAGACGACGTCCATGTGCGGCATTCCGTCGAACACCCGCAGGGCGTGGTCGGCGGAGCCGCGACGGGAGTAGGCGATGAGCAGGACGGTCTGCACGAAGGGGTCGGACCGGAATCCGAGGAGGAGGGCGTGTGCGTGGAGCGACCTGGTGGCGACGGCGGCGGTGGTGGTGTTGAGCAAAGAAAGAGAAGGTGTGGGAGTCGAGAGGGACACGAC
Organism: Iris pallida; assembly: GCA_029216955.1. Taxonomy (NCBI): domain Eukaryota; kingdom Viridiplantae; phylum Streptophyta; class Magnoliopsida; order Asparagales; family Iridaceae; genus Iris; species Iris pallida. The sequence goes on from JANAVB010018993.1 coordinate 7,225,363, forward strand.
GGCTGAGCATTTGGGAGTAGATGGAGAGTGGGTCGGCGGAGATGGCGATGGCGGTGTTGAAGGAGAAGGGGTTGGGGTTGGTCATGGCGGAGAAGAGGGAGGCGGCGAAGGAAGGGTCGACGTCGACGGCGCGGTGAAGGAGGCTGCTTGCGACGAAAGGGTTGCGGAAGAGGCCGGCGACGACGGCGTGGGCGAGGATGGAGCGGAGGCGACGGAGGGAGGGGCGGTGCAAGAGGAGCTGGAGGCGGGGATGTCGTTTGAACAACCGGTTGCTCCGCACTCAACATGGGACCTCCTCCTCTCTTATAGAGAGAGGGGCAATTTAGTCCTTTCATCATCGTTGAACCAAAGCACATGGGTCAGACCAAAAACCCAAGTGCTTTATATTATAGATGTGGATTAGTTTGTATACACCTTGACCATCTCCCACTTAGCAGCACATTAGATCCGTATTCATTGACATGTACCATTGACAAAATTTACATAGACAACATTAATCGGTTTTGGATCGGTAATCGAACAAAATCGAAGGTTCGGTTCGGTTTGAAAAAAATTGGTTCGATTTCAATTTTAAAATTTTTTATTCGACTTCGATTTTGAATTTCGGTCCAAAATCAAAAATCAATTAAAACTTACATAGTTATTATAATAGCCCTCCATTTTAAGCATATTTATGATTAAGAATATATATATATATTTGTACATTTTGAAATTAATAATTTTATGTAGTTGTCTAAAAATTCAACTTTGATAATTTAATAACCAGTCCAACTTTGTGCCCAATTTTGAAATACAACAAATGTTAGTATAAAAATATATTTTTATTATAATTTATTTACAAATTCAACTTTAGATTGGTCCACTGAACAATAGAATAATCCAACCAAATAAACAAAATTGATTATCGGTTCTATTTAGTTATGGATAATTTCGATTCGATTACGGATTTTTAGAAGTTCGGTCTACTCGGTTTTGACTATTTCGGTTCTATTGAAACCGAATAAACCACCCCTAATGTCTAGCCCTAACTTAACAATTAACTTGCTGCAATACAGTCAACATCCAAACACCAGACCTAAATCACTCAAATCGGCTGAATTTTTGGAATAAATTTAGGAAACTCTGTCGAATCATCGAATTTACAAAGGAAACTCTGCCAAATTTATGGCATAAATTTTTAGAACCTTATAGTAACTATTAGCTAGCCCACATTATTCCAAAATTTGGCTCCGGCCTTGCACATAATCCTTTGTTACAAATAGACTACTAAGATTAAGTGGTGGTCACTACAAGACATTCTGGTTTGCGTGACAATTAATTTGTGACAAGTGTAAAATTTGTCATTGAAAGGGTTGTTTCTGTGACAAGTAAATTTTGTTGTCACTCATAATTTGATTCTGTGACAACAGTTGCTTATCGTCACACAGTTAATTAATTATTCGGTGACTATATTTTTATTGGTCTTCACAAAATGTTGTCACTGAAATAAAATTTTAATTTTTGACTTATGTCAAAGGCGAGTTTTATGTGACAAATAAAATACATGTCACTTATGATATATTCTGTGACATCCTTAAAGAATTGCAACAACAAGTTGTATGTGACAAGTGAAAATATTTGTTATTTAAGGTGTATTATATGACAAGTGAAAATTATTGTCACTTAAGTTGTATTCTGTGACTTTTTTTTAAAGAATTGTACCAATAAGTTCTTTGTGACAAATGACATACTTATCACTTAAGCTATATTATGTGACAAGTAAAAACATTTGTCACTTAAAGTGTATTTTGTGACTTCGTTATAGAATTGTAACAGTAAGTTTTATGTGACAAGTGAAATAATTGTCATTTAAGGTATATTCTGTGACTTCCTTGAAAAATTGTAACAGTGAATTTGTCACTTAAGGTATATTATGTCACTTAAACAAAATTTTGGTAATGGTAGGATGTTTGATTCTGGAGTAAAAGGTTGCTTGTTCAAATCATATATGATCAAAATACATATATTTATTTTTATTTACAATAACATGCTTCGTGCGTCACTTATAACATTCATTGTGACGATGTATGTTGTCACGAAAAGAATACTATCAGTGATCTGCTTGTCATAGTTGATAATTTGTGACGCCATAATGATAAAGTTTGCTAGTTATAGTTGAAAATATTTTGTGATGTCATGTTTTAATTGTCACTTTTTCTTTTAGCTACGGAGGTATATGTAACAGAAGTAATTCGTTACTGTACTAGTCACAGAAGATATGTTATGACAAGTTTTACAACTTCTGTGACATGCTCTTATATCTTAACATCGTATGAATCTTGGTCGGGCCAACAAATCAGTTTTGAAAAATCTTCCATCTTCTTCTCGAGGAATCTTGATGTTCATACAAAACAATTTTTTCTCGACATCCTAAAATGTCAAATTAATGGGAGATACTGATAAATATCTGGGACACAAACTCCTTCTCCCCAAAAGTAGTCTTGACCCATACTAATCCCATTGATTCTTGCAAAGCTACATTATCGGGTTGGAAAGGTAAATATTTATCTCATGCGGGAAGGACAACCCTCGTCAAATCCACCTTATCGTCTCTTTGTGTGTATCACCTTTCCTCTTTACCTGATTTGAAGGAAAGTTACCAAAACTCTTCCATCTATCTATCGTAAATTCTGGTGGGGGGTGTTCAAGACAGTAAGAAGATTCACTTCAGAGCTTGGATTATCTTCACAAAGCCGAAGATCGATGGGGAATTGGGAATAAGACATCCTGAAATTAATTACCAACTTGGCACTTGAATACTGCCTGACTTGGAACTTTGTCAGGTACAGGTTTGATAGCATCACCCCAGTCTTCTATCTACTGATCTGGAGATATGGAAAGCTAGAAATTGGATATCTATTTAGAAGAGTTCCCTTCTGTCCCGATTCCATCATCAGGAATGCAGCTAGATTAGAAGAGTCCTATGGAGCGCGCTCAACAATCCCACATTCCACCAGAGAAGATGTACAACTAAACCATGGGCAAAAAATTTGGTCTCCTCCGCCTGTTAACTCATAAAAGATCGATTTTGATGGTGCATACTTGGACGAGAAGAAGATGGGGGCAGCAACAAAGAACATCTTCTATGGAGAGTAAGAGATATTCTTGATGAATGTTGAGCATTGCTCCTCCACAACAACACTATCTCCTTTGCATACACTCCCAGGCTATCCAACATGGTTGCTCACTATTGCAAATGAGCTTGTACGCTCTGATCGGCTATTCAAAGAGCCTCCTGCTTCGATTCTATAAATAAATTCAGTTAGTTTTCTGGTCTGAGTTCGGTTCATTTGTTCTCGATTCAGACAAAATTTTGATTTTCAGTTGAGTTCAGTGGAATGGTAACCGAACCAACCAAAATAACTGAATAGAGCCCAACCCAGACCCATCCCTTAAGGAAAGTGAACTAGAGTTGTTCGTATTGTTGGATTATATCTCGTTTCCGGCTGAGCACTCAAATGGGGGGGGGACAATAGAGTTGGTAATTTAGTCCCCACATCAGTTAGGAGGTGGGATCATGTGGTATAGATAATTGGAATTGGTTCAGGCCTTACATGAGAATTCTCTTTTAAGGCATATGGGTCCAATTCAATATCGTACATCATAGGCCAACTCCGTTTCGGATCACACCGCTTTCCCAACACGCATAACTAATTGACACAGATCCTTTCGTCCATTTTGATGTTTCAAATGTATGAGTTCAGTCTCGCCCATTTCAGGATAATGGGTATGAATGGGCGAGGAGGCTGAACTGATGCAAAATATCATGGTTCTTGTTTTTCACCATCTTAACTACAACCACTGTATTCAAAGTTCTTTCATTTGCAACCAAAACGAAGCGAACGTACTAAACCCTACTTTTGAAGAATATTAGTGGCAGGTGAGTGAGTATAGAAAAGGAAGATGGTAACAAATTAAAAATGCTATATTAGAACTAGAGAGAGATTAATCTGAAGATACCAATTACAAATTAATAGAACCCAAACCAAGAACCAAGAGGGTGAAAAACAAGATGTGAAGTCTAAATTGAAAACCAAGGAATATAAAATGGAAAGGTTCAATGAACTAGAATCAATTGAGCAGTATGAGAAACCAAAATGTACAAAATATAGTTGTAACTATGCCAATCTCATTATAACCCAATGGACGGAAAAAATTGTAATACTAGAATTGCTAATATTGTAGAGATAGGAATCATTAGGCATGTAGTCATGTAGAACTACATACATAACTACAAACCTAACAAGTAGTTCAAGACACTGACACAGCTATGAGATTGTATCATTCAAGATACTGTATATTGCAGTAATCATCAAATCATACCGCAACGATGCATCAACTACTGAGACAAACAAAAAGAAAAGCAATAAACGTTTTATTCAACAAAGAGATATCGGAGCAATTTTATTCGCATTTCAATACATAAATTCCACCAATATTGAAATTTCAGATGGAAGAAAAAATGGGAACACCTGGAAGGGAGAAACCCGAGTCAACAATAAAAATGTTGCCGGTCAGATACTGGGTCGAGTCGTGAATCAAGTATCGGATGAGCGACGTGAGAGCCGGATCCAGTGTGCTATTAGCTTTTAGAGGGGTTATTTTCTCCATCACATGGGTGAGCCATTTCTTCTCCATAAGACCTTTAGTTATCTCGGACTTGAACAATCCAGGTGCGACTGCGTTCACTCTAATGTTAAAGACGCCCAGCTCCAACGCCATGACCTGCAAAATTTAGAACTTAATTAATGACTGGGGTTTTTGTAGATCATATTGTTCAGGAATCAGACATCATCATGGATTCATGATATTTCACAAACTAAAATGTGCATTTGGTTGTGCAAGATTACGTGCAGGCATGAACCGTGCATGGACTACATGTGCACGTCACTTGGACAAACTTACCAAATGGTTAACCAGGATGTATGTCCAAAGTACTTCAATATGAACTAATCAAAATCCCAACATCTATCCGATGTGGGAGTAAATATCGGAACTTCACAAGAAAAATTGCATCCAAAATTACAAATACATGGCTTATATTTCTAAAGATGGAGCTTCTAAATCCATCTGTATGGCTTGCCAAACACTTCAGAGTTTTTATTAGTCATGCGTAAAATACAATTAAACAAAAAAAAATCATAGACAATCATCTGTTTAATATCCATATGTTTATTTGAGCAAATGCTATAAATCAGGTACATACCACTAACATTTAACAACATGCAAACAAACATCAACAGATTTGTGAACAGGAAAACACTTTTGTGACTAGAATTCTAGTGGACTATAATCAAGTAAAATCAGGTCACTCATAATGCATCTCCCAATGTACATGTACATGTACATGTACATGTACAGCAAGATGAGTTAGAAAGCATCTCAAGATAAATAAATATGCAATAAGGTTACAAGAAATTCTATGGTGTAACGATTGAATTGTTAGAAAAATTTACCTGGACTCCCATAAACAAAATACCAAGAGGTTAGAGTTATCGATCTACCGGAAAAGCCATACACGAAGCATTGTTCTAAGATATTATACGAGGTCTATGTGCAGAATTTATCTCGAATCCTCCTAGAGGTAAAATCCCATTGCTACCGACTTCCCGTTGCTGCACACAGCTCCGAGAGAAATGATCCGAACTTAGCTTTGTTCATAAAATTGAAGGAGGAACAATTTGAAAGAATGGAAAGAAGAATGATGGTTTCTATATATATAGACACAATTTTTTTTTTGAATGAGCTTAGAGAAGTTTGTTGGAGAAGAAGATGGTGTGAAGCTTTGATGGTGATAGGTTTGGCTTGGGTGCGTAAGAACTGAATTACCATTTTTTTTCCTTCTCTTTTATTCCCCTTTTCCTGGCAACCAACGAGAATATATATATATATATATACACATGACCTCAAGATTTAAAGGATAAATAATGAAAATTGATGAAGAATAATAGACTAGACATTAGTTGTCCGTTGGAATAATTTCTAAGTCCAAAGATGAACACAAGCACTGCTAGCATCTGAATTTGTCGAACCATAGTACCTTGGTAATGGCATTGACACCTGCTTTTGATACATTGTAAGCACCTCCTCCAACAAAGTGTACACGATCGAGACCAGTAATGGACGAAATATTGACCACGGAGCCTCTCAGTTTCGCATCCCTCATGAGTCTGCAGACATGCTTGGTTACCAACCATAGTCCAGTTAAATTGGTTGCCAGAACATTATGCCATTCCTCTTCGGGCCAATCTAATGGGGAATATACACCACCTGGGACAAGCACACTGTGGAGTCAACAGTTTTTTAAAAATGTAAAAATACACATTAAATCTATAATAATTAGAAGACCAAAGAAAATATACCTATGTTGCTCTTCTTTAAAAAAAAAATCTCTTTAAAAAGTTAAATCTCTCCATTTAAAACAAACATATCTCTATCTTAAAGAAAATAAAGCTTATCTATCTATTTATCTTTTAAATAGAACATATTTATTTATCTTTAAAAAATAGATATAGATAAATTTTTATATATATATATATATATATATATATATATATATATATATATATATATATATATATATATATATATATATGAAAATAAATATACCTTTAAAAAATTATATTTAAAAATATTATTTTTAATGTTAATCTTAATATTAATGTTAATTTTAATTTTAATATTATTTTATGATGTTAATTTTTCAGTGTTAATGTCAATGTTAATTTTAGTTTTAATTTTAATCTTATTTTGGTTTTATTTTGAGTTTTAATTTTAGTTTTCGTTTTAACGTTAATGTTTATATTAATGTTGACATTAATTTTAATGATAATGTTAATATTTATTTAATGTTAAATTTATTTTAATGTCAATTTTTAATTTTAATGTTAAAACTAAAATTAACATTAAAACAAACATTAAAATGAGTATTAACAGTATAAACTAAAATTAAAATTAAAATTAAAATTAAAATTAAAACTAAAACTAAAATTAATATTAATATTAATATTTACATTTAAATTTAAATTTAAATTAACATTAATATTAGGATTAACATTAAAAGTAAAATATAATTTTTAAATGTATATTTATTTTTAAAGATAGAATGTTTTTAAAGACATATATATTCTCTTTCTCGTGGACCCAATTCGTGGATATCCAGCCACCCAGCCGAAAAAACGAGTGTCCCCTACCGCTGACCACTAGGGATAAACGGATTCGACATACACACACACATATATATATTGTAGTGCCCCGCTCCGCGAAGGCACTAAATAGACAGAAAGATCGGATTGCTAGCTCTACAACAGAAGACGATTGATCTGGGTGAGTGGACGAAGTCTCATTTGCTGATTCGCTTACGCCTAATAAGAATCTGAGTTTTTGATTGAATGCTATTGTTAATAACAAGATAGTAAATCTTTGAGTATGCTTTAAGAGAATTCACATGTTGCCTTGCTAAGAAATGAATGTTGCCTTGATTAAGAGAACCTTGTCATGCTAATAACAAGACGATAATCAGTATGTATGCTTATAAGAGATTTCACATGTTGCTATGCTACGAACAAGAAAAGAAATAATCTGCATGCTAAGAAGAACACTTGTTGCCTGCTAATAAGAAATGATATGATGCTTGTCATGCTTGATAAGATAAGAGAAGACAAATGAATTGAATTGAATGCTTGATCATATGCTTGTTGCTAAGTATGCTTGAAATTTGTAGACATGTACAGACGTACTTGTACATGTTGACATGAATAAAAGAAAAGCACGAAATGAACGTGTCGTACATCTGCAAAGGCATGAAAAGAACATGTCGTATATCTGAAAAGGCATGAAAATAACATGTCGTTCATCTGATCACAAATCTGTCTCATCTGATAGAACTGCTAGAGCATGCATATGGTCTCGGACAACTCGTGCACGAGTAAAATTTGTCTCTCGGGTGGAATCTGGGGGCGCCTGGACCACTCGGCCTAGGAGAGATTAAGAGCACCCTGGGGTAAAAGAGACCCTATGTTAAAAGGGTAGCCGATATCTGAGTCCTTAGCGACGAGCTGAACCGGAGAGTCACAATGGCTAATCATAGGATTTTCTATAGACCATCATATAGATAGGTGTTGGTTGGTGCAGAGCTGAACCGGAGAGTCACAGCTGCCAATTGAGTCTGCATGTGTCAAGAATGTTTTGCTGAGAGCTAATGATGCAGAGACGAACAGGGAATAATAATGTTGGTTATATTATGTTTATGTTAATCCTTGTCTTGTGCATGGATGGACCGTCGGCTATGGTAAGAATCACTTAAAAGTGATATATATGTATTACTTGAGTTGATATATGAATTGCTTGCAGAGATTAATCCGTTACAAAGAAATGCTATGTTCCATTAAAGAAAAGATATGATATCGTGCTTAAATTGTCCCTAAAAATTGCTTGAACAGAGAAATGATTATGCTCATGAAACACGCTGCGCACTGTACATGAAATGAATAGTCATCGTGCTTAAATTGAATAGTCCCTTGTATGCTTGAATGAAATGAATTGTGACTTTTCAAAGATGTTTTCAAAGAATGTAAACTGACCTTGTATGCATGAAATGAATATAGGTAAAAAGTAGCAAGATCACATCACAAGAAATTTTTTTCACTAAATGAACAGTGATCGTTTCAGACAAATGTAGCTCTTTGTTCACAATCACCAGTATGCTGATATACTGACCCACCATCAGTCTGCATGCAGGTGCAATATGCATCGAGAAGGATAGTCCGAAGCGATAGTCCGAGCCTCATCCTCAGGAGGCAGAAATCATAAGAGATGCCAAGAGATGACATCTGTTGCAATAGTTGATTTTGTATATAAAGGGATGTAATGTATGGGAACGGGATCATTGTAATCTGTAAAGTTCTGAGAGAATGTAACATTGTATCAGAGAGAATCGAGAGCTTGTAATCTGTTCAAATGAAATCAATGAAGAGAATTGTTTCTTGTTACCATTGTGTTCAATGCATGTATTATGAAATATGTCCGCTGCTACTTCAATTATCTGCAATATATTTTGCTGCGTATTGTCAATCTTGTCTTGCTTCAGGTCTTGGCCTTGTGCAAACGCAACTTAGGCTTACACGGCATCACGCGTTAGCGAGGACGATCGGTCTCAAAGAGTCCGAAGCGAGGACGAAAGGACTCTGCGGAATCGGGACGTGACATATATAGCGATGAATCGTGCGTGCGTGCGTGCGCGCGCGCGCAGGTCCTATGCGGTCCCCCCGATCCTATGGTACGGGAGGGGGGGGTGTATGTGTGTGTTGGGGGGGGGAGGGGGGGGGGACGCTCCTTTTGATGGATTTTTGATCTGCGTCCTTATAAGGTCGTGTATAGACCTTTTAGGTATTGTGGGGGAGACCTTTTTCGGGGCTCCTTTCGCGGGATTTTTCATCCGCGCCCTTATATGGTCGTGTATAGACCTTATATATATATATATATATATATATATATATATATATATATAATATATATATATATATATATACTTAAGTATATATATATATATATATATATATATATATATATATATATATATATATATATATTATATATATATAGTACTTAAAGTATAGACATATATATATATATACATATATAATATATATATATATATCTATATATATATATTATATATATATATAATATATACCATATATATATATATATATATACATATATATATATATATATATACATATATATATAATATATATACATATATATATATATATATATATATACCTATTATATATATATATATATATATATATACTTTAAGTATAGATTTTATAATATATATATATATCTATATATATATCTATATATTATATATATATCGTATATATATATCTATATAATATATATATATATCGATATATATATATACTTAAAGTATATATGTATATATATATATATATATATATATATATATATATATATATATATATATATATATGTCTATACTTTAAGTATAATATATATATATCTATATATATATATATATATATATATATATATATATATATATATATATATATAATAAAGTATATATTATATATATATATATATATATATATATATATATATCTATATATATAAAGTATAGACATACAAATATATATATATATTATATATATAATATATATATAATATATATATATATATATATATATATAAAGTATAGACATAAATATATTATATTATATATAAATATATAATATATTATATATAATTATATATATTATATATATATATATATATATAGGTTCCAAATAAATAAAAATATATATATATATATATATAATATATATATATATATATATATTATATATATTTGGAACCATATATATATATTCCCAGAAACAATTTATCTGGTTCCAAATATATATATATATATATATAAAGTATAGACATACAAGTCGGTCTAGATACGACCTTGATCTAGTTCATAGTAGTTTTACTCGTCCAGCTAAATTTAGTCATATTGGTGAAATCTCGGTACCATCGAGAGACTTTGAGAGGATTGGCCTGGTCTAAACCCAATTTGGTCAAACCCTGGGCAGTCTGAGCCTGATCAAAGAAATTCTTTGACATAAATCCTGTCCAAATGATCCTTCAAACTACTTTTAACTTAGCCCGGCCATTGCTATTAGCACCACAAAAAGTGTTATTATTTTTACTATCATAAAGAGGCTTGAAAAGAGTTAAAAATAAGCCGTCTAAGCCGTACGTTTATCCTCACATAATTAAGAAAAATAATAACTCCAAACTACCACGGTATGTATATCCCCTCATGTAAAAAATAATAATAATAAAATCTTTATCTACCCTAACATACATCTAAAATCCTATAAACATATCTATACAAACCAATTAAAATCATATTTGAACCAACTAAATGTTATTATCTAAATATATATTTAAAGTTCTAAAATCATATTTATAACAAATTTTAATTAACATGTATTAGATTATATTGAAACTATTTAAGTATAATTTAAATTTATATCTAATATTTTAATAATATCGTAGAATTTTTTTTAGTATGTGAACATCGCAGGTGAACATGGCTAGTAGTCATAAATTTTGACATTCTTATAAGGGGCTATCAAAATTACAGTACTATCTGGCTGAAAATGACTACCTCTAGTATGAATCAGAAAATTAATAATAATCAATAAAATTTAAATTTTATACATATATATAAAAAAGGGTATTCAGTCTACAACCCGGACCGCGGCCTACGCCGCCACCGCCAAGCCACCCGGGGGGGGGGGGGGGGGGGGGGGGGCGTGGAAGGTGGTTTCGAATCATGTACCTCCCTTAGGAGGACCCCTCCTCCTAACTACTTGAGCTAGGAGCGCCCGATAAATAACTTTTATATTAAAAAAAATCTCTTATTGCATTTATTGTATGCTCTTATATACGGATACGTTAAAGAAACGAAATTGAAAGTAGTAAATAAAAAAAAATTGATAAGAACTTTGTTTCTCGCTGATTTATTTTAACAAGTATTTCTTCTAAAAAAAAAAAAATTAGTAAATAAAGCATTATGCCGACAAAGTGCAAGAAATAATTCCCGCCAAAAGAAAATCAAACAAATTCTAAAACTCTCTCAAAAATTCTAAAATTTCACCTCTCACTCCTGCGTTGTTCACGAGCGCGTCGATCCGCCCGAACTTGCTCCACGCCGTCCTCACGGACTCCTCGATCTTCTTCTCCCCCGCGCTCACGTCCATCTCCACCGCCGTCGACCGGACCGGACCGGACCGGTTGAGCTCGTCGCAGAGCGAGTCGAGCCGGTCGGTCCGCCGGGCCGCCGCCACGACCCGGCAGCCGGCCCGGACGAGGTCGAGGCAGAGGCTGCGGCCGATCCCGGCCGACGCGCCGGTTACGAGAACCACCTTCCCTTCTAAGTCCTTCCATGGCACCTCCATCCAGAAGCTCTATGTATATGTATAATTCGCCGGTGAATCGTTCTGTCTTTGCTTTTCTGGGATTCCGGCCATATATATAGTTCGGAATTTACACGAATGTTGTTTTGGTAATGCAATTTAATAAAGAGTTTGGTAATAAAGTGGTCCCAACAATCGCACGTTTTGCGCTCTTGCCAAGACTTCCAAATGAAGAAGAACAGCCAAATTGCCGTTCACGTTGGAATAATTATGCAGTGAAATAAACAAGCTAGTGTGAGAAATATAGTTACAACCAGAATTAAAGTGTCGCTTGCAACTTGGCTAGTCCACGTCTCTTTTGGAGGTCGGTGCTTGCTATTTGTATTCTTTGGACATGAATTCTGGTAGGGCTAGCATTCGATTAATTCGATTCAAATCTAACAGAATAACCAAAAGTCGAATTGGACCGAAAATCGAATAAGCAAAACCGAAATCGAACCAAATTATTCCATAACCGAATTAAATCGGTTCAATTTTTGGCTTATTCGGATTATTCGATTTTTTGGTTTATTTGCTAATATATAGTAACTAAATAACTAGATATATATATAGTAACTAAATAACTAGATATATTTAGTATATACCTATATATATTAATACCTCTCTCTCTCTCTCTCTCTCTCTCTCTCTCTCTCTATATATATATATATATATAATATATATATATATAACTAAAAAAATTATTCGGCTTGGATCGAAACCCTAACCCAAAATCTAAACTTATTTTCAAAACCGAAACCGAACTGATTTTTTTAAAACTAAGACCGAATCACTTATTTGGTTCGATTCAGTTCGGTTCAGTTCGATTTTCGGCCCAAAACCGAATAATTCTCACTCCTAAATTTTAGAGTTGTGAAAGTTTGATGCTCACAGTATGCATGCTTGCATTCATGCCACCAAAAGGAAAATTTATTTTTTTTCGTCGGCCAATTTGATTGGACACAGAGCGAAAGTTAGGCTAATCCACTCTTGTGTTCTTATTTATTTGGCCCGTTTAGGTTGAGCAACCACTAGTTGCATACACGATGTGTGTAGGACTGGCTTCCGTTAGTCCCATCCCGACCTAATCGATATTTCCTCCCTCCTCTTGTAGAAGAAAGAAATCGAGAAGGAAATAAATTTCAGCTACGGCGAAAGATTTTCGATACGTGAGAAGTGAAAGACTTTGATACGCTGTAATGAAATCGTAACCGCAATATAATCAAATAAAAAATATATATACTACAGTGAACCAAACGATGTCCAAATATTTATTTGGTGACGGAACACGAACGGCCAGCCCTTTCATTAGCCCATTCATTTGGGATCTTCGACAAGTGTCTTGGTAGCCTCCTCCAAAGAGATTATGGTCCATGGAAGAAACGAGAAGGCCATGTATTGTCGACTACAAAGAAAAATATGAAAGTGTTGTGTTTGGGGATGAGAATGTTAGATGAGGTGCAGGAATTGCTCCACTCAGAGATGCAGTCAGAAACATGCTGCTAGTGAGGAATAGATATGGAAACGTTACATATATACATACACTTCATAACAAAGGTTTGAGAATTCCATTGACGAAGCATAATGGCAGTTCACATCGTAACCTGGTCCTGCTGGTGAAAGTAATCCAAGAAACTAAAGGCAGATACAAGTTTACAACAGAACCTAATTCTGATGGTTAAAGTAACATCCAAAAAAAAATGATAGCAACTAAAAGTTCCATCTATAAATTTCTTAAAGACATGTTCCTTTTGTATTCAAATCCAAAAGAAACAAAACTACCCTCATTATTGGATTACACAGTACAAATAACATACATATTGCCGTCTATTAAACTAAATCCACCTGTCCCTACTTGAAAAAATTGTCTATATACATATCAACATCGTTCATACATTTGTTCTGTAGTAGCTGAGTTCTATTATCATGAAGAACAAGAAAGCATCCTTACACCTGGCCTGTAAAGCCCAGGCAGGAGGCAGTCGAGTATATTTCTCCATGCCTGGTTGTTCATCGTAGGGATGCTCCATGACTTTGAAAAGCCTGCGGACCTCTCCATAATCACATTGTTCAGCAGCGCCTATAGCACTTTGACATAAATAATTGCAAAGAACGTATTTTGGGTTTACTGAGTTCATTGCAGCCTTCCTTTCCTCGTCAGGAATGCCACCAGAGACCAGCTTTACAATTGTTTTCAAAGGGGAAAAAAAAAGAGTCAGCAACAATTCCGCAAAGAGGATTATTAGATTCCACAGAAGATTACTCATGAATACTCAAAAAAAAAAGAGGGAGTAGATAAACTAATTGGAAGTTATTAAAACAGCTAACTAGCTAGATAAAGCATGTATTTTATATATCCTACCTCCTGGATATAGCTCTGTACCCGATTAATCCAAGCTTCCTTCCTCTCCTGGCCAATGTCCAACAATGCAGCCTTGAGAGGAATAAGCAGCTCATCCCCCGGAATGTTAGGGTCGGCTTTGATATTAGAAAGCAATCTGAAGAAATTGTGTAGTCAACTTTGTCAACAGCCAAGTTGTGAAGAAGCTTACTGATCATCTATTTAGTGTACTTTGGTAAACCAAGTTTTCTGGTCCCATATCTGTGAGAGTGCACATATAAAAACATTAATACCCACCTGCCATAGTCGACAAGCATTCTCAATTGTTATCAAGCAGAGATAATAGTACCTTTCCATAGCAGAGATAAAGTTGCAGTAAGTTGTGCAATATTCCACAAGCCAATGTCTGGCTGATTTGCAAAGCAATACCAACTTCCTGGAAGATCTGTGGTATTTGGAGTGTAACTTGGATCAAAGGCATCCAGAAAGTCAAAAGGACCATAATCGATAGTTAAGCCCAATATGCTCATATTGTCTGTGCTCAGAACACAATGGGTAAAGCCAAGTTCGCTCAGCAACCTCAACCGACCAAGCTGAAATGATTCAAAGCAGTTTAGATATCAAAATAATTTCCAAGATATATAGTCATTGCACATTACAAGTTGGCAACCGATAACAAGAGTACATGTGAAGAAAACATTACCTGCATAATTGTTCGATGTCAAATCAACTAGAGAAGAACCCTCCTCGCCAGCCTCAAAAGATAAGTCCTCACTCTTGTCCATCTTCTCAAGATGAGGAAAATGATGGTGGATTGCGTAGTCTGCTTAAAGACAAACAATTTCAAGGTCTTCTTTACCCCTAGAATCATGAATCTGGAATGAACCAAACTGAAGAAAGGATTGAGCAACACGGCAAACAATTGCACCCGGCTCATCCTTTGAATCGCCACTGCACAAAATCGAAGTCATAGAAGCATAAGTTCTTCCAAGTTAAAAGGTACTGTGTACGCTCATCAGACAAACAATTAATGTTGATATACATAAATACTTAATACACACAGATACAGACACACACACACACAAATATAGAGAGAATTAACAAATGGTGATCTGGTAGTATTTGATCTTAAATCAAAATTATACACCAAAAGATTTATTGTACTTGTACATCTGTTAGCGTTAATTCATCAAGTAGCTAAAAGTTGGATAGTTTACAATAACAAATCATGTAAACATATAGTAAAATGTCCCAAAATCAAAAAAAAAAAAGTGTGAATGGGCTTTTCAACATTTAGATATTGACAAATGATAACATTTACCATTCACTTCTATGGTGTTGATGAAAGGGTAAATAGGCTTAAAATGAACATTTACCATGATCCTGTAGAGAGGGTTTTTTCACAAAAAAACCACCATCTTTCGGGTTAAAAAATCAAAATGAAAACATAAAGGGTAAATTGCAAAAAAAAAAAAACTCGTTAGATTGCCACCTTTTGCATAGAAAGACCAATTAGCCAAAATTAGCAAATAAAGACCCCCGCAATATATGACTCGCTCAAAATGGCCCTTCCCGTCTGATAGACGTTGGAAGTGGCCGTTAGAAGTCAATTTTTTGAAAAACTTAATTGAAACACCCAAAATGCCCCTGTGTATTTGATCTATATAAGCCACAGCGGTTTGGGGGTTGGCCAAGCGGTTTGGGGGTTGGGAGACAACTGCTGAGGATTGTAGTAATTACTCTTTATTTCCTTCTTTGTTTTAGAATTTTACATTTAATGTATATATCTGTTGCTAATTTTATTTCTAATTTTTTGTTCGAACAGAGTATTTGACTTAAAAGTACCGACAACAGATTTTAGTTCATATGACAAAACAAGTCATTAAGACATTCCATGATAATGAATACTAAATTCCACTTCACAGTAATGTTAAGATGGATTTGTTAGAATAAGATAAAATACCGGCAGCAGATTTTAGTTCATACATCGGCACAATAAAAGCTGGCCTCTCTACTAGCAAAACATTTGATACTGTTGATGATATAACAGATGCCAAAATTATCATTGCAGTCGTAAATGGAGGTGAATTTTCAGCTCAAAGTGGCCTCAGTACAGTTTCAATTGCAAAGAAACACCCAGCAACAGCTGCATTAAACCCTGAAATAGAAAAAAAAAAATACATAGTTAGTTTTATGTCTATGGACAAAAAGATCATAGCAGCAAATGGTTAAAAAATGAGTTAATAGATCACAAATGAAGTGTCTATGTAAGGAAATTTTAAATGTTTAATATAAACAAAATGAAGCCTTGGCAAGATACTGAAAAAAAAGGGAAAAGAAAACTGGAAATTTTGTAGTTAAATTCAAAGTTTTAAATGTATTTAATGCAAACTATACAGGAAATCTGTCCAATATCCTCAAATGTGAAGTACATACAACTTGAACACTTGATTGTGGGTAAAATGACAATTAACATACATACATCAAGGATGTATCAATTGAATGGGCATTATATGTCATATTTTTTGCAATACAAGATAGTTAAGATGAAAAAAGATGATATAGAAGTTCCAATCATTGTGTAAGAGTGAACAACCGATCTGAATAATGAAATCCCGCAACCATTTTAAAAGGTAAATGACCAGTCTCAGTGGAGACTCTAGATACATATGGAAATTAGTATTAAGAAACTTGAGAACAACATCATTAACATAAAAATGTGTTGTCGAGGATATTGTGTTATTTGATGAGACTAAAATGGTTAGCTTCTAAAACTAGAAACATGGAGAGAATTTCTGGAAATCATGAGGAATTCAGAACTAGGTAGTGAAAATTAGTAAATAGTGTAGCTTCAACATAAATTCAAGAAATGATAGAACAGTCCATATTTATGTTTGGATGATACTTAAGATAGATACTTTTGCTATTTAGAATCAAACATTCCATTATAATGACAGGGTAAGAAGAATGTTGAATATACAATTATTAATCAAAGCATGAAACAGTATCTAGGATATTGAATCAACTTTTGAACTAGAACAGATCAGTGATCAACCGTCAACATGTGTTTGAGATCGCATACTTTCTCAGCATCTCTTATGTACCTAGATTTGATAACATCTAGTGCCTCTTAGAAGTGGTTACATGTTTCTGACTTCCTTACAACAAGCCAAGATATATCTAACATTCATAAGAACACGACAAATTTGGATCTTCAAAACCAAGGCTTTCCAAAATTTTACTGATCTTTGAAAGATCTACCGATTCTTTCCTTTCAGTAGCAAACCCACAGTCATTGTTTACCTAAGCAGAAAAATGTTGGAAGGAGGGAGAAAAACTAGAAAAGAAAAAACATGCTTGTGACCTAAACCATGCATCATTCCAACTGCCACTCCTCCCGTCATTGGGATCAACAATATCCTATGCCAAGTATCTGCCAGTCTCTGTAAGCGGAGCCAAGCAGCACCCTCGTTTGGTGTACCAGCCCATGCCCACTCATGTATTACATGGACCTAACTTGGAGGGGGAAATGGTGTCAAATTAGCCTATAAGGATCATGAAGCCTCCGGAAAGCATCACCAAAAGGAATTAAGAAAGAAGTATACTAAACACATTAAGCAAAGACGTGGGTGGAATCAAATCTATGGATAATGTAGAACATGTGGGTGGAATCAAAGCTATGGATAATGTAGAAACATGTGGGTGGATTCAAAGCTATGCATAATGTAGCAAATGACCACCTACTTAACCCTATATACTCTAAGGGAGGTCGACGAGCCACTCAAATTTAAAGTCATCAACTATCCAGTCTACTTGTTAAAAAGTTATTTAGTTGCTAATTGTGCATGTTCCTTATGAAACTTGGTGAATCACATCTTTAATAGCAACTTTTAAACTTGCCTACTTAACAACGGAGAAGCCCACTGCTCATCGGACTTTGATAGAATTCCTCCAATTGCCACATAAACGAGCAGAATGCTAACAAAAATGGCAATTGATATTTGTTAGGTTCCCATTGTTTACCGATTTAGCCATACAAAAAATGAAAACTGCAAATGCCCTTTCCATTTGAAATGGAACTTTTGCCATTTAAAACTCCAAATGCCCTTTAACACTAGAAATGAATATTAATAGATAAAGGAGAGGGGCATGTCATAAATTGTGCAAGAACAACTAATTCTACAGACATACAACTAGCATAACTAAGCAAATGTCATTAACAGGACGTAAATATACAAAAACTACTCAGTTGATGCAACTTAGTTATCGTGGAATAGTGAAACCAAAGTAATTTATTGGCCAAAAAGTATTCACAATTACTTGGATCCCTAACTAAATTAGATATCATCGCCCACTTTGTCAATAATCAAATTGAACAATTAGGTATGTAAGATGCAAAAGAAATATAATACAGTAACTACTTGCAATAGGATGAAGTTTGATAAATAAGAAAATGAATTATAAAATTTCCATTCTAAATAGACTGGTATTAGAGTTACAACCTACAAGTAGCAAGCAAACTTTTGTTCTAGAAATATTTAACTTTTGTACATAAAAGATCTAATATCTCCCATTGAAATTGGGAAGAAGTAATTAATTAAATTTGATAAACGTTGCTTAGTGTCCAAGTTGATGTAAATGCAAGCAAACTTGACCATCCAATTCACATACAGACATGCATCCATGGTACAACAACATGTGGCCTTGTATCTTATTCTACAACTAGTATGGGGTGTGTTATATTTTGTCAGCAATCTCGCATGATGAACTCATGTACCCTATCATCATTTATAGTATAGTTCTACTTATCATATTGTCATTATTCTCCGTACGTTAATAAGATGAGCATCATAATAACAAGTACATGTCTGACGAACCCCTCAAGATTGGCTAGTTTTCTAAGTGCCAAGGCCATGTGACCCATGTAATTCCCCACATTGGTGCCTTCATCAAGAGCCTCACTTGAAACCGTGTCAGCCAGGGATTGTTGCAGCTGTTCGAGGGCCTACGTAAATGCTTCCTCCGCTTGTTATGACGAATGTTGGGGGTTGCAAATCCCCATAAACTGTTGCTCCGTCAATAGATCTAGTTGAGGCATCAAGATCTATTGTCCATAGCCAATAAGAAATCAGACTTATTATTGTTCCTTCCTATTTAGATCATATCTATAGCAGATTTGGGATTTAGAAAACCTACAGTTGTGTAGGAGCTAGCAGTGATCCATAGCCAACCTCGTTATCGTGAAAAATGGCTTGCATTGTTCAAGCATTTGCTTATATAAGCTATTGTCTATCCATTAAAACTGCGAATCATCAAGGAAAATACCTTAAGCACTTCAGATGGTCTGAAAACACCAATCCAGAGGAAACAACGCTCAACATGAGTAGTATACATTCCGGCTACACATCAGATTTTGCTGCAATGCCCTTCAACCTGAAGTTCTCATCGTATTGTGCGAGGCAATCGTCTATTATGACCCTGAGATTGACGTCTGGAAGGTGTGCCTGTAACCCTCCTTGCAGTTCTTCCATGTGCTTGTAATTCTCTTCCAACTATCGTGCGTATTCTAGCTAGGTCGAACATTACAGCACCTGACAAAAAGCTTTTACTTACATCTTATATATAACAGTAACATTTTATCTTTGCCCATATGATGTTATATAAGATTGTTACATCTTGCTGACCCAATTTGCAGAGCGAGGCCTGCCATTAGAGGTGCCGCAGCATTGCCAGCATTGTTCTCTTCAATGAAAGAAATGGTAGAATTTATTAGAAGAAGCACTATGATACCTCCTGCCAGTCTGGGGCCATCCCTCCACTATTGGCCAACGCAGTGGCCATGATCGCGACCATCTCCATCACCAAGAGAGTGGATTCTACATAAAAGCTTAGAAACTTGAGAAGCTTGCTTTCCTGTTATAGTACATAAATACATGTTTTACTCTGAGATGAATGGAAAGACTAAATACGTACGACTAGAGCCCAATATCAGCAGCTTCATTCAGTTGTATACCTCATTCTCTTTTGAGTTTGTTGGGTCCGAACTCCCTTCTCGGTATAGAGACCTTCTTTGTTGCATTTCAGCGAACACTTTATCTATTAGAATGTTTTCCTATATTTATAGCAACAATCCATGAATTTGCTGTATGTAAGGAATTGCATTTACTCGATGCTACGTTAAGCCAAACCAAACTAACAGAAGCTCCCATAAAAAAGGAGAAAAAAGAAATAGCTTACGAGATCGACGAACTCATTGTTGATCCTCTCGACAAGATCTATGTCGGGATCCCGATTCAGACATCGTCGCATCCGGAGAAGCTGCTCAACTCGTCGACGATTATGTCGAAGTTCAAGTCGGTGGTGGCACTCCGGCTCGTTTGGGGCTGAGCCAAGACGGAGATCGAGGAGGACGTAGGGTTTCCGCCGTAGTGGAGGCGTGCTTGGGACAGAGGGGATCCACCACGGGTGATGGAGTCCTCTTTCCATCAGGCCAGGATTATTAACAGAACTAGGCAGACAAAGAACAATTGAGAATGGACAAGAACAATTGGGAAAATTTTAGGGTTTATTGAGTTGGAAGAAAACTACAATTGCAAGTAAAATGCATGTAGGCCTCGTTTGGTTCGCGGAATGGAAGGGAAAGAAAATTATTCCTTGTCATTTCCTTTTCTTTGGGAAACTTTAATTCTTATTGATTTTTCTTTTCGATGTTTGGCAATGTCAAGAAATTTGGAAAGGAAAGTGAATACTTAATGTGAGAAAGTGATTCCTTCCTTGGATGGATGGAATCACTTTCTCCCCTAATTTTTCTTCCATTGGAAATTACTTACCTTTCCTCCTCAATTCCTTGGGCGTCCAAACATAGGAAAGTAATCACTTTCCTTTCCCAACCGGAAGATTCCGCCAACCAAACGAGGCCGTAAGGAAAAGAAATAGAGAAAAGGAATTTGGCAACAATTTCTGATACTCCCCTCTCTTCATTACAGCTATTTATACGACAGATACTCTCCTGCTGATAGGGGTAAGCGTCGGTATAATCGGTCGGTATTTGGTCGATTTTTTCGGTATTTTTTTAAATCGGTATTTGAAAAATCAATACCAATATCGTACCATTTAGAATCGGCTTTTCGGTTTCGGTTAAATCGGTATTCGGTCGATTTTTGTTCGGTATCGGTATTTTACCAATTAATATTTGATCAATTAACACACTTAAAATTGTAGAACCTCTTAACCTATAATATTTTTTTAACTTTTTGGAAGCATTAATTTTAAAGCTAAGCCTGTACCAACCAAACAATTAATCAAAATTATTAGAACAATATGTAACAAGTCGCAAACACCTAAAAATGAGCTTAAAATATCAAACGCGGTCACTAAGTTTAATCTTTAGTATAAGTTTAAGTAACCAAAATTCACTTCAAAATTCTATGAGAACACAAAATATAAGCTCAAAAGATCAAAAACTCAATTCTTAGCATTCTTAACATAAATTCAAGTCCACTAAAATCCGTTCCAAGTTCTAGGAAACCAACTAAAACAAAGATAAAATTGAAAATAAGTAGTGTAAAATTAATCATGAACAACATTAAAAATGTGCGCGCGCGCGTGTGTGTATATATATGTGTGTGTTTGTGTGTGAATCGGTTCGGTTCGATATTTTCGGTATGGTATTACACTCAAACCGTTACCATTACCATTATACCGTAATTTAGTCGGTTCGGCAATTCGGTATCGGTACATAATTTCGGTTCGATTTTTAGGTATATTTTTTATCGGTATTCGGTCGATTTTTCGGTATCGGTCGGTATTTGCTTACCCCTACCTGCTGACATGTCTTTTGTTGTCATGGGCAGGCTGTGATTGGCTCTGCGGAAGGTGAGCTGGATGCTGAGGTGGCAATGCAACTAACTGTCCATCTGCTAGGAAAAGGAAATAGTAACTTGCTTCACTGCTGCAGGAGAGTATGCTGCTGATACTGATCAATGGGCTACTCTGCTAGGTACGTATCAACGGAAGAGGGTTGTCGTCGTTAGATTTGCCGTGCGACCGTATCAGTGAAGGGGAAGAGAAAGAGAGAGGAGGGGATTTGATGATTTTCGTAGAGAGGAAAAATTTTTATAGTAGAGAGAAAGGAATCTGCTAATTTTTCGTAGAGAAAAGGGGATATGCAAATTTTCTTAGGAAATTTTATCCTAAGCAGTATTAGGTATTTGTTTTGTCACCCAAATATTTTGTTGCAAAAGGAATATTTACTTAATGCAACATAAATAATTTGTTGTTAAATATATAAGAGATTTTTTAACACTTAAATTTTGTTGGAAATAATTTACCATCAATTCACAAGAGCCGGAAAGAATTGCGCCAACTATTTTGCAACGAAACATTTGGAACAATTAAAATTTCTTGCTTAAAATTTATTAAACCACTTTTGCAACAAATATACCAATTTTGTTGAAATTAATTATCTTGTACAACAATATTTTTTGCTGCAAAAGCTTCTATCCTAAAAAGTAAATTTTCTTGTAGTGCCTAGTAGAGAAATTAGGAATTTATCGAAGAAGGAACTCACAGAGGAGGACATTGAGGAGGGAAATAAGATGGGAATTTTTTTTTAATGAGAGAGAGCAGTAGTAAATGATTTTGATATAGTGGGAAAGAATTTTAAGACGAAAAGGTGTGGGATAAGTCCAAGATTGAAAAAAAAAATTAGAAATACATTTTCCAGCACAAGCACATGTTGCCAAGTATATGATATCGTTCTGTGACACACAAGCACATGTCGCCAAATATGTGGTGTCATTCTGTGACACACAAGTACATGTCATCAAATGTATGGTGCCGTTCTACGACACATAGACACATGTCGCAAAATATAGGTGTCATTCTGCGACACATAGACACATGTCGCCAAATGTATGGTATCATTCTGCGACATGTTGATGTCGCGGTATATAGAGAGTTTTTGGCGGAATTGATATTTAGTTTCCAGCTAGTAAATTTTTTGTGGATTCCGCGACATACTAGAATCCATGTCGCCAATATATATAAAAAAACTTAGCTTTTAGAGACATAAAAGGACCTACGTCGCTAAAATGTGTTGCTAAAATATAATTTCTTGTAGTAAATTTTTACATGTTTAGTAATATTTAAGTTATTCGTTTGAGCAATACATGTGATGAAAACAAATTTGTACCAAGGTTTACAATTCCAGTTTCAAATGAATTTTGCATTCCAGTTCCAAATAAAACAGCAACATGAAACTGCACGTATGAGCAAAATGTGAAGAAGATTCCAGTTCTAAAATTCGAACACATATGAGCAAAATCTGAAGACATATAAATTGCCATGTTCAACAAAGACGAAAACATAAAACTGAAGACCAGTATACCAAAACACAAAATCTTGATCCAAAACACAAAATTTGAAGACATATAAACTGCAATGTTCAAGAAAGACCAAAACATATAAACCGAAGACTAGTATACCAAAGCACTTTATCTTGATCCAAAACACAAAATTTGAAGACATATAAACTGCCATGTTCAACAAAGACCAAAACATATAAACTGAAGACTAGTATAATATGAAGGCTAGTTATTTCACATATCCATTTGTTCAACAACATCTTCATCCAAATCACAAAATCTGAAGACTAGTATACCAAAGCACAAAAATCCAAAGTCCTCCCACCTTAAGTTGATACGCCTTGTCGTTTCGTCGAGCCGATGCGGCTCAATTTCATAACTTTGTTGCACGGCCAACTCTTATGACTTAGCCATTCGAGTAGCTCGTGCTTCGTTGAATTATCCGACCGATTTAGCTTACCGTGCCTATGCCTCGGTCCGTTGCGAAGCAATGACTTGGTTTTTGCGAACACCATTACAAATAAGGCAAAAATATCGACCTCTTATATTTCAGCGTAAAAGCATAGCCTACATACGAAACCAACTAAAATCAATATTTGTTCGAACGAGACTTGTGCGTTGTATCGATTCGATTTCTTAGAATCTTCAAACCGACTCAATGCTTTCTCTCGGGCCAACTTAACACTTGCACCGATCTTACTTGATGCATTCTTTGGATCAATGCAACTATTCGAGTCAACGACTCAGCATAATGCACCGTGCGGAGCGGGGCATTACACCGCACGACCCTCCGATTCGATGGTGCAGGAAGGACGAGACTTTGACGGATTTCGTGGAGTGATCTTTTGATCCACCCGCTATACATGTATACTAGTAGACGCACGTGCTTTACACGTATAATAACGTATAATAAGAATATAATAAGAATATTATTCAATCATAGTCAAATATTTCTTCTAACTCATGTGTTAAGGTGTGATGTATTTTTCTGTTTTGTTGAGTTCGATTTTTCATGTTGATAAATTTAATTTTTTTAAATAAAATAGACCATGATATACGTACAGCTTAGACGGCTCAAAAGTGAACCGTTATGAATCCTCGATATATAGCAGAAGATATATCAACATGTCTGT
The DNA here is from genome assembly GCA_029216955.1 of Iris pallida. Classification (NCBI taxonomy): domain Eukaryota; kingdom Viridiplantae; phylum Streptophyta; class Magnoliopsida; order Asparagales; family Iridaceae; genus Iris; species Iris pallida. The sequence continues at coordinate 7,250,219 of JANAVB010018993.1, forward strand.
TGTATCATAGATATCATAAGGTTTTTTCTAAGGGCACTACCAAAATTGCTATGGGGCATCACTTGGGGGCAGCCCAAGAAGGTGGAGAATTTGCTAGGGGATACCCAAAATTTGCTAGGGGGCAGCCCAACCCTCCAAACCCTTCTTTTCACTTTCATTTTCATTCTTCACTCTCTCCTCAAGAAGAAAAAAAGAGCTATCTCCCTCTCCCTCTCCTAAAACCCTAATTTCTTTTCTCCACCACTCCACTCCCAATTCCTCCACCAAGATTTTTTCCACAACCTTCGTAGATTCGAAAAGGTGACACGCAAGTCAAAGCAACCGGAATCTAGGTACGTTTTTCCCTAATTTCTTCGAAAATTTTGTACATTCTATTCAAAACCCTATAATATTTTTAATTCTTGAAAAAGTTTTGATAAAATAGGTTTAGAATCTCTTTATGGTTCTCTTCCCTAATTTTCGAACACAAGAAACCTACATTTTATGTTGAAACCCTAACCCTAGAATATCTCTTTATGGCCGCGCTAGACGTCGCCTACGCGATTACCTAAAATCGCACAAGCAACCGATTAGAACACTGTATTAGGCAAGAAGTTCGATAGAAAATGCGAGTTCGAAATGTAAGCCATAAAAACCATCGAAAATATTCACGAAAATGCATTCAGAAAACCTAAGCCAAAACCAACGCAAGCGGCGTAAAAAATAGAGCAACGGGAGGTCTCTCCCGACTCAGCCGCAGAGTCAATCCTCGAGGCGCTACCCGCTGAATATGGGACTTGGTTCCGAAGAAGCCATTCCATGACGTGGAATGGATCTTAATTCAATCGTTCCCGTTCGATCGATTCGATCGATCCCGACCGAGTCGATAGCGATAGTGTTCCTTTCTCGCGTACCCCGTGGACGAGAAGGGCACGATGTAGGGACGGGGCACTACACCATAACCAACAAAGAAAAAGTTTCGTCCTCGAAACTTAAGAACAAAACCTACCTCTATGAAAATAATGAAGGAAACTTTTCCTTCATCTCTGACTCGAGTTTCCATGTCGACTCTTCCGCCGCATGGTTCCTCCAGAGTACGCGAACAAGAGGGATCACTCGACTTCGCAGCAGCTTATCCTTGCGTTCTAAGATTTGAACTGGCTCTTCAACGTAGGACAAGTCGGACTTTAGCTCCAGCTGGCCAAAATCCACCACATGGCTAGGGTCATGCACGTACTTCCGCAGCTGAGAGACATGGAAGACATTGTGCACACCTTCGAGCGCCGGCGGTAGGATAATTTTATAGGCCACTGGGGCGACCCGCTCGAGTATTTCGTACGGCCCAACGAATCTCGGACTCAGCTTTCCATTCGTGCCGAACTGAGTAACTCCTCGCATGGGCGACACCTTCAGGAACACGTGATCGCCCACCTGGAACTCAAGCGGTCTTCGATGGGTGTCGGCGTAGCTCTTTTGCCGACTCTGTACAATCTTCAGTCTTTCTCGAATTAGCTTGACATTTTCTACAGTCTGTTCTACCAGCTCCGGGCCGAGTATCTGTCGTTCACCGACTTCATCCCAGCAAATGGGCGATCTGCACTTCCGGTCGTACAAAGCTTCATACGGCGCCATTTGGATGCGGGACTGGTAGCTATTATTGTATGTAAATTCTGCCAGCGGTAGATGGACGTCCCAGCTTGATTTGAAGTCAATTGTGCAGAGTCGTAGCATGTCTTCGAGAATCTGATTAACGTGCTCCGTTTGGCCGTCGGTCTGAGGATGGTAAGCTGAGCTGAACTGCAACTTGGTACCTAGCGCCGACTGAAGACTACTCCAGAATCGTGACATGAACCGTGATTCCCGATCAGAGACGATGGATACTGGAACTCCGTACACTGTACTATCTCGTCAAGATAAATTTACGCCAGGCGATCAACGCTCTAAGTAACTTTGATGGCAATAAAGTGTGCTGACTTGGTTAATCGATCGACGATGACCCAGATGGCGTCGTTCCCGTGGTGTCTTCGGCAGGCCAACAATAAAGTCCATGGTGACGTGATCCCATTTTCACTCTGGAATAGCAAGGTTCTGCATCTCCCCGCCCGATCGCTGATGCTCAGCTTTCACCTGCTGACAGGCCATGCATTGCGACACGAAGAGCGCCACATCTCTCTTCATTTCGTGCCACCAGAAGGTCGCGGAGGTCCTTATACATCTTGGTACTGCCAGGATGCAAGGTATATTTCGCATAATGCGCCTCCGACATTATCTCCTTTCATAGTTCTGAATCATCCGGAACACATAGTCGGCCATTCAATCTCAGCACGCCGGTCTTATCTTTCGCAAAGTCGGTCGCACTACCTGTCGAAATTTGCTCGTGCATTTTCTTTAGGTACGGATCATCCTTCTGAGCGGTCATGATCCTTTCCAGCAAACTCGGCTCTAACTGCAGCTACGCCAACCGTACATCCCTGAATCGAACCCGGAGGTCGATACCCATTTCTTCTAGATCTTGTAGTAGTCTGCAGTTGATGGATAGCGAGACAAGATATTTTCGACTCAGAGCGTCCGCCACGACATTTTCCTTGTCCGGAGTGTAGTCGATCGTCAAGTCATAGTCTTTGATCAGTTCGAGCCAGCGCCTCTGTCGCAAGTTCAATTCCTTCTGGGTGAAGAGATACTTGAGGCTCTTGTGGTCGGTATAGATTGCGCACGCCACGCCACATAGATAGTGACGCCACAATTTCAACGCGAACACAATTACCGCTAACTCCAAGTCGTGCGTAGGATAGTTCTTTTCGTGCGGCTTCAATTGTCTGAAGGCGAGGATATCACCTTGTTTCGCTGCATGAGCACACATCCCAAGCCCTAGTCTGAAGCATCGCTGAATATCTGAAAACCCTCTGGCCCATCCGAAAGTGCGAGTATAGGTGCCGAAATTAGTCGTTGTTTTAGCTCCTGGAAGGAAGCTTCACAGTCATCCGACCACTCATACATGACTCCCTTTTGAGTGAGACGAGTTAATGGCAATGCAATCTTCGCGAAGTCTTTCACGAAGCGTCGATAGTATTCCGCCAAACCAAGCAAGCTTCGAATCTCACTAGCAGACGCAGGCCGCTTTCAATCATCAACAGCTTCCACTTTTTTCGGATCGACTGCAATGCCTTCGGACGAAATGATGTGACCAAGAAAGGATATGATGCTTAGCCAAAATTCGCACTTACTCTGCTTTGCATACAACTCATTCTCTCGAAGTGTCTGGAGCACGACCCGTAGATATTCTGCATGCTGCGTCCTGTCCTTCGAGTAGACGAGAATATCGTCAATAAAGACTACCACAAATTTATCAAGAAAGGGTCGAAATATCCGATTCATTAGATCCATGAAGGCGGCAGGGGCGTTCGTAAGGCCGAATGGCATCACCAGGAACTCGTAGTTGCCGTACCGAGTGTGAAAGGCTGACTTTTGCACGTCGTCTGACTTGATCTTGAGTTGATGATAGTCCGAGCGGAGATCAATCTTCGAAAATACCGAGGCGCCTTGCAGTTGATCAAATAAGTCGTCAATGCGGGGCAATAGATACTTGTTCCGAACCTTGTTAGCAATCACCCGAATAAAACTCGTATTGTACGAATTTTTTACATCTTTCATAAACGTATAATACTTGCGTACTTTTGACAGATCCAAATCAATACATAAATTTTCAGCATGCGAAGTTTTAAACGTGTTCTGTATAAATTATTAAAAAATTGGCACAAAAAACGTGTTGGAAACCTGTTTATTTAACCAAATTTGACAAATATTTAAGAATGTAAAGTTTTTAATTAATTTTTATTTTTTGAATACTTGACCGAATTTTTGAACATATTTTATCTGCACTTAGCCGATTTATACTCGTACTTTTGCCGTTCCAAATTTTTTTCGTTTGCCGAATTGCTAACAAGGGTTCCGAATGGTGGCCTTGTTCAGCTCTCGGTAATCGACGCACAGACGCATGGACCCATCCTTCTTCTTCACGAACAACACAGGCACTCCCCACGGTGAAATACTAGGCCGAATAAATCCTCTGTCGAGTAACTCTTATAACTGGACATTGAGTTCCTTCAGCTCGGCGGGGGCCATTCTGTACGGGGCCTTGGAAATCGGTCGGGTATCGGGGAATGTATCGATACTGAACTCGATTTCTCGGTCGGAGGGCATGCCGGGTAGCTCATCCGAAAACTCATCGGAGAATTCTGCCACAACGTCGGTCTGACCCGCGTTTGCACCATCTGTCGCATATCTCGGACGGACGCCAAATAGCCTTCGTACCCAGAATGCAGCATCCTTCGAGCAAAAATTGCCGAGATCAGCATGCAGGTCGACGACGCCTCACCACACGAAAAGTAGAATTCATGCACTCCTGGTACGGAAGGTGACCGTCTTTCCGCGTAGTCTATGGTTGCGTTGCACGGCCCGAGCCAATCTATTCCCAGAATGATGTCAAAGTCCTTCATGTCTAGAACTATCACGTCAAGACCGATCTTTTGACCGTCGATACAGATAATCTCGTTAGCGAATGCTAAGTTTGTGAGTATTGGTGTGCCCGAAAGTGTACTTACGTTAAGGTCGAGATCTAATGATATTACAGAAAATTTGTGCTCGGCGACAAAGTCTGCTGATATAAAACTTTACGAAACGCCTGAATCAAATAACACACGAGCAGGCACATTATTGAAATTTAGTATACCTGACACTACTGTATCTGATGCAAGCGCTTCATCTGAGTCATGGCGTAGACGCGGCCCTGAGTGTTGGGGCGACGATCTTGGCCATTTTGTGGTGCGGGTTGATTGGCTCGAGGCGCTGGGATGTGATTCCTGGACGGTGCTGTTGGGGCGCCATTGGACGGTACTGTTGGGGCGCCATTGGACGGTGTTGTTGGGGCGTCGTTGGGTTCGGCCTTCTGTGTCACGCCCCGACCCTGGAAATCGCTCGTCCTCGCTAGATTTTACCCGAATCATCGTCCTCACTAGGGCGTGATGTCGCACGAGCCTAGAGTTGCGCTCGTGCAGGCAAGATAATGGTTCACATAGTGATTATCTCAAATTCGTAACATAAGCAGCGGAAGAAAACAAGAATAACATAAGAATCTCTTTTATTGATTATGAAACAACGGTTACATTGGGGGTACAAGGCCAAGATTACAATCACTCAAGCTCACTCATCTCACATTACAAGTCACTCAGCTCTCTCTCATCTCTCAATTACAAGTCTTGAACCAGCGGAAGCTTCGGAAGGCGACGTCCATACATTATGTCCTGTATAAGTCTTTACTCCATGCGGCCGCACGCTTCGAATCGCCAAGGAACTCCATGCCTCGACGCATCCAAGCGAGCTCCGCGCCACGAGCTTCTACCTGTGCCTGCACATGGAAACTATGTGGGTGTCAGTACTCAACTGTACTGGTAGAATGAGCTCCTCGCCCACCCATACAAATCTAACACGTTTGATTTACTTTTGTGCAACTTAGTCACTTCTTATCGATTGTCTTTCTAGTCTTTCCTTAGGATCAGTTTTAGGACTGACGCCTTGGCCTATTCTGTACCTCTAGACTATCCCGTGCTTGCAACAACAATGTCGACTCAAACAACGTTAGCCTATCAAGTCGTGTTTGCCTTTCGGCCAAAATCAGAGACGCAACTACGCGATGAGGCTCCATTCCCGTGTGATCATGTTGTAAGTCCTTCTTGAGGCCGCGCCTCGCAACTCAAATCATAAGACTCAATCATATCGCCGCCTCGCGGCCCTTGATACTTTGACCACCAACTGACCCAATCCAGACTTATGGGGTAAGTGCCGCTCGACCGACTTTGCCTTGCGGCATATCCTGACTTAAACTCAAGACAACTCAAACCATAACTTATGCAACTTATATGCCAACAACTTAAGACCGACGCCGCATCTCGTGCCGTAGCACGTCTCCTATGTTGATGCCAAATCTTAGGACCAAACCTTGTGTTCTAACTGTACACACATCCAACTGACTCAATCCAAAGGCACACACGCGGATTGCCGCCCGTGCCGACCCATCTATATGAATTGGTCACTAACATCACAAGCTATTCTGGACTATAGCCTTGCCATTCGGCGACCCTTTCAGCGCAGGTAGCTAGCCCCGCTGAAAGTTCCCGAATGACCCGAGCGGTTAGTCCAGCTACGGCTATACCGTGTTTCCCTCCGAACGCCGCGGTCCCATGGCGCCCAGGGTTGTCGCGCGTGGAAACTCCTCCTTGTCGACAAGTTGTCCAATGACCATGCAAGACTCGACACAAACTGACGTCTCACACAGTCATTCCTCTTCCAATGTTACCATCTCTTTCAAAACCAATATCAAACCATCTATCATTTGAGACCCCTCGACGACCCACGGTCGCGAGCATTCTTTCCATGTTACCATATCATTTCATTCAACATAATGCCTATTCGATAGTCCTTCCTCCAAAACTCATTCAATCAACCGTGGTTCCTGCCTTAACACTAGGTCCGTGCATCGTACCTAAACCGACTTCCGTTCTACGCGACGCTATCGCCCAAGTCATAATTTATATGACGGGCCTTAGGATCGTGGGACTATTTAACCTGACAACCGCAGAATGAGCGGAACAGCAATTGAGTGACTTAGGTTGACCGATTTAACTTTGCCTAACTTACTCAAGCCTGCAACTTAACGAGCAAAGGCCGCGTCAAGCCTTGCCTCGATGGAACGTGTCGTGCACGCGTTCAACTTTTGAACGACCAAGTCATTTGGGTGCCTAGACTTATGGCACAAGCTGTGCTACGCAACTTAACTCATGGGGCATGCCAAGGCTATGCCAAGCCTTGGACGACAGGACCATGCATGCTTTATGAAGCATTCATGCGGGCGACGCCTATGACTTAGGCTATGTTCATAACTTTGCCGACTCAACCAACTTTCCTTCTCCCAAGCCACGGGACGAAGGATCGAGTGTCATTTTCAAAGCACGACGTGCACCAACTCTAAGACGGCCGTTGGACCTTTCCATATTCTAACTCAATTCGACCCGTCGATTATTCTCTTTAGCTATGTGGATTCGTCTCTTTTATTATTAAGCCTACTTGTGCAAGTTAAAAACATGTGTATTATTATGTGGAGGCTAAGATGAGGCAAGTTCGCCGAAACTACCCCACCTGAGAGAGAGCGTCGCCTCGACCGAGTGATGTCTTCCAGCAGCCGTTGCAAGGCTAAGGCCGAACGCCGTCGGTATTTCGATTCCTCCGATTGACTGACGGGACGGGGTACTACATTCTGGCTGGAAAATCAGCACGAACGTGGCCCCTCTTGCCACAGTTCTAGCATCCACCCTCTGGTATCTGGCAGTCGTCAATAGTATGACCGACATGGTGACATCGGTTGCAGTAAGGCCGTAGATCACGCCCTTGATATCCGCCTTGGTGCCCGATGTTCGGACGCTTGGTTACGTTGTTTCCTCCTGCGTGGCTAGGGCATTTGTGATTGTATGCATGCACAGCCGGCAGCACCTGGAGGGTATTGGCGTTCAAGGCGGAGGGCGTGGTTGAGAGACTCCCCATCGTTTTGTATTTTGGAACAGACATATGGGCATAAATAGATGGTCGTAGACCCACTTCGAACCGTCAAGCACGACTCTCCAGGGAGGGCAGGAATTCTCCAACAAATTTGGCTAACTTGTTGAACTCTGCTGCATACTGCCGCACCATCATATTCTCTTGCCTTAGCTGCATAAATTCATTCTCCTTCTCTTGTCGAACGGCTTCGAAAGGTACTCGATCTCGAACGCCTCTCGGAAGGTGGCCGAAGAAATTGCCGCTGTCTCGTCGTCGCGTCTGATTGCTCGCTTTTGCACGGCCCACCAGTCGTGCGCGTTCAATCAGAGCAGAAGTTGAGCGCATGTGACTTTCTTGGACTCATCGACGCCTAGAAGCTTAAACCGGTCTTCAACTCCTCCAGCCAATCGATCGCTAACGAAGGGTCTTCAGTACCGCAGAAGGAAGTGCGGAAGCTCTTTGTGAATTTTGACACGTCGAAGTTGGAACTTCTCGGTGCTGCAGACATAAGCTCGGGTACCTCCAGTTCAACTTCATTTTGTCTAGCCGCAGGCTCGGTTACGGCATGGTTTGTCGCAGAGTTGTTGTTGTTGGCCACCACTGTCTGGACAATCTGCTGAAGAGTATCAAGCTGCTTCTGCTGTAACTTGAATTGTGCATCGAATCGGGCCTCGAACTGAGTCTGGCGTGCCTCCGTCTCCCGTCGATGTTGCTCATTCTGGCGTTGACTCTCCTGAGCTTGTCGTTGTTGCGCTTCCAGCATGCGCAACATCCGTTCCATGGCATCGTTACAGGGTCCGGGCCTCGAGCTACTCGAGCCGCTCGAAGCACTTTCTTCGTTCGCCGCCACGTTCGCCGCCGCACCTTCTGGGATTTTTGAAGGCAAAATACATTAGTCACAAAACTTATTACAAACTCACTTGTATGGAACGACATATCTCATCGACACAAACCAACAATTTTGAGACTAGAAACTCGACACTGGAGGCCAAGGACGTAAAGCCGTGCTCTGATACCATTATGTCACGCCCCGATTCCGTAGAATCGATAGTCGTCCCCCGGGCGTGATGCCGTGCGAACCTAAATTGCGTTCGTACAAGGCATAGTCATAAGGTTATCCGAAACACAACAACATAAGAATACGCAGAGTAAAGTTGAATACACATTATAAAGGAGGAAACTTAAGCTTTATTGATAATGAACATCTTACAGACTCGATACAAGGGCGTCGCGCGGGCTTTTTACAAACTGACTCCATTACAAAATGAACGTCGACGAGATAGCCATTCCATACATTTTACCCCTTGATTACAACCAGCATTACAAAACCACCTGGGATGGAGGGAAGTCTGTAACATCCCAAATGTTACACCCCGTCCGAGGCCCAGTTGCATAACCTTTTCGCGGACCAAGGTTATGCGAAAAGCTTCCAGAACATTCTAGAAGATGGCGAAGGCTCTAGAAGATTGTGGATCTCTCCGGAAGGCCCAAGATCGTTCTAGGAGGCCCAAGAAGCTTCTGGAAGGCCCTTGAAGTTTCCTTTTATGTTGCTAGGGAATAAACCTGGAATATGCCATTCCAGTTATGGTAGAAAGTAATAATCCTTGGAATATTCCTTCCAGGACTTTCCTTGTATTTCTCTATGAGCACTTATAAAAGGGGGAGGCTCTCATTTGTTTCTCACCACCTAAAAATTGTAAGCATTCTCCAAGTTAATAAAGAGATCCTTACGAATCCATCTTTGCTCCACTATTCTAGTTTTCTTAGCGATCTAGCTAAGGCGGGTTGGGAAGGCTTGCACGAGTCTTTGAGAAGAAAGACAGTACGCCGCACGGGACAAGTGCTAGCAAAAACACTAAGTCCGTGACAAGTGGTATCAGAGCAAAGGTTCGATCGCCGTCATGTCTTCGACCGAAGCCATCATCAACGAGAAACCCGCACAACTCTCATCGCCTAAGGAGAAGGCGAAGACCTCAAGGAAGGGTAAGGGCAAGGAACCGTCGGTGGAACGGGCTCTTGGCGAGTTGGCTGGCCGGATTGAGATGCTGGAGAAAGGCGTGACGGGCGTCGAGTATCAAGTGGAGCAGAACCAAATGGCTCACGAGGAATTCGCCCAAGGTTTAGAGGCGGATGTCGCCACGGTGTCACGCCCCAGAACCAGAATACTGGAGAGCGGGGGCGGACATAGCCAGCTACGTATAATAAATGAATCCATCCCATTATACGGTCACGGCTGTCTAGATATATGAGGGTTTAACTACAATCCATCAGTCTCCTAAGGTCAAGAACATGCCTATTGTCTCAATCGTAAGCAAGTATGTAGAAGTTACAAGATGTATGATCATTTAAATATACAATAGTAAGGCGTCCCAAACATTACATATTCAGCTGATCATGAAGCTAGTCGTTACAAAATGTCCGAACTAGCAAGAGTTTAGTCATACATGATCAACCCTAGGATCTGTCAATCATGTTACAGCCCGTAGGCAGACAGTAAGAAAAGTAACCGAGCTAAACAGGTGCTCGTCGGCTAAACGCCTCAAAAGAATATTTGTACAATAAAGTGGGAGATTCAAAAATAAACCCACTCGATGCCCTGGTTACGCCTGGTGGTCACCATCGGGCTAGAAGGCAGGTGGATCCCTTGCTACTGCTCCGATATCTGGCCATACAAAACCAGCTGGTCAGGCCCCAGAAAGAGCAAGTGCCACAAAGGAGGCTTCACTTAAGAACTAAAACCAACAAATCATTAGCATTCAACATGTAAGAAAAACAATAATAATTAACGCAGATTGAGGTTTGTGCACTACCAATGCACTTATCCCAATCAGGAAATGATTAAGAGAAGCATTATTACAAAGATAACTGAGAATCATGCTAAAAAAAATATAGCTGGACAATATATGAAGAGAAAACGAAGGTACTATTCCGGAAGCCAGGTTACAATCCTTAAACCAAACAAGGACCGAGATTGTAACCCTTCGCCTGAACAGAACTTAGTCTCTGATCATTTATTGCTAAAGGTGCCAATCGTTAAGGTAAAAAGGAGAGAGTACAATGATAAAAGTGACAATGAAGAGTGCAATACGCTAGAGTGACAATCTGGAGTGACAATCATTATAGTGACAATCATTATAGTGACAATCTGGAGTAACAATCATTCAATCATTCTGGTACAATCTTATAATCAATCACTTCTAGACAATACTATACTGGACTAGACTCCATCCAAGCAATCACGGCCAATCATTGCCTACAGCTTTCTACATTAACTAACTAGGGTTATCACAATCCTAGTTACTAGCAAGATGCAATGAGATGCTCCAAGTAGTCACAGGCCCTGCAGCTATCCAGGTTATCCAGGCAATCATTATAGTGACAATTTAGAGAGTTTAATGCATTAGAGTAACAATAGAGTTCAATCATTTAAGTGACAATGGCGAGTGCCCCACATAACAGTGGGCTGGAAATGTGCCCTACTCGTCGGCAGGCTGCAAGTCCAAACATTTGCGGCCGGGATAACGGGATCGCCTGTAACTGGGGAATATCTCTTCATGTCTAGTAAATTATTCTATTTAAACCTTAGTCCATTTCAGTAGGTACTTCTGACCGTGGTACTCAGGAGTCCCTCCTAGACATGATGCAAGACAGGACTGGATTATTTGTACAAGCACAATCGCCCACGGTGTCCAGGATTAGTTATCGGTCAGGTCATGTCAGGTAGCCGTCGCAACAGCTATTCAAGATATGTCAGGTCAGGTTATCATGCCAAGTGTACTTTGTCAGGAGTGTGCCACGGCGGGCCACTATCAGGTCATGTCAGGTTATTATATCAGGAGTGCACCACTATGGGTCACTATCACGTCATGCTCAATTATCAATTCTAAACATATTAAATAAATTCATGATTTTCAAGTTCAGGACAAAAGGCGTAAGGATATAAAATGGACGTAAAATATCTAATAAAATATTAATATACAGGGCTATAGAGAGCCATGCGGCTAAGGCATATACGGCCATGATGGATCTCATGCGGCAAGAAAGGAACAACCCATGCGGCTGAATCAGTGGTTCCATGCGGCCAAGGGTTTGGGTTCAACATGTAGCAGGCGCGCGACTTCATGCGGCTAGAAGGAAGCCCAAGGCGCATGCGGCTCAGGGTTGTTGGGAGTCCATGCGGCCAGGAAATGACTTGGCCTCATGCGCTGAGGGAAGGGAAATCCATGTGGCTCGATATAGCGGGCACCCATGCGGCTACATAAGCAAGGGCGCATGCGACGAGGTTCAGTCAAGGGCGCATGCGTCTCAAGGAAAGGGTTCTCATGCGGCTGGAACGGACTCGGGTTCATGCGGCTCGCGGAGCAAGATCCATGCGGTTAGGTCAATGCGATTGCTTATGCGGCCGGGGGGGAGGATAGTTGCATATGCAGTTTGAAATAATTGCTCCCACTAATGCGACTAAGTCCATATAGACTCATGCGGCTGGGACTAAGTTTCATGCGGCTTAGAAGTACAAGGGTTTCATGCGGCTGAGGGGCGACTTGCCGCATGAATACTCATGCGGTCAAGTACATCCATGCGCCAGGAACTGTTCTTCTTCTCCAAATTTCCGAGGAGAAGAACACTATGAGCCCATGCCTTCCAAGCTTCATAAAACCTTCATCCGGAGCCCAAATCCGAACTTCCTTAGGTCAAAATAGGGTAGAACAAAATTCTCTACAACATGGAACCATCAAAACTTGAAAATAACAAGATTAAGTAGATCAAAACCCAAGAAATCGAAAGTAATATAAATCTAGATCTACAAGAATCTAGCCATGGAAAATGAAAATGCCAAGTTCTAAAGTGATTTAAAATGCTGTAAGGAAAGAATGAAGTAATAAAATTCGAGTTCATCCATGAAGCAAGTTGCACTTGCCTAGACCTCTCTCTACCTCTTTCTGGTAGGTAAGGAAGTAAATAAGGAAGAAGAAGATGATAAATAAAGAGAGAGAATGAAGAGGGCTAATAAATGGAGATGGTGGTGGTAGGTAGGGGGTTCACCCCCATGGTTCATAATGAACAAGCAAACCAAACCAAGCCGAACCAACCCAGGAATAAACCAAACCCAAATAAACCAATGAACCATTAAAACCAATTAAACTATCAATGCCAATAAAACCAAGTCAGTGCAAAATAAACCAAGATAACTAACCATGAATAAATAAAATATGGGTCCAAAACACGTATACGTACACTAAATACGTATCACAAATTTGGACATTACACAGCTATGACGGAGTTCCGAGAGCATCTCCGCGAATACAGGCCGAGTTCGAGGAGGAACGAAAGGCCACAAAGGTGGAGATTGCTGAACTACGCAAAGAGCTATAAACCAAGGCGGAGGTCCTCGAGAGGGCCATTGCTGGTGGTCCGACTCCGAGGAGGGAGTCGACGCAGAGGGTGAAGTATCCAGAACCCAAATCCTTCACTGGCGTACGGGACGCGAAGGAGGTAGATAACTTCATCTGGAATGTCGAGCGCTACCTGAAGGCGGTCCGCATCGAGGATGAGACCGACAAGGTAAACACGACGGCCCTATATTTCTCTGATGATGCTATGCTGTGGTGGCGACGCAGGTGCATCGATATAGAAAAGGGGCTCTGCAAGATCGAGACTTGGAAGGATCTCAAGAAGGAGATCAAGTCTCAATTCTACCCGAAGAACGTGGAGTATGTCGCGAGACGGAGCTTGCGACAACTCAAACACACCGGGTCCGTCAAGGAGTATGTGGCGGAGTTCACCCGCCTGATGCTTTCCATTTCCACTATGAGCGAAGAGGATCGCATGTTCGCGTTCCTGGAGGGTCTACAACCATGGGCGCACAAGAATTGCAGAGCAAGATGTGTCAGATCTGAACACGGCTGTTACAGCAGCCAAGAAGCTGATGGAGTATCGACGGAGCGATGCCCCAAAGCCCAAGGAAAAGACCACCACCAATTAATGGTGGGGGAGCGAAAAGAACAACGGAAAGGGAGGCCCGTCGAGGACAAGCCGCAAGCAAAGCCTTCGACGGAGCAGAAGATCGAGTGCTATGTGTGCGTAGAAATCACCTCGCACAGGACTGTCCGAACAAGGGCAAGAGGGTGAACGCGGTCCAAGACGAGGAGGCCGAGGACATGGAGCCTAAGAAGGGGGCTCACATGGGTGCCCTGCGCCTGTTGAATGCTCTGAAGAGCAAGGCAGTAGTGTCCAAGACCCCAAATCGAGAGCTGATGTACGTGGATGTGAAGATCAACGGCCACAACACCAGGGCGATGGTCGACACGGGGCTACCCACAACTTTATCTCGGACGCGGAGGTCCGACGCTTGGGTTTGGCGCTGGAAAAAGACTCAAGCACGATAAAGGCAGTCAACTCTGAGGCGCGTCCCGTGCAGGGGGTGGCCAAAGGAGTGAAGATCCAAGTGGGAGACTGGACGGGTGTTACCAGTCTCACGGCAACACCACTGGATGACTTCGACATGATCTTGGAATGGATTTCCTCACTTCGGCAAAGGCGGTCCCAATGCCTCATCTGGGAGTCGTCGGGATCATGGAGGAGAGCTCTCCGTGCATGGTGACAACTGCACGAGGTGAGCTTACGAAGGGAAGGCTCTCTCCACACAACAACTCAAGAAGGGGATGACGGAGAGATGACTTACCTTGCTGTGCTCAAGTCGGAGGAGGCGCCCGTGCAGGAGGATCTTCCGCCTGAGATCGATGACGTCCTTGTGGAGTTCGGGGACGTCATACCAAAGGAGTTGCCAAAGAGGCTACCTCCGCGGAGGGAGGTAGACCATGCCATCGAGTTGGAGCCGGGCACGAAGCCGCCCGCCATGACTCCATATCGCATGGCCCCGCCCGAGCTGGACGAGTTGAAGAAGCAACTCAAGGAGCTGCTGGACGTGGGATTCATCAGATCATCAAAGGCTGTATGGTGCACCGGTGCTGTTCCAGAAGAAGAAGGATGGAAGCCTTCGTTTGTGCATCGACTATCGTGCACTAAACAAGGTAACCGTCAAGAACAAATATCCATCCCGTTGGTGGCGGACTTGTTCGACCAATTGGGAGGCACAAGATACTTCTCCAAACTCGATTGCGCTCGGGGTATTATCAAGTCCGGATTGCGGAGGGCGACGAGGCTAAGACGGCATGCGTGACGAGGTATGGCACATATGAGTTTATGGTTATGCCTTTTGGTCTAACAAATGCTCCTGACTTTTTGTACTTTGATGAACAAGCTCTTTCATCCCTACCTGGATCGGTTCGTCGTGGTCTACCTCGACGACATCGTCGTGTACTCAAACACGATGGAGGAGCACATCGAGCATTTGAAGACTGTCTTCCAGGTGCTGAGGGAGAATGAACCCTTCGTCAAGCGGAAGAAGTACTCATTCGCACAAGAAGAAGTGTCGTTCTTGGGGCACTGATCGGGCGTTGCAAGATATGGATGAACGGCGAAAAGGTCCAGTCCATACGGGAGTGGGAGGCTCCCACCAAGCCGACGAAGCTGCGATCGTTCCTTGGCTTGGCGAACTACTACCGGCGGTTCATCCGAGGATATTCTGCCATCGCAGTGCCTCTGACCGATCTGCTGCAGAAGGATTGGGCGTGGAGCTGGACGCCCCGATACGAGGAGGCATTCGAGGCACTGAAGCGGGCTGTGACGGAGGAGCCGTCTTGTCTCTACCGGACTACTCCAAGGCGTTCGAAGTGCACATGGACGTATCCGACTTCGCCATCGTGGGGTGTTGGTGCAGAAAGGACACCCCATCGTGTTCGAGAGCTGCAAGCTGAATGACATTGAGCGGCTACACGGTACAGGAGAAGGAGATGACCGATCGTGTATAGCTTGAGGACATGGCGGTACTACCTCCTCGGCACCAAGTTCGTGGTCATGACGGACAATATTGCCACAAGCTACTTCCAGTCCCAAAAGAAGCTATCTCCGAAGGCGAGATGGCAAGATTTTTAGCCGAGTTCGACATGGTGTTGCAGTACAAACCCGCAAAGAAAATAAGGTGGCCGATGCGCTTAGCAGGAAGGCCGAGCTCGCATCTGTGTGCTTGCTCAAGGGGACATTCTGGACCGTGTTCGAGTGAGAATCATGGAGGACCCACTAACACTGGCCATAGTGAAGCTTGCCAAGGAGGGTAAGACGAGAAGGTTCTGGTTGAAAGACGGACTTCTCTACACCAAGGGCGACAGGGTGGTCGTGCCTAGGTGGAGTGGCTTGCGGAGACAGCTGCTCAAGGAGTGTCATGACAAAAATGGGCTGGACACCGGGGCAGAAGCGAACCTTGGCGCTACTGGAGGCCGCATACTACTGGCCTCGCATGCGCGAGGATGTGGAGGACTATGTGTCACGACCCGTACCCTTATGAGGGGCACGACACGTGGGTACGTCCAGCCTACGTCGCAGTATCGGCGGTAGAACGCTGTATATAACGTCTGTAAATACTACGACTAACAGTATAAAGGTACCTGTACAGTATATACTCCGAATGGAGGTGACATATCAATACAGTCTCAATCACAGAATAAAACTAAGGTAGATAGCTCAGAAAGAGAACATATGATAGATGAAAGAGTAAATAAGTCCAGAGTCCAATACAAGCCCAGATATATACAACATCACAGGGTCTCAAAATATAATATAGAAGCTACAGTCTGATAAAGCTAGCTGGATCGCACTCCAGTCAAACCTAGCTAATCTACACTACTCTGGGAGTACAAAATCTAGTGGCTATACTATAAGGCCACGGTCCTGGACTACTCCATCTAACTCGAGCCCATAATAGGTCGAGCAGTCCGCCTCAGAATCATCTGTAATATATCATAACGGTATCCTGTCAGGAAAATGAGCAAGTACAAGCACTAACAGCAGTTCATGTAAATTGACAAGTTCTATAAGAGACAGTATAATGAACTACAAGACAAAGATATATGAAGACTTGGGAACCGTTCGGAAGTCGAGTTACAACCCTTAAACCAAACAAGACCGGAGTTGTAACTCCTCTCGAGCAAAACTTAGTCTCCAATCAAATACAATGTAAAGGCATGTAGAGCATGTGAGTAACTATATCATGCATGGTGAGAAAGTACTAAATGTAGAATAGAACAGGATATATGACAAGAAAAGTAAATATAAAATGTGTCTCGAATATTATAGCCTAATGTGATCGGTATGGGTCAAGAATCAGGCTTTCAGCCGACCGGCTACAAGTGCGTGGACTCGGTCTGGCCGGGATGGTAAGCTATGGAGCAAGTAGTAGCACAGGTCAGGCTATACCCATCGTGAGGTGAGGGTATAGCTATGATACAAGTAGTAACTCAAGGTGGGCATTGATCACTATCTATAATATTCCCCATTCCCTGAATAGTATACGGATCCGGACATAGCACGTCATGACGCGGGATTCCCTAAGAGGGGAGCAAGTCCTCTTCAGGAATCGGCATCAATACAAGTACGAGAATCAAGACTAAGCAAGTACCAGTATCCCAAGAAATCCAGGAATGACATCTCATGACAGGAATTCGACAATACTAGTCCGTGAACTATCGTGTCTGAGAATCAAGTAAGATACTACGACTGAATCGGATATAGCAATTATCAAGACAATAAAAACTATCAGTGAATGTACTCGTGCTGTCCTGAGCTGTAGGGTATATCAATGCTCAGAGCAGAAATCAGGAACCTAAATATGAGATACTGTATGTTAATTTAGGTTTAAACAAGTTTAAGAATGATTCACAATGAATGATATGCAATCTAGGTCAAACTAGGTCTCACTGAGTCACACTAAGTCCTGTTAAGTCAATCTAGGTCAAATCAAGTTATATCAAGTCAATCTAAGCCAGACTAAGTCAACCCTAGGTCATACCAGTCATCACAGGTCAAAACAAGTCGAAGAAAGTCAAATGGGGTCAAGAGTTGGCCTACAGTTGACTTTTGGTCAACTGGTCAACCCTGGTCAACTCTGGTCAACTCTAGGTCAACTCTAGGTCAAACTGGTCAAGTGTTGACCAATAGTTGACTTTTGGTCAACTGGTCAACTCTGGTTTGGATTTGGTCAAATCTAGGCAAAGTGTTGACTCACGGTTGATTTGGGTAAAAAGTCAACTATGGGTCAACCGATGTCAAGACTAGGTCTAGACGACTATTTCTAACTATTACCAACCTCTACAGCCCATATCCAAGTCCATCTTGGACTTCGGAACTCAAATCTTGGCCGTAGGCCAATATCCTATTTTATCCTTAAAAAGGGTAAAATTCTAGTTTAGGCAATTATCAAGTTAGCCTACCTACGCTTGGTATTTTGACCCGAGCTCCCTAGGGTAGTAAGGTACTAGCCTATACATATATTACCTACCAAGATACCTAGGTAAAGTGGACGTCTAGTCCATATTACGGCCCATTGCGGTATCTTAAATATTTCAAGATACGCAATGGTACGGCACGATACCTGTCACCCTCATTTTCCGTATTTCGTATTTTTCCCGTATTTCGTATTTTACTCGTATCTGGATTTTGGCATGTATCTTATTTTTTTTCTCTCAACTTGGGAAATTTTGGTATTTCTCATATTTTAGGTTTTTGGCATGGCTTGGTTTGATTGGGTTGGTTCGGTTTGGTTTGGTTATGGG
>JANAVB010018993.1:7268464-7377745 GCA_029216955.1 Iris pallida
ATAAATTTCAGCTACGGCGAAAGATTTTCGATACGTGAGAAGTGAAAGACTTTGATACGCTGTAATGAAATCGTAACCGCAATATAATCAAATAAAAAATATATATACTACAGTGAACCAAACGATGTCCAAATATTTATTTGGTGACGGAACACGAACGGCCAGCCCTTTCATTAGCCCATTCATTTGGGATCTTCGACAAGTCTCTTGGTAGCCTCCTCCAAAGAGAGTATGGTCCATGGAAGAAACGAGAAGGCCATGTATTGTCGATACAAAGAAAAATATGAAAGTGTTGTGTTTGGGGATGAGAATGTTAGATGAGGTGCAGGAATTGCTCCACTCAGAGATGCAGTCAGAAACATGCTGCTAGTGAGGAATAGATATGGAAACGTTACATATATACATACACTTCATAACAAAGGTTTGAGAATTCCATTGACGAAGCATAATGGCAGTTCACATCGTAACCTGGTCCTGCTGGTGAAAGTAATCCAAGAAACTAAAGGCAGATACAAGTTTACAACAGAACCTAATTCTGATGGTTAAAGTAACATCCAAAAAAAAAAAATGATAGCAACTAAAAGTTCCATCTATAAATTTCTTAAAGACATGTTCCTTTTGTATTCAAATCCAAAAGAAACAAAACTACCCTCATTATTGGATTACACAGTACAAATAACATACATATTGCCGTCTATTAAACTAAATCCACCTGTCCCTACTTGAAAAAATTGTCTATATACATATCAACATCGTTCATACATTTGTTCTGTAGTAGCTGAGTTCTATTATCATGAAGAACAAGAAAGCATCCTTACACCTGGCCTGTAAAGCCCAGGCAGGAGGCAGTCGAGTATATTTCTCCATGCCTGGTTGTTCATCGTAGGGATGCTCCATGACTTTGAAAAGCCTGCGGACCTCTCCATAATCACATTGTTCAGCAGCGCCTATAGCACTTTGACATAAATAATTGCAAAGAACGTATTTTGGGTTTACTGAGTTCATTGCAGCCTTCCTTTCCTCGTCAGGAATGCCACCAGAGACCATCTTTACAATTGTTTTCAAAGGAGGAAAAAAAAAAAGAGTCAGCAACAATTCCGCAAAGAGGATTATTAGATTCCACAGAAGATTGCTCATGAATACTCAAAAAAAAAAGAGAGAGGAGTAGATAAACTAATTGGAAGTTATTAAAACAGCTAACTAGCTAGATAAAGCATGTATTTTATATATCCTACCTCCTGGATATAGCTCTGTACCCGATTAATACAAGCTTCCTTCCTCTCCTGGCCAATGTCCAACAATGCAGCCTTGAGAGGAATAAGCAGCTCATCCCCCGGAATGTTAGGGTCGGCTTTGATATTAGAAAGCAATCTGAAGAAATCTGTGTAGTCAACTTTGTCAACAGCCAAGTTGTGAAGAAGCTTACTGATCATCTATTTAGTGTACTTTGGTAAACCAAGTTTTCTGGTCCCATATCTGTGAGAGTGCACATATAAAAACATTAATACCCACCTGCCATAGTCGACAAGCATTCTCAATTGTTATCAAGCAGAGATAATAGTACCTTTCCATAGCAGAGATAAAGTTGCAGTAAGTTGTGCAATATTCCACAAGCCAATGTCTGGCTGATTTGCAAAGCAATACCAACTTCCTGGAAGATCTGTGGTATTTGGAGTGTAACTTGGATCAAAGGCATCCAGAAAGTCAAAAGGACCATAATCGATAGTTAAGCCCAATATGCTCATATTGTCTGTGCTCAGAACACAATGGGTAAAGCCAAGTTCGCTCAGCAACCTCAACCGACCAAGCTGAAATGATTCAAAGCAGTTTAGATATCAAAATAATTTCCAAGATATATAGTCATTGCACATTACAAGTTGGCAACCGATAACAAGAGTACATGTGAAGAAAACATTACCTGCATAATTGTTCGATGTCAAATCAACTAGAGAAGAACCCTCCTCGCCAGCCTCAAAAGATAAGTCCTCACTCTTGTCCATCTTCTCAAGATGAGGAAAATGATGGTGGATTGCGTAGTCTGCTTAAAGACAAACAATTTCAAGGTCTTCTTTACCCCTAGAATCATGAATCTGGAATGAACCAAACTGAAGAAAGGATTGAGCAACACGGCAAACAATTGCACCCGGCTCATCCTTTGAATCGCCACTGCACAAAATCGAAGTCATAGAAGCATAAGTTCTTCCAAGTTAAAAGGTACTGTGTACGCTCATCAGACAAACAATTAATGTTGATATACATAAATACTTAATACACACAGATACAGACACACACACACACACAAATATAGAGAGAGAATTAACAAATGGTGATCTGGTAGTATTTGATCTTAAATCAAAATTATACACCAAAAGATTTATTGTACTTGTACATCTGTTAGCGTTAATTCATCAAGTAGCTAAAAGTTGGATAGTTTACAATAACAAATCATGTAAACATATAGTAAAATGTCCCAAAATCAAAAAAAAAAAAGTGTGAATGGGCTTTTCAACATTTAGATATTGACAAATGATAACATTTACCATTCACTTCTATGGTGTTGATGAAAGGGTAAATAGGCTTAAAATGAACATTTACCATGATCCTGTAGAGAGGGTTTTTTCACAAAAAAACCACCATCTTTCGGGTTAAAAAATCAAAATGAAAACATAAAGGGTAAATTGCAAAAAAAAAAAAAACTCGTTAGATTGCCACCTTTTGCATAGAAAGACCAATTAGCCAAAATTAGCAAATAAAGACCCCCGCAATATATGACTCGCTCAAAATGGCCCTTCCCGTCTGATAGACGTTGGAAGTGGCCGTTAGAAGTCAATTTTTTTGAAAAACTTAATTGAAACACCCAAAATGCCCCTGTGTATTTGATCTATATAAGCCACAGCGGTTTGGGGGTTGGCCACAGCGGTTTGGGGGTTGGGAGACAACTGCTGAGGATTGTAGTAATTACTCTTTATTTCCTTCTTTGTTTTAGAATTTTACATTTAATGTATATATCTGTTGCTAATTTTATTTCTAATTTTTTGTTCGAACAGAGTATTTGACTTAAAAGTACCGACAACAGATTTTAGTTCATATGACAAAACAAGTCATTAAGACATTCCATGATAATGAATACTAAATTCCACTTCACAGTAATGTTAAGATGGATTTGTTAGAATAAGATAAAATACCGGCAGCAGATTTTAGTTCATACATCGGCACAATAAAAGCTGGCCTCTCTACTAGCAAAACATTTGATACTGTTGATGATATAACAGATGCCAAAATTATCATTGCAGTCGTAAATGGAGGTGAATTTTCAGCTCAAAGTGGCCTCAGTACAGTTTCAATTGCAAAGAAACACCCAGCAACAGCTGCATTAAACCCTGAAATAGAAAAAAAAAATACATAGTTAGTTTTATGTCTATGGACAAAAAGATCATAGCAGCAAATGGTTAAAAAATGAGTTAATAGATCACAAATGAAGTGTCTATGTAAGGAAATTTTAAATGTTTAATATAAACAAAATGAAGCCTTGGCAAGATACTGAAAAAAAAAGGGAAAAGAAAACTGGAAATTTTGTAGTTAAATTCAAAGTTTTAAATGCATTTAATGCAAACTATACAGGAAATCTGTCCAATATCCTCAAATGTGAAGTACATACAACTTGAACACTTGATTGTGGGTAAAATGACAATTAACATACATACATCAAGGATGTATCAATTGAATGGGCATTATATGTCATATTTTTTGCAATACAAGATAGTTAAGATGAAAAAAGATGATATAGAAGTTCCAATCATTGTGTAAGAGTGAACAACCGATCTGAATAATGAAATCCCGCAACCATTTTAAAAGGTAAATGACCAGTCTCAGTGGAGACTCTAGATACATATGGAAATTAGTATTAAGAAACTTGAGAACAACATCATTAACATAAAAATGTGTTGTCGAGGATATTGTGTTATTTGATGAGACTAAAATGGTTAGCTTCTAAAACTAGAAACATGGAGAGAATTTCTGGAAATCATGAGGAATTCAGAACTAGGTAGTGAAAATTAGTAAATAGTGTAGCTTCAACATAAATTCAAGAAATGATAGAACAGTCCATATTTATGTTTGGATGATACTTAAGATAGATACTTTTGCTATTTAGAATCAAACATTCCATTATAATGACAGGGTAAGAAGAATGTTGAATATACAATTATTAATCAAAGCATGAAACAGTATCTAGGATATTGAATCAACTTTTGAACTAGAACAGATCAGTGATCAACCGTCAACATGTGTTTGAGATCGCATACTTTCTCAGCATCTCTTATGTACCTAGATTTGATAACATCTAGTGCCTCTTAGAAGTGGTTACATGTTTCTGACTTCCTTACAACAAGCCAAGATATATCTAACATTCATAAGAACACGACAAATTTGGATCTTCAAAACCAAGGCTTTCCAAAATTTTACTGATCTTTGAAAGATCTACCGATTCTTTCCTTTCAGTAGCAAACCCACAGTCATTGTTTACCTAAGCAGAAAAATGTTGGAAGGAGGGAGAAAAACTAGAAAAGAAAAAACATGCTTGTGACCTAAACCATGCATCATTCCAACTGCCACTCCTCCCGTCATTGGGATCAACAATATCCTATGCCAAGTATCTGCCAGTCTCTGTAAGCGGAGCCAAGCAGCACCCTCGTTTGGTGTACCAGCCCATGCCCACTCATGTATTACATGGACCTAACTTGGAGGGGAAATGGTGTCAAATTAGCCTATAAGGATCATGAAGCCTCCGGAAAGCATCACCAAAAGGAATTAAGAAAGAAGTATACTAAACACATTAAGCAAAGACGTGGGTGGAATCAAATCTATGGATAATGTAGAACATGTGGGTGGAATCAAAGCTATGGATAATGTAGAAACATGTGGGTGGATTCAAAGCTATGCATAATGTAGCAAATGACCACCTACTTAACCCTATATACTCTAAGGGAGGTCGACGAGCCACTCAAATTTAAAGTCATCAACTATCCAGTCTACTTGTTAAAAAAGTTATTTAGTTGCTAATTGTGCATGTTCCTTATGAAACTTGGTGAATCACATCTTTAATAGCAACTTTTAAACTTGCCTACTTAACAACGGAGAAGCCCACTGCTCATCGGACTTTGATAGAATTCCTCCAATTGCCACATAAACGAGCAGAATGCTAACAAAAATGGCAATTGATATTTGTTAGGTTCCCATTGTTTACCGATTTAGCCATACAAAAAATGAAAACTGCAAATGCCCTTTCCATTTGAAATGGAACTTTTGCCATTTAAAACTCCAAATGCCCTTTAACACTAGAAATGAATATTAATAGATAAAGGAGAGGGGCATGTCATAAATTGTGCAAGAACAACTAATTCTACAGACATACAACTAGCATAACTAAGCAAATGTCATTAACAGGACGTAAATATACAAAAACTACTCAGTTGATGCAACTTAGTTATCGTGGAATAGTGAAACCAAAGTAATTTATTGGCCAAAAAGTATTCACAATTACTTGGATCCCTAACTAAATTAGATATCATCGCCCACTTTGTCAATAATCAAATTGAACAATTAGGTATGTAAGATGCAAAAGAAATATAATACAGTAACTACTTGCAATAGGATGAAGTTTGATAAATAAGAAAATGAATTATAAAATTTCCATTCTAAATAGACTGGTATTAGAGTTACAACCTACAAGTAGCAAGCAAACTTTTGTTCTAGAAATATTTAACTTTTGTACATAAAAGATCTAATATCTCCCATTGAAATTGGGAAGAAGTAATTAATTAAATTTGATAAACGTTGCTTAGTGTCCAAGTTGATGTAAATGCAAGCAAACTTGACCATCCAATTCACATACAGACATGCATCCATGGTACAACAACATGTGGCCTTGTATCTTATTCTACAACTAGTATGGGGTGTGTTATATTTTGTCAGCAATCTCGCATGATGAACTCATGTACCCTATCATCATTTATAGTATAGTTCTACTTATCATATTGTCATTATTCTCCGTACGTTAATAAGATGAGCATCATAATAACAAGTACATGTCTGACGAACCCCTCAAGATTGGCTAGTTTTCTAAGTGCCAAGGCCATGTGACCCATGTAATTCCCCACATTGGTGCCTTCATCAAGAGCCTCACTTGAAACCGTGTCAGCCAGGGATTGTTGCAGCTGTTCGAGGGCCTACGTAAATGCTTCCTCCGCTTGTTATGACGAATGTTGGGGGTTGCAAATCCCCATAAACTGTTGCTCCGTCAATAGATCTAGTTGAGGCATCAAGATCTATTGTCCATAGCCAATAAGAAATCAGACTTATTATTGTTCCTTCCTATTTAGATCATATCTATAGCAGATTTGGGATTTAGAAAACCTACAGTTGTGTAGGAGCTAGCAGTGATCCATAGCCAACCTCGTTATCGTGAAAAATGGCTTGCATTGTTCAAGCATTTTGCTTATATAAGCTATTGTCTATCCATTAAAACTGCGAATCATCAAGGAAAATACCTTAAGCACTTCAGATGGTCTGAAAACACCAATCCAGAGGAAACAACGCTCAACATGAGTAGTATACATTCCGGCTACACATCAGATTTTGCTGCAATGCCCTTCAACCTGAAGTTCTCATCGTATTGTGCGAGGCAATCGTCTATTATGACCCTGAGATTGACGTCTGGAAGGTGTGCCTGTAACCCTCCTTGCAGTTCTTCCATGTGCTTGTAATTCTCTTCCAACTATCGTGCGTATTCTAGCTAGGTCGAACATTACAGCACCTGACAAAAAGCTTTTACTTACATCTTATATATAACAGTAACATTTTATCTTTGCCCATATGATGTTTATATAAGATTGTTACATCTTGCTGACCCAATTTGCAGAGCGAGGCCTGCCATTAGAGGTGCCGCAGCATTGCCAGCATTGTTCTCTTCAATGAAAGAAATGGTAGAATTTATTAGAAGAAGCACTATGATACCTCCTGCCAGTCTGGGCCATCCCTCCACTATTGGCCAACGCAGTGGCCATGATCGCGACCATCTCCATCACCAAGAGAGTGGATTCTACATAAAAGCTTAGAAACTTGAGAAGCTTGCTTTCCTGTTATAGTACATAAATACATGTTTTACTCTGAGATGAATGGAAAGACTAAATACGTACGACTAGAGCCCAATATCAGCAGCTTCATTCAGTTGTATACCTCATTCTCTTTTGAGTTTGTTGGGTCCGAACTCCCTTCTCGGTATAGAGACCTTCTTTGTTGCATTTCAGCGAACACTTTATCTATTAGAATGTTTTCCTATATTTATAGCAACAATCCATGAATTTGCTGTATGTAAGGAATTGCATTTACTCGATGCTACGTTAAGCCAAACCAAACTAACAGAAGCTCCCATAAAAAAGGAGAAAAAAGAAATAGCTTACGAGATCGACGAACTCATTGTTGATCCTCTCGACAAGATCTATGTCGGGATCCCGATTCAGACATCGTCGCATCCGGAGAAGCTGCTCAACTCGTCGACGATTATGTCGAAGTTCAAGTCGGTGGTGGCACTCCGGCTCGTTTGGGGCTGAGCCAAGACGGAGATCGAGGAGGACGTAGGGTTTCCGCCGTAGTGGAGGCGTGCTTGGGACAGAGGGGATCCACCACGGGTGATGGAGTCCTCTTTCCATCAGGCCAGGATTATTAACAGAACTAGGCAGACAAAGAACAATTGAGAATGGACAAGAACAATTGGGAAAATTTTAGGGTTTATTGAGTTGGAAGAAAACTACAATTGCAAGTAAAATGCATGTAGGCCTCGTTTGGTTCGCGGAATGGAAGGGAAAGAAAATTAATTCCTTGTCATTTCCTTTTCTTTGGGAAACTTTAATTCTTATTGATTTTTCTTTTCGATGTTTGGCAATGTCAAGAAATTTGGAAAGGAAAGTGAATACTTAATGTGAGAAAGTGATTCCTTCCTTGGATGGATGGAATCACTTTCTCCCCTAATTTTTCTTCCATTGGAAATTACTTACCTTTCCTCCTCAATTCCTTGGGCGTCCAAACATAGGAAAGTAATCACTTTCCTTTCCCAACCGGAAGATTCCGCCAACCAACGAGGCCGTAAGGAAAAGAAATAGAGAAAAGGAATTTGGCAACAATTTTCTGATACTCCCCTCTCTTCATTACAGCTATTTATACGACAGATACTCTCCTGCTGATAGGGGTAAGCGTCGGTATAATCGGTCGGTATTTGGTCGATTTTTTCGGTATTTTTTTAAATCGGTATTTGAAAAATCAATACCAATATCGTACCATTTAGAATCGGCTTTTTCGGTTTCGGTTAAATCGGTATTCGGTCGATTTTTGTTCGGTATCGGTATTTTACCAATTAATATTTGATCAATTAACACACTTAAAATTGTAGAACCTCTTAACCTATAATATTTTTTTAACTTTTTTGGAAGCATTAATTTTAAAGCTAAGCCTGTACCAACCAAACAATTAATCAAAATTATTAGAACAATATGTAACAAGTCGCAAACACCTAAAAATGAGCTTAAAATATCAAACGCGGTCACTAAGTTTAATCTTTAGTATAAGTTTAAGTAACCAAAATTCACTTCAAAATTCTATGAGAACACAAAAATATAAGCTCAAAAGATCAAAAACTCAATTCTTAGCATTCTTAACATAAATTCAAGTCCACTAAAATCCGTTCCAAGTTCTAGGAAACCAACTAAAACAAAGATAAAATTGAAAATAAGTAGTGTAAAATTAATCATGAACAACATTAAAAAATGTGCGCGCGCGCGTGTGTGTATATATATGTGTGTGTTTGTGTGTGAATCGGTTCGGTTCGATATTTTCGGTATGGTATTACACTCAAACCGTTACCATTACCATTATACCGTAATTTAGTCGGTTCGGCAATTCGGTATCGGTACATAATTTCGGTTCGATTTTTAGGTATATTTTTTATCGGTATTCGGTCGATTTTTCGGTATCGGTCGGTATTTGCTTACCCCTACCTGCTGACATGTCTTTTGTTGTCATGGGCAGGCTGTGATTGGCTCTGCGGAAGGTGAGCTGGATGCTGAGGTGGCAATGCAACTAACTGTCCATCTGCTAGGAAAAGGAAATAGTAACTTGCTTCACTGCTGCAGGAGAGTATGCTGCTGATACTGATCAATGGGCTACTCTGCTAGGTACGTATCAACGGAAGAGGGTTGTCGTCGTTAGATTTGCCGTGCGACCGTATCAGTGAAGGGGAAGAGAAAGAGAGAGGAGGGGATTTGATGATTTTCGTAGAGAGGAAAAATTTTTATAGTAGAGAGAAAGGAATCTGCTAATTTTTCGTAGAGAAAAGGGGATATGCAAATTTTCTTAGGAAATTTTATCCTAAGCAGTATTAGGTATTTGTTTTGTCACCCAAATATTTTGTTGCAAAAGGAATATTTACTTAATGCAACATAAATAATTTGTTGTTAAATATATAAGAGATTTTTTAACACTTAAATTTTGTTGGAAATAATTTTACCATCAATTCACAAGAGCCGGAAAGAATTGCGCCAACTATTTTGCAACGAAACATTTGGAACAATTAAAATTTCTTGCTTAAAATTTATTAAACCAACTTTTGCAACAAATATACCAATTTTGTTGAAATTAATTATCTTGTACAACAAATATTTTTTGCTGCAAAAGCTTCTATCCTAAAAAGTAAATTTTCTTGTAGTGCCTAGTAGAGAAATTAGGAATTTATCGAAGAAGGAACTCACAGAGGAGGACATTGAGGAGGGAAATAAGATGGGAATTTTTTTTTAATGAGAGAGAG
Organism: Iris pallida; assembly: GCA_029216955.1. Lineage (NCBI taxonomy): Eukaryota > Viridiplantae > Streptophyta > Magnoliopsida > Asparagales > Iridaceae > Iris > Iris pallida. Next base: position 7,278,321 of record JANAVB010018993.1, read on the forward strand.
CAGTAGTAAATGATTTTGATATAGTGGGAAAGAATTTTAAGACGAAAAGGTGTGGGATAAGTCCAAGATTGAAAAAAAAAAATTAGAAATACATTTTCCAGCACAAGCACATGTTGCCAAGTATATGATATCGTTCTGTGACACACAAGCACATGTCGCCAAATATGTGGTGTCATTCTGTGACACACAAGTACATGTCATCAAATGTATGGTGCCGTTCTACGACACATAGACACATGTCGCAAAATATAGGTGTCATTCTGCGACACATAGACACATGTCGCCAAATGTATGGTATCATTCTGCGACATGTTGATGTCGCGGTATATAGAGAGTTTTTGGCGGAATTGATATTTAGTTTCCAGCTAGTAAATTTTTTGTGGATTCCGCGACATACTAGAATCCATGTCGCCAATATATATAAAAAAACTTAGCTTTTAGAGACATAAAAGGACCTACGTCGCTAAAATGTGTTGCTAAAAATATAATTTCTTGTAGTAAATTTTTACATGTTTAGTAATATTTAAGTTATTCGTTTGAGCAATACATGTGATGAAAACAAATTTGTACCAAGGTTTACAATTCCAGTTTCAAATGAATTTTGCATTCCAGTTCCAAATAAAACAGCAACATGAAACTGCACGTATGAGCAAAATGTGAAGAAGATTCCAGTTCTAAAATTCGAACACATATGAGCAAAATCTGAAGACATATAAATTGCCATGTTCAACAAAGACGAAAACATATAAACTGAAGACCAGTATACCAAAACACAAAATCTTGATCCAAAACACAAAATTTGAAGACATATAAACTGCAATGTTCAAGAAAGACCAAAACATATAAACCGAAGACTAGTATACCAAAGCACTTTATCTTGATCCAAAACACAAAATTTGAAGACATATAAACTGCCATGTTCAACAAAGACCAAAACATATAAACTGAAGACTAGTATAATATGAAGGCTAGTTATTTCACATATCCATTTGTTCAACAACATCTTCATCCAAATCACAAAATCTGAAGACTAGTATACCAAAGCACAAAAATCCAAAGTCCTCCCACCTTAAGTTGATACGCCTTGTCGTTTCGTCGAGCCGATGCGGCTCAATTTCATAACTTTGTTGCACGGCCAACTCTTATGACTTAGCCATTCGAGTAGCTCGTGCTTCGTTGAATTATCCGACCGATTTAGCTTACCGTGCCTATGCCTCGGTCCGTTGCGAAGCAATGACTTGGTTTTTGCGAACACCATTACAAATAAGGCAAAAATATCGACCTCTTATATTTCAGCGTAAAAGCATAGCCTACATACGAAACCAACTAAAATCAATATTTGTTCGAACGAGACTTGTGCGTTGTATCGATTCGATTTCTTAGAATCTTCAAACCGACTCAATGCTTTCTCTCGGGCCAACTTAACACTTGCACCGATCTTACTTGATGCATTCTTTGGATCAATGCAACTATTCGAGTCAACGACTCAGCATAATGCACCGTGCGGAGCGGGGCATTACACCGCACGACCCTCCGATTCGATGGTGCAGGAAGGACGAGACTTTGACGGATTTCGTGGAGTGATCTTTTGATCCACCCGCTATACATGTATACTAGTAGACGCACGTGCTTTACACGTATAATAACGTATAATAAGAATATAATAAGAATATTATTCAATCATAGTCAAATATTTCTTCTAACTCATGTGTTAAGGTGTGATGTATTTTTTCTGTTTTGTTGAGTTCGATTTTTCATGTTGATAAATTTAATTTTTTTAAATAAAATAGACCATGATATACGTACAGCTTAGACGGCTCAAAAGTGAACCGTTATGAATCCTCGATATATAGCAGAAGATATATCAACATGTCTGTTGTATCATATAGATATCATAAGGTTTTTTCTAAGGGCACTACCAAAATTGCTCTGGGGCATCACTTACTTGGGGGCAGCCCAAGAAGGTGGAGAATTTGCTAGGGGATACCCAAAATTTGCTAGGGGGCAGCCCAACCCTCCAAACCCTTCTTTTCACTTTCATTTTCATTCTTCACTCTCTCTCCTCAAGAAGAAAAAAAGAGCTATCTCCCTCTCCCTCTCCTAAAATCCTAATTTCTTCTTCTCCACCACTCCACTCCCAATTCCTCCACCAAGATTTTTTCCACAACCTTCGTAGATTCGAAAAGGTGACACGCAAGTCAAAGCAACCGGAATCTAGGTACGTTTTTCCCTAATTTCTTCGAAAATTTTGTACATTCTATTCAAAACCCTATAATATTTTTAATTCTTGAAAAAGTTTTGATAAAATAGGTTTAGAATCTCTTTATGGTTCTCTTCCCTAATTTTCGAACACAAGAAACCTACATTTTATGTTGAAACCCTAACCCTAGAATATCTCTTTATGGCCGCGCTAGACGTCGCCTACGCGATTACCTAAAATCGCACAAGCAACCGATTAGAACACTGTATTAGGCAAGAAGTTCGATAGAAAATGCGAGTTCGAAATGTAAGCCATAAAAACCATCGAAAATATTCACGAAAATGCATTCAGAAAACCTAAGCCAAAACCAACGCAAGCGGCGTAAAAAATAGAGCAACGGGAGGTCTCTCCCGACTCAGCCGCAGAGTCAATCCTCGAGGCGCTACCCGCTGAATATGGGACTTGGTTCCGAAGAAGCCATTCCATGACGTGGAATGGATCTTAATTCAACCGTTCCCGTTCGATCGATTCGATCGATCCCGACCGAGTCGATAGCGATAGTGTTCCTTTCTCGCGTACCCCGTGGACGAAGAACGGGGCACGATGTAGGGACGGGGCACTACACCATAACCAACAAAGAAAAAGTTTCGTCCTCGAAACTTAAGAACAAAACCTACCTCTATGAAAATAATGAAGGAAACTTTTCCTTCATCTCTGACTCGAGTTTCCATGTCGACTCTTCCGTCGCATGGTTCCTCCAGAGTACGCGAACAAGAGGGATCACTCGACTTCGCAGCAGCTTATCCTTGCGTTCTAAGATTTGAACTGGCTCTTCAACGTAGGACAAGTCGGACTTTAGCTCCAGCTGGCCAAAATCCACCACATGGCTAGGGTCATGCACGTACTTCCGCAGCTGAGAGACATGGAAGACATTGTGCACACCTTCGAGCGCCGGCGGTAGGATAATTTTATAGGCCACTGGGGCGACCCGCTCGAGTATTTCGTACGGCCCAACGAATCTCGGACTCAGCTTTCCATTCGTGCCGAACTGAGTAACTCCTCGCATGGGCGACACCTTCAGGAACACGTGATCGCCCACCTGGAACTCAAGCGGTCTTCGATGGGTGTCGGCGTAGCTCTTTTACCGACTCTGTACAATCTTCAGTCTTTCTCGAATTAGCTTGACATTTTCTACAGTCTGTTCTACCAGCTCCGGGCCGAGTATCTGTCGTTCACCGACTTCATCCCAGCAAATGGGCGATCTGCACTTCCGGTCGTACAAAGCTTCATACGGCGCCATTTGGATGCGGGACTGGTAGCTATTATTGTATGTAAATTCTGCCAGCGGTAGATGGACGTCCCAGCTTGATTTGAAGTCAATTGTGCAGAGTCGTAGCATGTCTTCGAGAATCTGATTAACGTGCTCCGTTTGGCCGTCGGTCTGAGGATGGTAAGCTGAGCTGAACTGCAACTTGGTACCCAGCGCCGACTGAAGACTACTCCAGAATCGTGACATGAACCGTGATTCCCGATCAGAGACGATGGATACTGGAACTCCGTACAACTGTACTATCTCGTCAAGATAAATTTACGCCAGGCGATCAACGCTCTAAGTAACTTTGATGGCAATAAAGTGTGCTGACTTGGTTAATCGATCGACGATGACCCAGATGGCGTCGTTCTCCCGTGGTGTCTTCGGCAGGCCAACAATAAAGTCCATGGTGACGTGATCCCATTTTCACTCTGGAATAGCAAGGTTCTGCATCTCCCCGCCCGATCGCTGATGCTCAGCTTTCACCTGCTGACAGGCCATGCATTGCGACACGAAGAGCGCCACATCTCTCTTCATTTCGTGCCACCAGAAGGTCGTGCGGAGGTCCTTATACATCTTGGTACTGCCAGGATGCAAGGTATATTTCGCATAATGCGCCTCCGACATTATCTCCTTTCATAGTTCTGAATCATCCGGAACACATAGTCGGCCATTCAATCTCAGCACGCCGGTCTTATCTTTCGCAAAGTCGGTCGCACTACCTGTCAAAATTTGCTCGTGCATTTTCTTTAGGTACGGATCATCCTTCTGAGCGGTCATGATCCTTTCCAGCAAACTCGGCTCTAACTGCAGCTACGCCAACCGTACATCCCTGAATCGAACCCGGAGGTCGATACCCATTTCTTCTAGATCTTGTAGTAGTCTGCAGTTGATGGATAGCGAGACAAGATATTTTCGACTCAGAGCGTCCGCCACGACATTTTCCTTGTCCGGAGTGTAGTCGATCGTCAAGTCATAGTCTTTGATCAGTTCGAGCCAGCGCCTCTGTCGCAAGTTCAATTCCTTCTGGGTGAAGAGATACTTGAGGCTCTTGTGGTCGGTATAGATTGCGCACGCCACGCCACATAGATAGTGACGCCACAATTTCAACGCGAACACAATTACCGCTAACTCCAAGTCGTGCGTAGGATAGTTCTTTTCGTGCGGTTTCAATTGTCTGAAGGCGAAGGATATCACCTTGTTTCGCTGCATGAGCACACATCCCAAGCCCTAGTCTGAAGCATCGCTGAATATCTGAAAACCCTCTGGCCCATCCGAAAGTGCGAGTATAGGTGCCGAAATTAGTCGTTGTTTTAGCTCCTGGAAGGAAGCTTCACAGTCATCCGACCACTCATACATGACTCCCTTTTGAGTGAGACGAGTTAATGGCAATGCAATCTTCGCGAAGTCTTTCACGAAGCGTCGATAGTATTCCGCCAAACCAAGCAAGCTTCGAATCTCACTAGCAGACGCAGGCCGCTTTCAATCATCAACAGCTTCCACTTTTTTCGGATCGACTGCAATGCCTTCGGACGAAATGATGTGACCAAGAAAGGATATGATGCTTAGCCAAAATTCGCACTTACTCTGCTTTGCATACAACTCATTCTCTCGAAGTGTCTGGAGCACGACCCGTAGATATTCTGCATGCTGCGTCCTGTCCTTCGAGTAGACGAGAATATCGTCAATAAAGACTACCACAAATTTATCAAGAAAGGGTCAAAATATCCGATTCATTAGATCCATGAAGGCGGCAGGGGCGTTCGTAAGGCCGAATGGCATCACCAGGAACTCGTAGTTGCCGTACCGAGTGTGAAAGGCTGACTTTTGCACGTCGTCTGACTTGATCTTGAGTTGATGATAGTCCGAGCGGAGATCAATCTTCGAAAATACCGAGGCGCCTTGCAGTTGATCAAATAAGTCGTCAATGCGGGGCAATAGATACTTGTTCCGAACCTTGTTAGCAATCACCCGAATAAAACTCGTATTGTACGCAAATTTTTTTACATCTTTCATAAACGTATAATACTTGCGTACTTTTGACAGATCCAAATCAATACATAAATTTTCAGCATGCGAAGTTTTAAACGTGTTCTGTATAAATTATTAAAAAATTGGCACAAAAAACGTGTTGGGAACCTGTTTATTTAACCAAATTTGACAATATATTTAAGAATGTAAAGTTTTTAATCTTAATATTTTTATTTTTTGAATACTTGACCGAATTTTTGAACATATTTTATCTGCACTTAGCCGATTTATACTCGTACTTTTGCCGTTCCAAATTTTTTTCGTTTGCCGAATTGCTAACAAGGGTTCCGAATGGTGGCCTTGTTCAGCTCTCGGTAATCGACGCACAGACGCATGGACCCATCCTTCTTCTTCACGAACAACACAGGCACTCCCCACGGTGAAATACTAGGCCGAATAAATCCTCTGTCGAGTAACTCTTATAACTGGACATTGAGTTCCTTCAGCTCGGCGGGGGCCATTCTGTACGGGGCCTTGGAAATCGGTCGGGTATCGGGGAATGTATCGATACTGAACTCGATTTCTCGGTCGGAGGGCATGCCGGGTAGCTCATCCGAAAACTCATCGGAGAATTCTGCCACAACGTCGGTCTGACCCGCGTTTGCACCATCCTGTCGCATATCTCGGACGGACGCCAAATAGCCTTCGTACCCAGAATGCAGCATCCTTCGAGCAAAAATTGCCGAGATCAGCATGCAGGTCGACGACGCCTCACCACACGAAAAGTAGAATTCATGCACTCCTGGTATGCGGAAGGTGACCGTCTTTCCGGCGTAGTCTATGGTTGCGTTGCACGGCCCGAGCCAATCTATTCCCAGAATGATGTCAAAGTCCTTCATGTCTAGAACTATCACGTCAAGACCGATCTTTTGACCGTCGATACAGATAATCTCGTTAGCGAATGCTAAGTTTGTGAGTATTGGTGTGCCCGAAAGTGTACTTACGTTAAGGTCGAGATCTAATGATATTACAGAAAATTTGTGCTCGGCGACAAAGTCTGCTGATATAAAACTTTACGAAACGCCTGAATCAAATAACACACGAGCAGGCACATTATTGAAATTTAGTATACCTGACACTACTGTATCTGATGCAAGCGCTTCATCTTGAGTCATGGCGTAGACGCGGCCCTGAGTGTTGGGGCGACGATCTTGGCCATTTTGTGGTGCGGGTTGATTGGCTCGAGGCGCTGGGATGTGATTCCCTGGACGGTGCTGTTGGGGCGCCATTGGACGGTACTGTTGGGGCGCCATTGGACGGTGTTGTTGGGGCGTCGTTGGGTTCGGCCTTCTGTGTCACGCCCCGACCCTGGAAATCGCTCGTCCTCGCTAGATTTTACCCGAATCATCGTCCTCACTAGGGCGTGATGTCGCACGAGCCTAGAGTTGCGCTCGTGCAAGGCAAGATAATGGTTCACATAGTGATTATCTCAAATTCGTAACATAAGCAGCGGAAGAAAACAAGAATAACATAAGAATCTCTTTTATTGATTATGAAACAACGGTTACATTGGGGGTACAAGGCCAAGATTACAATCACTCAAGCTCACTCATCTCACATTACAAGTCACTCAGCTCTCTCTCATCTCTCAATTACAAGTCTTGAACCAGCGGAAGCTTCGGAAGGCGACGTCCATACATTATGTCCTGTATAAGTCTTTACTCCATGCGGCCGCACGCTTCGAATCGCCAAGGAACTCCATGCCTCGACGCATCCAAGCGAGCTCCGCGCCACGAGCTTCTACCTGTGCCTGCACATGGAAACTATGTGGGTGTCAGTACTCAACTGTACTGGTAGAATGAGCTCCTCGCCCACCCATACAAATCTAACACGTTTGATTTACTTTTGTGCAACTTAGTCACTTCTTATCGATTGTCTTTCTAGTCTTTCCTTAGGATCAGTTTTATGACTGACGCCTTGGCCTATTCTGTACCTCTAGACTATCCCGTGCTTGCAACAACAATGTCGACTCAAACAACGTTAGCCTATCAAGTCGTGTTTGCCTTTCGGCCAAAATCAGAGACGCAACTACGCGATGAGGCTCCATTCCCGTGTGATCATGTTGTAAGTCCTTCTTGAGGCCGCGCCTCGCAACTCAAATCATAAGACTCAATCATATCGCCGCCTCGCGGCCCTTGATACTTTGACCACCAACTGACCCAATCCAGACTTATGGGGTAAGTGCCGCTCGACCGACTTTGCCTTGCGGCATATCCTGACTTAAACTCAAGACAACTCAAACCATAACTTATGCAACTTATATGCCAACAACTTAAGACCGACGCCGCATCTCGTGCCGTAGCACGTCTCCTATGTTGATGCCAAATCTTAGGACCAAACCTTGTGTTCTAACTGTACACACATCCAACTGACTCAATCCAAAGGCACACACGCGGATTGCCGCCCGTGCCGACCCATCTATATGAATTGGTCACTAACATCACAAGCTATTCTGGACTATAGCCTTGCCATTCGGCGACCCTTTCAGCGCAGGTAGCTAGCCCCGCTGAAAGTTCCCGAATGACCCGAGCGGTTAGTCCAGCTACGGCTATACCGTGTTTCCCTCCCGAACGCCGCGGTCCCATGGCGCCCAGGGTTGTCGCGCGTGGAAACTCCTCCTTGTCGACAAGTTGTCCAATGACCATGCAAGACTCGACACAAACTGACGTCTCACACAGTCATTCCTCTTCCAATGTTACCATCTCTTTCAAAACCAATATCAAACCATCTATCATTTGAGACCCCTCGACGACCCACGGTCGCGAGCATTCTTTCCATGTTACCATATCATTTCATTCAACATAATGCCTATTCGATAGTCCTTCCTCCAAAACTCATTCAATCAACCGTGGTTCCTGCCTTAACACTAGGTCCGTGCATCGTACCTTAAACCGACTTCCGTTCTACGCGACGCTATCGCCCAAGTCATAATTTATATGACGGGCCTTAGGATCGTGGGACTATTTAACCTGACAACCGCAGAATGAGCGGAACAGCAATTTGAGTGACTTAGGTTGACCGATTTAACTTTGCCTAACTTACTCAAGCCTGCAACTTAACGAGCAAAGGCCGCGTCAAGCCTTGCCTCGATGGAACGTGTCGTACACGCGTTCAACTTTTGAACGACCAAGTCATTTGGGTGCCTAGACTTATGGCACAAGCTGTGCTACGCAACTTAACTCATGGGGCATGCCAAGGCTATGCCAAGCCTTGGACGACAGGACCATGCATGCTTTATGAAGCATTCATGCGGGCGACGCCTATGACTTAGGCTATGTTCATAACTTTGCCGACTCAACCAACTTTCCTTCTCCCAAGCCACGGGACGAAGGATCGAGTGTCATTTTCAAAGCACGACGTGCACCAACTCTAAGACGGCCGTTGGACCTTTCCATATTCTAACTCAATTCGACCCGTCGGGATTATTCTCTTTAGCTATGTGGATTCGTCTCTTTTATTATTAAGCCTACTTGTGCAAGTTAAAAACATGTGTATTATTATGTGGAGGCTAAGATGAGGCAAGTTCGCCGAAACTACCCCACCTGAGAGAGCGGTCGCCTCGACCGAGTGATGTCTTCCAGCAGCCGTTGCAAGGCTAAGGCCGAACGCCGTCGGTATTTCGATTCCTCCGATTGACTGAGCGGGACGGGGTACTACATTCTGGCTGGAAAATCAGCACGAACGTGGCCCCTCTTGCCACAGTTCTAGCATCCACCCTCTGGTATCTGGCAGTCGTCAATAGTATGACCGACATGGTGACATCGGTTGCAGTAAGGCCGTAGATCACGCCCTTGATATCCGCCTTGGTGCCCGATGTTCGGACGCTTGGTTACGTTGTTTCCTCCTGCGTGGCTAGGGCATTTGTGATTGTATGCATGCACAGCACCGGCAGCACCTGGAGGGTATTGGCGTTCAAGGCGGAGGGCGTGGTTGAGAGACTTCCCCATCGTTTTGTATTTTGGAACAGACATATGGGCATAAATAGATGGTCGTAGACCCACTTCGAACCGTCAAGCACGACTCTCCAGGGAGGGCAGGAATTCTCCAACAAATTTGGCTAACTTGTTGAACTCTGCTGCATACTGCCGCACCATCATATTCTCTTGCCTTAGCTGCATAAATTCATTCTCCTTCTCTTGTCGAACGGCTTCGGAAAGGTACTCGATCTCGAACGCCTCTCGGAAGGTGGCCGAAGAAATTGCCGCTGTCTCGTCGTCGCGTCTGATTGCTCGCTTTTGCACGGCCCACCAGTCGTGCGCGTTCAATCAGAGTAGAAGTTGAGCGCATGTGACTTTCTTGGACTCATCGACGCCTAGAAGCTTAAACCGGTCTTTCAACTCCTCCAGCCAATCGATCGCTAACGAAGGGTCTTCAGTACCGCAGAAGGAAGTGCGGAAGCTCTTTGTGAATTTTGACACGTCGAAGTTGGAACTTCTCGGTGCTGCAGACATAAGCTCGGGTACCTCCAGTTCAACTTCATTTTGTCTAGCCGCAGGCTCGGTTACGGCATGGTTTGTCGCAGAGTTGTTGTTGTTGGCCACCACTGTCTGGACAATCTGCTGAAGAGTATCAAGCTGCTTCTGCTGTAACTTGAATTGTGCATCGAATCGGGCCTCGAACTGAGTCTGGCGTGCCTCCGTCTCCCGTCGATGTTGCTCATTCTGGCGTTGACTCTCCTGAGCTTGTCGTTGTTGCGCTTCCAGCATGCGCAACATCCGTTCCATGGCATCGTTACAGGGTCCGGGCCTCGAGCTACTCGAGCCGCTCGAAGCACTTTCTTCGTTCGCCGCCACGTTCGCCGCCGCACCTTCTGGGATTTTTGAAGGCAAAATACATTAGTCACAAAACGTATTACAAACTCACTTGTATGGAACGACATATCTCATCGACACAAGACCAACAATTTTGAGACTAGAAACTCGACACTGGAGGCCAAGGACGTAAAGCCGTGCTCTGATACCATTATGTCACGTCCCGATTCCGTAGAATCGATAGTCGTCCCCCGGGCGTGATGCCGTGCGAACCTAAATTGCGTTCGTACAAGGCATAGTCATAAGGTTATCCGAAACACAACAACATAAGAATACGCAGAGTAAAGTTGAATACACATTATAAAGGAGGAAACTTAAGCTTTATTGATAATGAACATCTTACAGACTCGATACAAGGGCGTCGCGCGGGCTTTTTACAAACTGACTCCATTACAAAATGAACGTCGACGAGATAGCCATTCCATACATTTTACCCCTTGATTACAACCAGCATTACAAAACCACCTGGGATGGAGGGAAGTCTGTAACATCCCAAATGTTACACCCCGTCCGAGGCCCAGTTGCATAACCTTTTCGCGGACCAAGGTTATGCGAAAAGCTTCCAGAACATTCTAGAAGATGGCGGAAGGCTCTAGAAGATTGTGGATCTCTCCGGAAGGCCCAAGATCGTTCTAGGAGGCCCAAGAAGCTTCTGGAAGGCCCTTGAAGTTTCCTTTTATGTTGCTAGGGAATAAACCTGGAATATGCCATTCCAGTTATGGTAGAAAGTAATAATCCTTGGAATATTCCTTCCAGGACTTTCCTTGTATTTCTCTATGAGCACTTATAAAAGGGGGAGGCTCTCATTTGTTTCTCACCACCTAAAAATTGTAAGCATTCTCCAAGTTAATAAAGAGATCCTTACGAATCCATCTTTGCTCCACTATTCTAGTTTTCTTAGCGATCTAGCTAAGGCGGGTTGGGAAGGCTTGCACGAGTCTTTGAGAAGAAAGACAGTACGCCGCACGGGACAAAGTGCTAGCAAAAACACTAAGTCCGTGACAAGTGGTATCAGAGCAAAGGTTCGATCGCCGTCATGTCTTCGACCGAAGCCATCATCAACGAGAAACCCGCACAACTCTCATCGCCTAAGGAGAAGGCGAAGACCTCAAGGAAGGGTAAGGGCAAGGAACCGTCGGTGGAACGGGCTCTTGGCGAGTTGGCTGGCCGGATTGAGATGCTGGAGAAAGGCGTGACGGGCGTCGAGTATCAAGTGGAGCAGAACCAAATGGCTCACGAGGAATTCGCCCAAGGTTTAGAGGCGGATGTCGCCACGGTGTCACGCCCCAGAACCAGAATACTGGAGAGCGGGGGCGGACATAGCCAGCTACGTATAATAAAATAGAATCCATCCCATTATACGGTCACGGCTGTCTAGATATATGAGGGTTTAACTACAATCCATCAGTCTCCTAAGGTCAAGAACATGCCTATTGTCTCAATCGTAAGCAAGTATGTAGAAGTTACAAGATGTATGATCATTTAAATATACAATAGTAAGGCGTCCCAAACATTACATATTCAGCTGATCATGAAGCTAGTCGTTACAAAATGTCCGAACTAGCAAGAGTTTAGTCATACATGATCAACCCTAGGATCTGTCAATCATGTTACAGCCCGTAGGCAGACAGTAAGAAAAGTAACCGAGCTAAACAGGTGCTCGTCGGCTAAACGCCTCAAAAGAATATTTGTACAATAAAGTGGGAGATTCAAAAATAAACCCACTCGATGCCCTGGTTACGCCTGGTGGTCACCATCGGGCTAGAAGGCAGGTGGATCCCTTGCTACTGCTCCGATATCTGGCCATACAAAACCAGCTGGGTCAGGCCCCAGAAAGAGCAAGTGCCACAAAGGAGGCTTCACTTAAGAACTAAAACCAACAAATCATTAGCATTCAACATGTAAGAAAAACAATAATAATTAACGCAGATTGAGGTTTGTGCACTACCAATGCACTTATCCCAATCAGAGGAAATGATTAAGAGAAGCATTATTACAAAAGATAACTAGAGAATCATGCTAAATAAAAATATAGCTGGACAATATATGAAGAGAAAACGAAGGTACTATTCCGGAAGCCAGGTTACAATCCTTAAACCAAACAAGGACCGAGATTGTAACCCTTCGCCTGAACAGAACTTAGTCTCTGATCATTTATTGCTAAAGGTGCCAATCGTTAAGGTAAAAAGGAGAGAGTACAATGATAAAAGTGACAATGAAGAGTGCAATACGCTAGAGTGACAATCTGGAGTGACAATCATTATAGTGACAATCATTATAGTGACAATCTGGAGTAACAATCATTCAATCATTCTGGTACAATCTTATAATCAATCACTTCTAGACAATACTATACTGGACTAGACTCCATCCAAGCAATCACGGCCAATCATTGCCTACAGCTTTCTACATTAACTAACTAGGGTTATCACAATCCTAGTTACTAGCAAGATGCAATGAGATGCTCCAAGTAGTCACAGGCCCTGCAGCTATCCAGGTTATCCAGGCAATCATTATAGTGACAATTTAGAGAGTTTAATGCATTAGAGTAACAATAGAGTTCAATCATTTAAGTGACAATGGCGAGTGCCCCACATAACAGTGGGCTGGAAATGTGCCCTACTCGTCGGCAGGCTGCAAGTCCAAACATTTGCGGCCGGGATAACGGGATCGCCTGTAACTGGGGAATATCTCTTCATGTCTAGTAAATTATTCTATTTATTAACCTTAGTCCATTTCAGTAGGTACTTCTGACCGTGGTACTCAGGAGTTCCCTCCTAGACATGATGCAAGACAGGACTGGATTATTTGTACAAGCACAATCGCCCACGGTGTCCAGGATTAGTTATATCGGTCAGGTCATGTCAGGTAGCCGTCGCAACAGCTATTCAAGATATGTCAGGTCAGGTTATCATGCCAAGTGTACTTTGTCAGGAGTGTGCCACGGCGGGCCACTATCAGGTCATGTCAGGTTATTATATCAGGAGTGCACCACTATGGGTCACTATCACGTCATGCTCAATTATCAATTCTAAACATATTAAATAAATTCATGATTTTCAAGTTCAGGACAAAAGGCGTAAGGATATAAAATGGACGTAAAATATCTAATAAAATATTAATATACAGGGCTATAGGAGAGCCATGCGGCTAAGGCATATACGGCCATGATGGATCTCATGCGGCAAGAAAGGAACAACCCATGCGGCTGAATCAGTGGTTCCATGCGGCCAAGGGTTTGGGTTCAACATGTAGCAGGCGCGCGACTTCATGCGGCTAGAAGGAAGCCCAAGGCGCATGCGGCTCAGGGTTGTTGGGAGTCCATGCGGCCAGGAAATGACTTGGCCTCATGCGACTGAGGGAAGGGAAATCCATGTGGCTCGATATAGCGGGCACCCATGCGGCTACATAAGCAAGGGCGCATGCGACGAGGTTCAGTCAAGGGCGCATGCGTCTCAAGGAAAGGGTTCTCATGCGGCTGGAACGGACTCGGGTTCATGCGGCTCGCGGAGCAAGATCCATGCGGTTAGGTCAATGCGATTGCTTATGCGGCCGGGGGGGGAGGATAGTTGCATATGCAGTTTGAAATAATTGCTCCCACTAATGCGACTAAGTCCATATAGACTCATGCGGCTGGGACTAAGTTTCATGCGGCTTAGAAGTACAAGGGTTTCATGCGGCTGAGGGGCGACTTGCCGCATGAATACTCATGCGGTCAAGTACATCCATGCGCCAGGGAACTGTTCTTCTTCTCCAAATTTCCGAGGAGAAGAACACTATGAGCCCATGCCTTCCAAGCTTCATAAAACCTTCATCCGGAGCCCAAATCCGAACTTCCTTAGGTCAAAATAGGGTAGAACAAAATTCTCTACAACATGGAACCATCAAAACTTGAAAATAACAAGATTAAGTAGATCAAAACCCAAGAAATCCGAAAGTAATATAAATCTAGATCTACAAGAATCTAGCCATGGAAAATGAAAATGCCAAGTTCTAAAGTGATTTAAAATGCTGTAAGGAAAGAATGAAGTAATAAAATTCGAGTTCATCCATGAAGCAAGTTGCACTTGCCTAGACCTCTCTCTACCTCTTTCTGGTAGGTAAGGAAGTAAATAAGGAAGAAGAAGATGATAAATAAAGAGAGAGAATGAAGAGGGCTAATAAATGGAGATGGTGGTGGTAGGTAGGGGGTTCACCCCCATGGTTCATAATGAATCAAGCAAACCAAACCAAGCCGAACCAACCCAGGAATAAACCAAACCCAAATAAACCAATGAACCATTAAAACCAATTAAACTATCAATGCCAATAAAACCAAGTCAGTGCAAAATAAACCAAGATAACTAACCATGAATAAATAAAATATGGGTCCAAAACACGTATACGTACACTAAATACGTATCACAAATTTGGGACATTACACACGGCTATGACGGAGTTCCGAGAGCATCTCCGCGAAATACAGGCCGAGTTCGAGGAGGAACGAAAGGCCACAAAGGTGGAGATTGCTGAACTACGCAAAGAGCTATAAACCAAGGCGGAGGTCCTCGAGAGGGCCATTGCTGGTGGTCCGACTCCGAGGAGGGAGTCGACGCAGAGGGTGAAGTATCCAGAACCCAAATCCTTCACTGGCGTACGGGACGCGAAGGAGGTAGATAACTTCATCTGGAATGTCGAGCGCTACCTGAAGGCGGTCCGCATCGAGGATGAGACCGACAAGGTAAACACGACGGCCCTATATTTCTCTGATGATGCTATGCTGTGGTGGCGACGCAGGTGCATCGATATAGAAAAGGGGCTCTGCAAGATCGAGACTTGGAAGGATCTCAAGAAGGAGATCAAGTCTCAATTCTACCCGAAGAACGTGGAGTATGTCGCGAGACGGAGCTTGCGACAACTCAAACACACCGGGTCCGTCAAGGAGTATGTGGCGGAGTTCACCCGCCTGATGCTTTCCATTTCCACTATGAGCGAAGAGGATCGCATGTTCGCGTTCCTGGAGGGTCTACAACCATGGGCGGCACAAGAATTGCAGAGACAAGATGTGTCAGATCTGAACACGGCTGTTACAGCAGCCAAGAAGCTGATGGAGTATCGACGGAGCGATGCCCCAAAGCCCAAGGAAAAGACCACCACCAAGTTTAATGGTGGGGGAGCGAAAAAGAACAACGGAAAGGGAGGCCCGTCGCCGAAGGACAAGCCGCAAGCAAAGCCTTCGACGGAGCAGAAGATCGAGTGCTATGTGTGCGATAGAAATCACCTCGCACAGGACTGTCCGAACAAGGGCAAGAGGGTGAACGCGGTCCAAGACGAGGAGGCCGAGGACATGGAGCCTAAGAAGGGGGCTCACATGGGTGCCCTGCGCCTGTTGAATGCTCTGAAGAGCAAGGCAGTAGTGTCCAAGACCCCAAATCGAGAGCTGATGTACGTGGATGTGAAGATCAACGGCCACAACACCAGGGCGATGGTCGACACGGGGGCTACCCACAACTTTATCTCGGACGCGGAGGTCCGACGCTTGGGTTTGGCGCTGGAAAAAGACTCAAGCACGATAAAGGCAGTCAACTCTGAGGCGCGTCCCGTGCAGGGGGTGGCCAAAGGAGTGAAGATCCAAGTGGGAGACTGGACGGGTGTTACCAGTCTCACGGCAACACCACTGGATGACTTCGACATGATTCTTGGGATGGATTTCCTCACTTCGGCAAAGGCGGTCCCAATGCCTCATCTGGGAGTCGTCGGGATCATGGAGGAGAGCTCTCCGTGCATGGTGACAACTGCACGAGGTGAGCTTACGAAGGGGAAGGCTCTCTCCACACAACAACTCAAGAAGGGGATGCGACACGGAGAGATGACTTACCTTGCTGTGCTCAAGTCGGAGGAGGCGCCCGTGCAGGAGGATCTTCCGCCTGAGATCGATGACGTCCTTGTGGAGTTCGGGGACGTCATGCCAAAGGAGTTGCCAAAGAGGCTACCTCCGCGGAGGGAGGTAGACCATGCCATCGAGTTGGAGCCGGGCACGAAGCCGCCCGCCATGACTCCATATCGCATGGCCCCGCCCGAGCTGGACGAGTTGAAGAAGCAACACAAGGAGCTGCTGGACGTGGGATTCATCAGATCATCAAAGGCCCTGTATGGTGCACCGGTACTGTTCCAGAAGAAGAATGATGGAAGCCTTCGTTTGTGCATCGACTATCGTGCACTAAACAAGGTAACCGTCAAGAACAAATATCCCATCCCGTTGGTGGCGGACTTGTTCGACCAATTGGGAGGCACAAGATACTTCTCCAAACTCGATCTGCGCTCGGGGTATTATCAAGTCTGGATTGCGGAGGGCGACGAGGCTAAGACGGCATGCGTGACGAGGTATGGCGCATATGAGTTTATGGTTATGCCTTTTGGTCTAACAAATGCTCCTACGACTTTTTGTACTTTGATGAACAAGCTCTTTCATCCCTACCTGGATCGGTTCGTCGTGGTCTACCTCGACGACATCGTCGTGTACTCAAACACGATGGAGGAGCACATCGAGCATTTGAAGACTGTCTTCCAGGTGCTGAGGGAGAATGAACCCTTCGTCAAGCGGAAGAAGTACTCATTCGCACAAGAAGAAGTGTCGTTCTTGGGGCACTGATCGGGCGTGGCAAGATATGGATGAACGGCGAAAAGGTCCAGTCCATACGGGAGTGGGAGGCTCCCACCAAGCCGACGGAGCTGCGATCGTTCCTTGGCTTGGCGAACTACTACCGGCGGTTCATCCGAGGATATTCTGTCATCGCAGCGCCTCTGACCGATCTGCTGCAGAAGGATTTGGGCATGGAGCTGGACGCCCCGATACGAGACGGCATTCGAGGCACTGAAGCGGGCTGTGACGGAGGAGCCGATCTTGTCTCTACCGGACTACTCCAAGGCGTTCGAAGTGCACACGGACGCATCCGACTTCGCCATCGATGGGGTGTTGGTGCAGAAAGGACACCCCATCGTGTTCGAGAGCTGCAAGCTGAATGACATTGAGCGGCGCTACACGGTACAGGAGAAGGAGATGACCGCGGTCGTGTATAGCTTGAGGACATGGCGGTACTACCTCCTCGGCACCAAGTTCGTGGTCATGACGGACAATATTGCCACAAGCTACTTCCAGTCCCAAAAGAAGCTATCTCCGAAGCTGGCGAGATGGCAAGATTTTCTAGCCGAGTTCGACATGGTGTTGCAGTACAAACCCGGCAAAGAAAATAAGGTGGCCGATGCACTTAGCAGGAAGGCCGAGCTCGCATCTGTGTGCTTGCTCAAGGGAGACATTCTGGACCGTGTTCGAGTGGGAATCATGGAGGACCCACTAACACTGGCCATAGTGAAGCTTGCCAAGGAGGGTAAGACGAGAAGGTTCTGGTTGAAAGACGGACTTCTCTACACCAAGGGCGACAGGGTGGTCGTGCCTAGGTGGAGTGGCTTGCAGAGACAGCTGCTCAAGGAGTGTCATGACACAAAATGGGCTGGACACCCGGGGCAGAAGCGAACCTTGGCGCTACTGGAGGCCGCATACTACTGGCCTCGCATGCGCGAGGATGTGGAGGACTATGTGTCACGACCCGTACCCTTATGAGGGGCACGAGCACGTGGGTACGTCCAGCCTACGCCACAGTATCGGCGGTAGAACGCTGTATATAACGTCTGTAAATACTACGACTAACAGTATAAAGGTACCTGTACAGTATATACTCTCCGAATGGAGGTGACATATCAATACAGTCTCAATCACAGAATAAAACTAAGGTAGATAGCTCAGAAAGAGAACATATGATAGATGAAAGAGTAAATAAGTCCAGAGTCCAATACAAGCCCAGATATATACAACATCACAGGGTCTCAAAATATAATATAGAAGCTACAGTCTGATAAAGCTAGCTGGATCGCACTCCAGTCAAACCTAGCTAATCTACACTACTCTGGGAGTACAAAATCTAGTGGCTATACTATAAGGCCACGGTCCTGGACTACTCCATCTAACTCGAGCCCATAATAGGTCGAGCAGTCCGCCTCGGAATCATCTGTAATATATCATAACGGTATCCTGTCAGGAAAATGAGCAAGTACAAGCACTAACAGCAGTTCCATGTAAATTGACAAGTTCTATAAGAGACAGTATAATGAACTACAAGACAAAGATATATGAAGACTTGGGAACCGTTCGGAAGCCGAGTTACAACCCTTAAACCAAACAAGGACCGGAGTTGTAACTCCTCTTTCGAGCAAAACTTAGTCTCCAATCAAGATACAATGTAAAGGCATGTAGAGCATGTGAGTAACTATATATCATGCATGGTGAGAAAGTACTAAATGTAGAATAGAACAGGATATATGACAAGAAAAGTAAATATAAAATGTGTCTCGAATATTATAGCCTAATGTGATCGGTATGGGTCAAGAATCAGGCTTTCAGCCGACCGGCTACAAGTGCGTGGACTCGGTCTGGCCGGGATGGTAAGCTATGGAGCAAGTAGTAGCACAGGTCAGGCTATACCCATCGTGAGGTGAGGGTATAGCTATGATACAAGTAGTAACTCAAGGTGGGCATTGATCACACTATCTATAATATTCCCCATTCCCTGAATAGTATACGGATCCGGACATAGCACGTCATGACGCGGGATTCCCTAAGAGGGGAGCAAGTCCTCTTCAGGAATCGGCATCAATACAAGTACGAGAATCAAGACTAAGCAAGTACCAGTATCCCAAGAAATCCAGGAATGACATCTCATGACAGGAATTCGACAATACTAGTCCGTGAACTATCGTGTCTGAGAATCAAGTAAGATACTACGACTGAATCGGATATAGCAATTATCAAGACAATGAAAACTATCAGTGAATGTACTCGCCTGCTGTCCTGAGCTGTAGGGTATATCAATGCTCAGAGCAGAAATCAGGAACCTAAATATGAGATACTGTATGTTAATTTAGGTTTAAACAAGTTTAAGAATGATTCACAATGAATGATATGCAATCTAGGTCAAACTAGGTCTCACTGAGTCACACTAAGTCCTGTTAAGTCAATCTAGGTCAAATCAAGTTATATCAAGTCAATCTAAGCCAGACTAAGTCAACCCTAGGTCATACCAGTCATCACAGGTCAAAACAAGTCGAAGAAAGTCAAATGGGGTCAAGAGTTGGCCTACAGTTGACTTTTGGTCAACTGGTCAACCCTGGTCAACTCTGGTCAACTCTAGGTCAACTCTAGGTCAAACTGGTCAAGTGTTGACCAATAGTTGACTTTTGGTCAACTGGTCAACTCTGGTTTGGATTTGGTCAAATCTAGGCAAAGTGTTGACTCACGGTTGACTTTTGGGTAAAAAGTCAACTCTGGGTCAACCGATGTCAAGACTAGGTCTAGACGACTATTTCTAACTATTACCAACCTCTACAGCCCATATCCAAGTCCATCTTGGACTTCGGAACTCAAATCTTGGCCGTAGGCCAATATCCTATTTTATCCTTAAAAAGGGTAAAATTCTAGTTTAGGCAATTATCAAGTTAGCCTACCTACGCTTGGTATTTTGACCCGAGCTCCCTAGGGTAGTAAGGTACTAGCCTATACATATATTACCTACCAAGATACCTAGGTAAAGTGGACGTCTAGTCCATATTACGGCCCATTGCTGGTATCTTAAATATTTTAAGATACGCAATGGTACGGCACGATACCTGTCACCCTCATTTTCCGTATTTCCCGTATTTTTCCCGTATTTCGTATTTTACTCGTATCTGGATTTTGGCATGTATCTTATTTTTTTTCTCTCAACTTGGGAAATTTTGGTATTTCTCATATTTTAGGTTTTTGGCATGGCTTGGTTTGATTGGGTTGGTTCGGTTTGGTTTGGTTTATGGGTATTGGATCACCTTAACCTACACTACCCCCCTCAATCCACCACAACTCCCCCTCTTTATAACCCCCACCTACCACTCTCTCTCCTCATAACTTCCACCATTAATTTCCTTCTTCTTCTTCTCCTTCCTCCACAACTCTCCTAACCCTAGGCAAGTGCACCTTGCCACTTCATGAGAGCCCTATTTTCTTGGTACATTTGCTAGATTAGGACATGGTGACCAACATTAGAACTTGGTGTTTTGTGATTTGAAGTCTCCTTTGCTCTAGATCTAAGTTATTTCTATTTTCGGATTTTGCATGGTTTGAGCTGTTTTGGTTGGATTTTCTTGGGTTTTGATGTTTCCAAGTGGAAGAGCATTCAATTCTACCCAAGTTGGAACTTTGGAAATCTAGATTTGGAGTTCGGATGGCCAAGTTATGATGCTTTGAAGCCTTGGGTTCATCCATGGTATTCTTGCTGTTGGAGAAGACTGTGAGCAGTGTGCAGAGCTGTTTAACTCACGCACACTGAGCTACGTGCGCTCTTTAGCACTGCGTACGCAGACTTGAGTATGCTTCCTGTTGGAAGCGTGTCTTCTTCAGCGTGCGTGACTTTCACGCAGCTGCTCCCTTGAGCGTGCGTGACTTTCACGGAGCTGCTCCCTTGAGCGTGCGTGACTTTCATGCAGCTGCTCCCTTGAGCGTACGTGACTTTTCACGCAGCTGCTCCCTTGAGCATGCGTGACTTTCATGCAGCTGCTCCCTTGAGCGTGCGTGACTTTCACGCAGCTGCTCCCTTGAGTGTGCGTGACTTTCACGCAGTTGCTCCCCGTAGCGTACGTGACTTTTCACGTATATTGCTCTCTCAGCGTGCGTGACATTTCACCTATGCTGCTCCCTGTAGCGTGCGTGACTTTTCACCTACGCTGCTCTCATGCGTGCGTGACTTTTCGTGTACGCTGCTCCCCTGACCCCTTGCTTAACCGATTGGCTCTTGGAGTTTTGGTCTTATTTCTTTAAGCTTGGCTCTTCTATAGCCCTATATATTGATATTTTATTAGATATTTTATGCCCATTTTATATCCTTACGCCTTTTGTCATAACTTGATTTTACTTAATATGTTTGGAATGACTATTGTACATGGCATGATATGACAAGGAACTAGCATAACACGACAGTGACCCGTGGTGGTGCACTCCTGACATGACCAACCTGACATGATAGTGGCCCGTCGTGGCGCACTCTTGACAAGTACCCTGACATGATTTATCTTGATAACTTAACTTGACTTGCCTTGACACCGTGGGTGGTTCTTTCTTGCTTGCTTGTTAAATCCACTTGTCCTGTCTTGCATCATGTCTAGGATGGGACTCCTGAGTACCACGTCAGGAGCTCCTACTAAAATGGATTAAGGTTAATAACTAGAATAACACAGTAGTCATGAAGAGATGACACAGCTACGGGCAATCCCGTTACCTGGGCGCTCTTGGGATCTGTAGCCTGCCGTCGAGTAGGGCACATTTCCAGCGCACCGTCGCGTGTTGCACCCTCTAAGTCACCTAAGGGTACATTTGTCTTCTGGGCGATGTACCCACCTGAATTCAACCCCTAACTTTCGATCTGGGTAACCTGGATGGTCTGCAGGGCTTGTGGCTGTGGAACAATCTTACTGCATCTTGTTAGTAATTAGGCCTGTGATAACCCTAGTTAGTTAAAGTAGTAAGCCGTAGTATCTGCTTGGCCGTGATTGATTGAATGAGGTATAACCAGTTTAGCCAGGTCTTGATCCAGTACAAGATTGCTCCCTGTCTTGATTTCTTGCATTATTATCTTGCCGATAAATGGTGGGAAACCAAGTTCTGTTCAGATGAAGGGTTACAACCCCGGTCCTTGTTTGGTTTACGGGTTGTAACCTGGCTATCGGAATAGTTCCATGGTTATCTCGTCGTATATCATCCTGACATGTTTTCGTAAATTCTAGTTTTAATATTAAATTTTTCTTGTGCTGATTGCTGGTTTTTGTTCTTATTTCGTGGCCCCCTTGTGGCACTTGCTCTTTCTGGGGTTGACCCAGCTGGTTTTGTGTAGCCAGATTTCGGAGCAGCTCCCGAGGATCTACCAAGCTTCCAGCCCAATGGTGGCGACTAGAAGGAACCCGGGCTACGAGTGGATTTTCTATTTTGTTTCGCTCACTCTATTGTAAAGTATTCTTTTGAGGCGTTTAGCCGACGAGCACCTGTTAGCTCGATGCACTTTTACTTACTGTCTGCCTACGGGCTGTAAACATGATTAACAAATCCTATGGTTGATCATGTATGACTAAACTCTTGCTAGTCCTAATATTTTGTGCGACTAGCTTCATGATCAGCTGAATATGTAATATTTGGGACGCCTTATTATTGTATATTTAATGATCATACATCTTGCGACATGACTTACTTGCTTGTGATTGGGACATTAGGCTTGTTCATGACCATAAGAGACTGTTGGCTTGTAGTAAACCCTCATATTTCTAGACAGCCGTGATCGTATATCGTGGTGGTTTTCCATTCCAATATACGTAGCTGGCTATGTCTGCCCCCGCTCTCCAGTATTCTGGTTCTGGGGCGTGACAATACCGGCGCCCTACAATCCCGGTTTCCACTCGGGAGCCTACCCGCAAAATCTAATTCATATAACCTAGGTCTACGCCAAGTTTTAACTCATTCCGATACTCCGAGCTCCGTTTCACCCTCTAACTCGATCCCCTCTATTTCCTATTTCCCTCTTTTCTTCCTATTCTTCTAACTTCTTCTAATTCTTTCCTTCTAACTTCTAATTCTTTTCTAACTTCTAATTCCTTAAACTTCTTCTAATCTTCTATATATATATATATATATATATATATATATATATATATATATATATATATATATACATATATATATATACAAAAGGGGGGGTTTAATAGGCTAAAGCTCAAAGGGGGGGGTGAACCTGGCAGCAGCTGCTGCCAGGGCTGCTGCTGCTCCTGCAGCTGGTGCTGCTGCTGCAGCAGCTGTAGCTGCTGCTACTGCTGTTTCATCTTCTTCTTCATCTCTTCCTCTTCTTCCCTCCTCTCTCTCCATATATATATATATCTATATTTTTTTTTCCATATATATATATATATATATATATATATATATATATATATATATATATATATATATATATATATATATATATATATAACCATCTATTATATATATCTATGAATATATACACACAACACTCACATATCTATCTATATATATATAAACACACACACACACTTGTCTATATTTTTTTTTTTTTTTTTTTTTTTTTTTTCCATATATATATATATATATATATATATATATATATATATATATATATATATATATATATAACCATCTATTATATATATCTATGAATATATACACACAACACTCACATATCTATCTATATATATATAAACACACACACACACTTGTCTATATATATATATATATATATATATATATATATATATATATATATATATATATATATATATATATATATATAAATCTATATACATATATACCTAGGCACAAACACACTCAAACACACACACCACCCTCTCACACACACTCACACAAGCACACACACTCTCCATAACACCACCACTCCAATTTTCCTTACACACACACACAATACTTATAATAATACACACACATAAATACACATGTAATATATATATATATATATATATATATATATATATATATATATATATATATATATATATATATATATATATATGTATATATACCACTCTCAAAAAGGATTAAACCATAATAAATCCTTAACCTATTTTTCTAGGAAAATCCTACAAATTTATGGGCAAATGGTGGAGAATCTTCTCCTCTCCATTTATTGTGAGGGAATTGAATGCAAATGAGTAATAAATTGAGAATTAAAATTATACCTAGATTAGGTTTGGTTGGAGGAAGAAAAAGCTTGAAAGGAATTGAATTTGAAAGAGAGAGAGAGAGAGTTTTCTTAATGGAGAAGAAAGGGGGGGCTCTCCTACATGGCCGGCCAAGGGGCATGGGTAGGGGCACTTGTATTTACAAGTTTGCCCCTACACTAAGCCTAATGCTAATTAAATCCAAAATAGGTTTCGAAAGTTGCTAAAAATAAATAAAAATCATAATTAACTAAATTATTCATGGGGGACTAGTCCAAACTCCTAAACCTAAAAGTTTAGTGTGGTGGGCCATGGTTAGATAACATGCTAATTACGGCTCAAGTCGAAATTCACCGGGGTCCCAAATTAACTCGGAATGCGATAAAATTCGAACCCGACTCCTATTATAATTAAATAATAATATTCATGAAATAAAATTCCCAAAAATATTATAAAATAAAAAATTACCATTTTACCCCTAACTGGGAAAAGTGAGGGTGACAAGTCTATCCACCTTAAAAAAATTTCGTCCTCGAAATTGAAGACAACAAGCACAGAAAATCACAAACAGAAAGACAAAAGAATTTGATTTATACCTCAGGGCGCAAAAAGATAAGGGAAACGCTCCTGCATGTCGTCCTCCCTCTCCCAGGTAGACTCACCTGGAGAGTGATGTCTCCACGTAACCCGAACCAAGGGTATGACCTGGTTCCGGAGCACCTTCTCCCTGCGATCCAGAATCTCCACCGGCTGTTCTGGATAGCTGAGAGTAGGTCCAACCTGTATCGCTGAATGGTCCAATACATGGCTAGGATCTGCCACGTACCGCCTCAGCTGAGATACATGAAACACGTTGTGCACTCCCTCGAGCCTGGTAGGCAAGTCCAGTCGGTAGGCTACTGCACCGATCCTCTCTAAGATGGTGAAAGGTCCGATGTAGCACGGACTGAGCTTCCCACCGCCGCCAAAGCGAATAGTGCCACGTGTCGGGGATATCCTCAAAAATACCATGTCACCAACCTAGACACAAGACAAAAACTCAACACACAACTAACAAACAATCACAACAAACACGACAAGAACTAAAACTAACCTCGAACTCTAACGGTCTCCGGTGACTATCGGTCCAATGCCGCTGCCTATCCTTAGCCACCCGAAGTCTGTCTCTAATCAATCTGACCTTCTCGGCGCATCCACAACCATATCTGGCCCAAGAAGTGCTCGCTCGCCGACATCGTCCCAAGACAAGGGAGTACGGTACCTCCGTCCATATAGAGCCTCAAATGGTGACATCTCTATACTGGCCTGGTAGCTGTTATTGTAAGTAAACTCTACAAGGTGAAGATGGTCCTCCCAAGACCCCCGAGATCTAGCACATATGTGCGAAGCTTATCCTCCAAAGTCTGGATGGTCCTCTCCGACTGCCCGTCTGTCTGAGGATGATAAGCAGTACTAAACTTGAGCGAGGTGCCCAAGCTAGCCTGCAAACTCCTTCAGAAGTGGGAAGTGAATCGGCTATCCCGATCTGAAACTATGCTTACCGGAACTTCGTACAATCTCACGATCTGACGAACATACAGCTCAGCCAGCCTCTCCGTAGACAAACCCACTTTGAAAGGCAAAAAGTGGGCCGATTTGGTTAATCTATCAACTATGACCCAAACCACGTCCTTTCCTCCTGGCGATCGTGGAAGTCCAGATACAAAGTCCATGGTAATGTGCTTCCACTTCCACTCGGGAATGGGTAGCGACTGCAGAAATCTACCTGGTCTCTGTCTCTCGGCCTTCACCTGCTGACACATAAGTCAACGAGATACAAACTGAACTACCTCACGCTTCATGCCATACCACCACACGTGCTCTCTCAGGTCCCTATACATCTTGTTGGCTCCATGATGCATAGAATACTGAGAGCGATGCGCCTCCTGAAGAACCTTCTCCCGAAGCTCTCCACGCGGAATGCACAGCCTAGTACCGTGCCGCAACGACCCATCGTCGGCTACAGAGAAATCGTCAAGCAAGCCCGTCCTCACCTGCTCCCTGATGCTCCTCAGGGCAACATCATCATACTGCGCTGACCTGACTCTATCCATCAGCTCAGACTGAATCTGCAAACCCCACAGCTGAATCTTCATGCCCGGGATGATGACATCGATACCCAAACTATCCAGGTCGGCCAACAAGTGACGATCTGTCGTCAAGAACATAGCAACTGGATATCTGCTCAAGGCATCTGCAACTACGTTGGCCTTATCCGGATGGTACTGCAAGGATATATCGAAGTCCTTCATCAGCTCTAACCACCGTCTCTGCCGCATGTTCAAGCTCTTGTGATCTGTGAAGATCTCAACTCGCTCTCCATACAGGTAATGCTTCCATAACTTCAAAGCAAATATAACCGCGGCCAACTCCAGATCATGAGTAGGATAGTTCTTCTCATGAGGACGCAACTACCTGGATGCATAGGCAATCACCTTCCCGTGTTGCTAAAGAACACACCCTAAACCCTTCCCGGAAGCATCGCTGAAGAACGAGAACCCACCTGACCCAGATGGAAAAGTCAAGATCGGAGCTGAATTCAACCTCCTCTTCAGCTCATCGAATACAGCCTGACACTCAACAGTCCAGACGAACTCCACGTCCTTCCTGGTGAGTCTAGTCATCGGCTCTGCAATCTGCGAGAAGTCCTGGACGAACTTCCGGTAATAGCCAGCCAAACCCAGAAAGCTCCGAACCTCGGCAACTGAACTGGGTGTAGACTAAGACTCTACTGCCGAAATCTTCCTCTGGTCTACTGAAATCCCGTGCTCGGTCACAACATGACCTAAGACCTCCACCTGGTCTAAGAAGAACTCACACTTCGAAAGCTTTTCGTAGAGTTGCTCCCTCCTCAGAGTCTCTAACACAACTCTCAAGTGCTCCTCATGCTCCTCCTGCGTCTTCGAATAGATCAAGATATTGTCTATGAAGACCACCACAAACTTGTCAAGGTACTGATGGAATACCTTGTTCATCAAGTTCATGAACATCGCGGGAGCATTGGTCAACCCAAATGGCATCACTGTAAACTCGTACTGGCCGTACCGAGTTCAAAATGCCGTCTTGGGAATGTCATCCCGCCTCACCTTCAGCTGGTGATACCCGGACCTCAAATCTATCTTCGAAAAGACCTTTGCCCCACTCAGCTGATCGAACAAGTCGTCGATCCTCGGCAAAGGGTACCTATTCTTAATAGTGAGGTTGTTGAGCACCCGATAATCAATGCACATGCGGGACGTACCGTCCTTCTTCGGTACGAACAGGACTGGCGATCCCCAAGACGAAGAACTGGATCTGATGAACCCCTTGTCCTGCAGCTCGTCGACTTGCTTCTTCAGCAATATCAACTCGCTGTTGTTCACCCTATAGACATGCTGTGAAATAGGCTCGATGCCCGACACCAAGTCTATGGAGAACTCAATGTCCCTGTCTGACGGCATCCCTGACAACCCCTCGGGAAAGACATCCGAGAACTCAGCAATCAACGGATGTGGCAAATCCTGCCCCGCCAACAAAGCTCCACAAAATCCAGCCTCCGGCTCCGCTGCTCCTCGAGAAAACTTGATCTCTGGCTCACCCGACGTCCTAAAAAGAACTCTGTCTCCTCTGCAATCAATGCTAGCATGGTGCATGCTCAACTAATCCATATCGAGTACCATATCGTACCTCGGTAGGGGTATTACGAGCAGACACGCACTCAAGTCTCGGCCTCTCAGAGTGACTCTCCGCCCCTTGCAAATATTATTAACCAGGATAATACCTCCCCCGGTCATAATCTTGCAAGTCCTACCCATATATTCAGCAATAATATTGTGTCTCAAAGCAAAAGAAACAGACACAAAACTATGGGTCGCCCCAGAATCAAATAAGGCGAAAGCAGGGAAAGAATCTAGGAGAACATGACCTGCTACAACATCTCCCACGGGCTCTGCCTCCTCCTCTGCTGCCAAAGCGAACACCCTGTCCGCGGGTGCTCCCCTCTGGTGCTGGACAAAATGCTGCTGCTGGGTCTGAAGTGGAGGACCCCTCTGCTGAACCGCTGGTCCTCTAGCCGGCTGCACCCTGTCCTGGCCTTCCTTGGCTGCCCGATCAGGGCAGCCCTTCAGCTGGTGGTCGGTCCCTCCGCAGAATAGGCAAGCGCCTAACCTCCTTCGGCATACGTCTCTGCTGTGCCCCGTCTTTCCGCAGAAAGCACACTGCTGGGTCTGCCTCTGGCCCTGACCCTGATGCTGCTGGGCACGCGCCGGTGCCTGCTGAATCTGCAACAAAGGCTGCTGCTGAAATGGCCTCTGCTGCTGCTGAATGTGGGGGCGCTTGGTCGATCCCGTACTGGAACTCGCCCCCATAGTATCTCCGCTCCTCTTCGGCTTGAGGCCGAAGTCCTCCTCTGCAATCTGTGTGTCCATCAATATCTGATCAAACGTCACATCACGGCGACCCGAGGTGCGGGTGCGCACTGCATGAATAAGTCCCCTGCGGAACTTACGAGCCTTCTGCCCCTTATCCTGGATCATATCGGGAGCAAACCTGCTAAGACAGAAGAACTCAGCTGCATACTCGTCCACCGACGAGTTCCCCTGCACTAAACCCACGAACTGGCCCTCCAATGCTGTAAGAGCCACGTCCGGAAAGAACTTCTCCTTGAAGAGCCTCCGGAAGTTCTCCCAAGTCAGCCCTCTCACCGACGCACGAGGATCCGTGCGGTACCATGTCAGCACAATGTTGAAGAATCGGCTGGCTCCGGCCGAAATCCAAAGTGCTCTAGGAAGCTCTGCCAGCTCCATGCTCCGTTGTACATCCTCTTGCCAGTCGTCTGCATAAAGGATGCCCTCTGTGCCTGTGAAGTCCCTGGAGCTCATCTTCCTAAAGTCTAATACTGTTCCCTGTTTACCATTAAAATTGTTTGATTGAAAACTTTAATACAAACAGAACAGTGTTACAATGTAGGACTTAGATGTAGTCCTAGGAGTACACTTTTGTTTAAGCTGGGTCCTTAGTGCCAATAGAGCGAGTGGTAATGCGTTGACTCCGTTGACGGGCTGACGACGGTTATCGGTTCTCTGAAGGTGTGGATTGCTCTGGGTGCTGGAGCTTGCTGAGAGGAGGAAGACATTGAGTGTCTGTATCTGCCTCTCTGATGATTTCTTGTATGTTCGTTGTGGATTCTGTCTGTGTGTGTGAAGGAGACGATCCTTCTATTTATAGTTTTGTAGGTTGGCTGCTCATACGCGCATGTGGGATACGCCAGTGTGGGGACGCCACGTGGAGGTTGCTGATGGAGGCGCGTAGATGATGCACCCTGATTGGGGGGAGAACTCTTCATACTGCTGTTGTGAGCCGGCACATAACAGAGGAGAAGATCTTTTTATTGCTGAAATCTTGGACGAGTTGAGTCAAAGGACACGTGTCATCGACCCATGGCTCGAAGATCTCGGATTTGGTGGGGGAAAGTAATCTGGTGAGCTGTGCCTTGATTGGGCACAGGAGGAGGCTGCGGCTCATAACCTTTAGGGGTTACAAACCGTTTAGAGCGCATGGCTTTTGAGGCGCATGCAGGCGACTTTTCTTCTGTCTTTCGGGATCAGAGATCAGTCTGGGGCGTATGGCTTTTGAGGCGCATGCAAAGCTTCAACTGAAGACTCTTCTTCTGTCTTTAGGAATCAGTGAAGAGTCTGAGGCGCACGGCTTTTGAGGCACATGCTGGTTTGGACGCATGGCCGTAGAGGTGTATGGCGATTTGGACGCATGGCCGTAGAGGCGCATGCGGATGGCCACGTGGCAGTAGCCGTCGGAATAGAGTCATGATGATGCTGACGTTGCCGACGCTTCGTTCTCTGAAAAAGCTGTCAACTGTTCAGACTTTGGGAAGCGTGCTGCCAACTCTGGTGTCAGTTCAGCATTTAATGTTTGTGACATTCGATGGACAGCTGAGTGGGCACATTGGTTGGTGTTCCATTCGGTATGGAGATGTGAGGGGGGCGCATCCTCTGTGATGCGCCGGGTACTGTAGGGTGCGTCTGTGTGATGCTCCTGATACTGGAGGGAGCGTCCATGTGATGCGCTGTTTGGCTGGCGCATCCGACATGTCCTTTAATGATGCGACTGTCTCGCTCCTCGAGTGCTAAAAATAGCCGTTTGGCTGAATTCAAGGTGTCCGGTTCATCCATTTAATGCAAATTCATTGCACAGAATTCGGAGAGTCATCCACTTGGCGCATGGGTTTGATTTGCCCGGCCTATAAATAGTGGCATGGAGAGAAGGTTTGCTCCTCGTTCCCTCACGTACTTCCAACATGAACTTGGATATGCGGGTGCATTCTGTTGACAAAGTGCTCCCGAGGGTGAAGATGAGACGTCGTGTTGTCTTCGATGCACTTCAAGGTGACTGTTACATCCAAAAGACGGAGTCGAGGGCTTCTGAGGCAGGCGGAAGGTGCCTGTTGCATCCAAAGATAGGGATGTTCGGGCCTCGTCTCCGTTGTTCCGGAAGAGCCGTAGATCGGAATGGCGGTGCTAGGCTCTCTCTTCCTTCAAAGTGGGTGCCGCCCACTTTGATTGTGTTGAAAGCTCCTTGTGCCATAATTTTGATCACGGTCTTCCTTGGTCTTTGGAGGCTCTTTCGAAGCCTGCCCTGGCCACAGCTTTGCCGTGCTCTTCTCTTCCTTGGTTCCAGCCAGAGGGTTAAATGCTTTGTGTGACCCTGGCTGGAAGAGCAGCACATAACTGGGCTCTGCTCGGCCAGGTGAGCCTGGTTGGAAGAGTTGTACATGACTGAGCTGCTGAAGGGATGCACATAACTGAGCTGGATGCACATAACTGAGCTGCTGAAGAGATGGTGGGATGCGCCTGGCTGGAGGCGCATGGCATTTGCTGCGCCTAACTGACAGCGCATGGTGACTGCTGCGCCTATCGGAAGGCGCATGGTGGCTGCTGCACCTATCTGGAGGCGCATGGTGGCTGCTGCGCCTATCTGGAGGCGCATGGTGGCCGTTGCGCCTATCTGGAGGCGTATGGTGGCCGCTGGCTGTACATCTAGGATCTTTCTTTTGTAGAAATTCTCCTTTGTACAACCTTTTCTAGCCATGTAATAGACTTTTATATATAAATAAAAAGTCCTTCTTCGAATGGCTTATTTGATTTTGATGTCTGAGTTTTGGCGCATATAGTGCCTGGCGCATGGGCTTTCTGGCTGTGAAATTCTATGCTTCTACAAGACCCCCTTCAAAGTTTTTAAAACTTTTGAATAAGTTTTGGAATACTTTGAATAAGAAGCATGGAGGTCAGGGCGCATGATTGTTGGGCGCATGCTTGTTCGGGCGCATGCTCCTTCCAGTTGATGATGATGACGCCTTGGTAACCCAAAAGATTAATGATGATCTTTTGGTTGTATTTGCTGTTATCTCCTCACGGAATCCGAAGCGACGGCTGAGATTACACGTCATCGGTTTACGCGTGCGACCATGCCCTATATATAGGTGAGGGTTGGAGAGAGAGAGAGAGTTCATCTTCTCTGTGCCTTTGCTTTCTTTAGAGTTTTTTTTCAAACCCTAACCTTTTCTTCTTTGAGAGAATGGCTCCCAAGACTCCTCGCGGTGGTGCCGGCAAGGGGAAGGAGAAAGCGAAGGAGTTCGTCGACGAGGATGCACCTATCACCCCTGCGACTCCGGCCGACGTTCGTCCCGAGGTGACGGGTGGGTTTCATCTCTTTCACATAAGCTTTTGGGCCAGACTGTGCCCTAACTCAAATTTGCTGACGCGTATGGACTTCTGTCCTGATGATACGCCGAGGTTCTACCCTGCCGACGTGCATAGGTTTACACCTTTATCATGCACCGAGGTTTAATGGCTGACGCGCATGGGTTTCGTACCCTGATGATGCGCCAAAGCCTCCGCTGACGCGCATGGGCTTACGCCTTGATGATGCGCCGAAGCAAGCTGACGCGCATGGGCTTACGCCCTGATGATGCGCCGAAGCAAGTTGACGCGCATGGGCTTACGCCCTGATGATGCGCCGAAGCTCTGATGCTGGCACGCATGGGCTTACGCCCTGATGATGTGCCGAAGCAAGCTGACGCGCATGGGCTTACGCCCTGATGATGCGCCGAAGCTCTGATGCTGGCGCGCATGGGCTTACGCCCTGATGATGCGCCGAAGCTATTTGATATTTTTGCCTGACTTCCACCTTTGTTGTATCAGTGTCGATGACGATCCCTTTGTTGAATGAGGTCCTCCTGGACGCTTCTCTTTGTCAGATGGGAGTTGATTTTGACGAGGCGGTGATCAATCCTGCGAAGGATGCTATCTTACAGGACCAACCTCGTGAGAGAATGCTACAAATCCAGACCCAGTTGCCTCTTTTCCTCCAGAGTATGATGGAGAATGGTAAACTGAAGTCTGCTGAATCCGAAGGTGTAACTTTCTTAAAACCTGCCTTTCTGTTTGGCGACCGACTAGTCTCTTCCAAAGCGAAGATACTGAGGATCAGAGAAGACTGGTTCTTTTCTGCCAAAGGCATGGTTTTGTACATGCGGCAGTCGTCTAGCTTCGAATTTAGGGACCATAGCTTTTCCCTTTTTCTTTTATGTTCTTTTGCAACCCTTACTGGGGGATGATGTAGCTTCTTGCACTCCTTTTTTCAGAAAAATAAAGAAGTCTACAACCTTTTTTGTGATGTGTTCATCTTTTGTTGTTATGAACTTGATGATTTGTGTGGACCTATTATCTTTTGCGCACCTTGGTTTTCAGGTACAGATAATAAGTTTGAAGGAACCATTATGTTTGCTCAGAGGTAATGTGGACATGGCAATCATTGGGTTCGAAATGATAGAATCTCCCTACTCAGAGGTATTATGGACGTGGTAGGAATGATCTTGGGGGATACGCTGAACAACTCAGAGGTTATATGGACGTGGAAGTTCTGCGATCAATGTACAATAACGCAGGGGTTGTTTGTACAAGATGTTTACTCAGAGGTAATATGGACGTGGTAAACATGAAGGGTAGCGTAGGCTTACGAAGTGTAAGATTCTACTTTGTAGGGTGTAGAGAGACAACTCAGAGGTAATATGGATGTGCTTATCTTTCTACTGGAAGATGCCACGGAACAGCTGGGTTCCGGAAGCGTATGAGTTTGTGGAAAGAGGTTGTTTGGGGAAGTACATGTCTGGAGAATGTCAAGAATAGTACTTCTTTAGGAACTTGCCGTTGATGGGCATCATGAACAAGTCCCCATTGGGTTTGGCGAGGCGGTAAGCACCGTTTGAGTATACCGTCTCTATGATGAAAGGTCCTTCCCACTTGGGCACGAACTTTCCTGGTGTCTTGTGGGTCAACACCATTGGTCTTCTGACTGCTAAAATCAGGTCGCCAACTTAGAAAGTCCTCTGTTTGACCTTCTTGTTGAAAGTCTGTGATATACGGGCTTGGTAGAGCTCGATGCGTTGTTGAGCTAGGAGACGCTTTTCGTCAAGTGCCTCCAGTTCCCGCAGACGACGACGTTGATTGTCCTCTTCTGTGAGTTTGTTTGTGATTGCTACGCGGAGCGAAGGTATCTGTATCTCGAGAGGCAGTACCGCTTCGCTCCCGTAGACCAGGGAGAATGGAGTATTGCCTGTTGGGGTCCGTACCGTTGTGCGGTAAGCCCAAAGGCATTCGCCAAGCTTTTCGTCCCAGTCGCGTTTGTTGGATGACACGACCTTTTTGAGCAGCCTAACGATAGTTTTGTTGAATGCCTCAGCCAATCCGTTTGCTGCCGAATTGTAGGCGGTTGAGGCCATGTTCTGAATGCGATTCTTGTCACAGAACCTGCTGAAAATATGGCTGATAAACTGAGGACCATTGTCATGGATGATCCGCCGGGGTACTCCGAAACGGTAAATGACATGGTGTTTGATAAAGCTGACCACCCTGGAGCTTTTTACTTCTGCCAGTGGAACTGCTTCTGCCCATTTGGAGAAGTAGTCGGTGATGGCCAGGATGAAACGGTGTCCTCTCGATGAAGGAGGGGTGATTGGCCCTACAATGTCTATGCCCCAGGCTTCGAAGGGCCAGGAGGCGACTGTAGAATGTAGCGGCTCCGATGGTGTATGTATGAAGTCTGCATGAAGTTGGCACGCGTGGCACTTCTTAGCATATTCAACAGCGTCGGCGGCCATGGTTGGCCAGTAGTAGCCCATACGTCGCAGTCGATCTTGCAACTTAGGACCGGGTTGATGAGCTCCACAAGTTCCGTCATGAGCTTCTTGAAGAGCTTCGGCTGCTTCTTCGTTGGACATGCATCGAAGGAGGAGCCCATCGAAGGAGCGTCGGTACAGCGTTTTAGTAGCTGTATCGTAGTAGAATCGAAGAGAGCGTCTCCTGACTGAGACGGCTTCCTTCGGGTCCTCTGGAAGGATTCCGTAGACAGCGAAGTCGATGAACGGAAACCTCCAGTCTCGGATATTAACACCAGTATTTGTCGGCATGGCGTGAGCCACCTGCAAGCATAGGTTGTTTTTGGGACAAATCAGGTCTCGGCCAGTCACCGTGACATAGTGTTGAGTCCCAAGGGGCGCTGCCAATGAGGCTGCGAGGCCAGCCAGAGCATCGGCCTCCAAGTTTTGTAAACGGGGGACATGTTCGATGAAGAACCCGGTGAAGGTTGAAATGATGTTCAACGTGACTTCATGATAAGGGATTAAATCTTCATGGCGAACCTCGTATTGTCCCCGAACCTGGTTTACGACGAGTTTTGAGTCACCGTAGGCTTCCAGATGGTCGACCACCAGCTGTTGTGCGAGCTGGAGTCCCATGACGAGTGCGTTGTACTCGGCAACGTTGTTGGAGCACGGCTTCGAAAGAGAGTACGCACGCTGGATGACCAGCTGATCGGGGGAGACTAAGACTACCCCCACTCCTGCGATGATTTGGCCTTTGGGGCCTGTTCTCGAAGCGCCATCGAAGAACATCCGCCAAACGGAGCTTCCTTCGGTGACGTTGGATTCTTGGACCTCATCCGGGATATCTTCATAGAGTTTTGAGGATTCTGGGATGGGGTGTGCAGCTAAAAAGTCAGCCAGAGCTTGACCCTTGACAGCCTTTTATGGAACAAATACCATGTTGTACGGTGTTAGCAGGATTGCCCATGTAGCCAGCCGGGAGTTCAATGATCCTGGCTTTGTCATGAGGACTATGAGCGGATTGACTCGAAAAATGACATAAATTGTCTGACCCGAGATATAATAATGAGTCTTCTGGATGGCAAACACCAAAGCCAAGCACTCCTTTTTGACGGGGTTGTACCGGTATTCGGCCCCGATGAGTGTTCGACTGAGGTAGTAGATTGCTTGCTCGAAGCCTGTATCGCTGTTTTGAGCCAGCAGAGCGCCAAGAGAATGATCCATGGCACGGACGTAGAGGAGAAATGGTTTACCGGCGACTGGCGCTACCAGGACTGGTGGGCTTGTTAAGTAAGCCTTGATGTCGTCGAAAGCCTTTTGGCACTCCTCTGTCCAGATGTAAGAGACTCCCTTCTTCATGAGCTGAGTAAAGGGTTGACATCTACCGGAGAGGTTTGCTATGAACCTCCGGATATATGCCAGACGTCCCTGTAGGCCCCGAAGTTCTCGAAGGTTCTTCGGAGGGTCCATGTTGAGGATGGCTTTGGTCTTCTCAGGATCAACATGAATGCCTTTCGCTGTGATGACAAAGCCCAAGAATTTGCCGCTAGAAACCCCCAGAAAGGATTTAGCGGGGTTCATTTTGAGTTGATGTGCCCGTATGAGATCGAAGACCGTCTTTAGGTCCTGTAGGTGATCTCCTTTGAGGCGGCTCTTGACTGCGATGTCGTCAACATAGCATTCGACTGTCTTGCGAAGATGATGACGGAAGATGGTGCTCATAGCTCGCTGGTATGTCGCACCGGCGTTCTTCAAGCCGAAGGGCATTACTGTGTAGCAGAAAACACCCTTTGGAGTCCTGAATGACGTGTGTTTCGCGTCATCGGGGAACATCTTGATTTGATTGTAGCCTGAATACCCGTCCATGAAGGACATGCGCTCAAAGCCACATGTGTTGTCGATCATCACATCAGTGATTGGAAGCAGGAATTTGTCCTTCGGGCAAGCAGAGTTGAGATCCCTGAAGTCGATACAGACTCGTATCTTCCCGTTCTTCTTGGTGACAGGAACGACGTTGGCTACCCAATCTGGGTGTTGTTCCTCATGGATGAAGCCGCTGGTCAAGAGTTTGTCTACCTCCTGATCGATGGCATTCATGATGTCTGGACGGAAGCGTCGCTGTTGTTGTTTGATAGGTTTGGCATCATGTAAGATGTTCAACCTATGCATTGCGATCTGTGGGTCGAGTCCCGGCATGTCTTCATAGCTCCAGGCGAAGACGTCGATATACTCTTTAGCCAGTTGGATTAAGGATTCTCGATCTTCTCCTTCTAGGCTTTTACTGATGAAGATGGGTTTGGAAGAAGACCCATCCCCGAGGTCGATCTGCTCGACTTCGTCTTTGGTGGGAGGTTCGCGTAACTCAAAACGAGATTCCATCGTTCTCCTAGGCGTTGGGCCCATGGTTCTTCTTCGAAGGGTTCCGGCGCTTGGTCTTCGCCTTCATCTTTTTGAGGTTGTGCTGACGTCATGTTAGCTGACAGCACTTTCCTGAAGACTGATCCGATATTGGTATCGGAATCCCAAGTCGATGCTTCGGACGAGTGGGAATGTTCTACGTCTTCTGCATCTGAACTCTCTGGGGTTGATGGTGGCGTGACATAGCCTAACCCCCGTCGAGTCCGATTATAGTAGTCCTGTGGCTTTCCATTGGGGCGTATCTTCAGGGGTGCTTCACGAGCCGGCGCTTTCCCTGATAGCTTGATGCTCATTGGAGGCGCCTTCTGGGGTGGTTTCCCCTTCAGTCGGATTTTCAAGGGGGCATCGGGAGTCGTCTCAGGCTCCATGTCCGGCTCTGTTGCCGTCTCTGCCTCATCATCAGCGTCGTTGGCTTCCTCCTCGTCAATGGGTTTGTACAAGTCAGAATCGGTAAAGTAGGCTTCAATCCCTTTGAAAGGATCGATGTCTGCAAACTCCGTCCGGATGACGCCATTAGTGGATACATACTTCATGCACTGGTGGAGCGTGGAGGGCACCACCATGTACTCGTGTAGCCATGGTCGACCGAACAGGATATTGTAGTTGACCTCGGCATCTACCACATAACAAGTTACCTCAGTTTTGAGGCTGCCAATGTGGCACTTCAGTCGGATCTTGCCCAGTGGCTCGCTCTTGCTAGCATTGAAGCCACTGATGGTTGTATTAGAGGGCGCCAGCCGGTACATCGGGATCCCCAGCTTAGATAGCAGCGCCTTCGGGATGATGCTTAGGGAAGACCCAGGATCGATCTGAATCCGGCTCACCTTGACCGAGCCAATGTACCCTGTATAATACAGTGGTCGGTTATGTCGGTGATGCTTGAGCAGCATGTCTTGTTGGGTGAAAGTTATGTTTGGGATAACTTCATCCGCGCAATGACAGTGCGCACAAGTAGTTGGGAGGTCTTCAGGCTGCTTGACCTGACTAAGAAAGGATTTAGCGTCCTTCAGAGCTTCGCAGAGAGCTTTTCGGGAGTCTTTAGAAAGACGCAGGAGCTCGAACAAAGACAGGCGTGCAGGTGTACTGGCTAGTTGTGCCAGAATATCGAAGTTGTGAGGCTTGGACAGCCCCGAAGCATTCTTCTTCCGTAGAGGTCTGTCAAAACTTGCCTCCACCTGCTTCTGCTTATTGGCTGCTGAGGGCTTAGATGGACCCTCCTCAGGGATGGTGCTAGGAGGCACCACCTCGGCGGCAGCTTCGCCGAACTGGGAGTTCTGTTGTGCACGTGTTTGCACTGGAAGCGCCTCTTCTGTTGAAGAAGAGACGGTGCGGCAAGACTTGATCTTCCTGCCTTTTGATTTGGAGGTAGGGCGTACCTCCGATTGAGTCACCTCGGAGACGAGGTCGGGGTGAACCCAGAAGACCTCTCCTCGAGATGTGGTGAGCGGGATGAGTCCACTCACATTGTCA
Organism: Iris pallida; assembly: GCA_029216955.1. Lineage (NCBI taxonomy): Eukaryota > Viridiplantae > Streptophyta > Magnoliopsida > Asparagales > Iridaceae > Iris > Iris pallida. The sequence continues at coordinate 7,316,555 of JANAVB010018993.1, forward strand.
TGGGTAGGTGGTAAGTTTACCACCTCCATTGTCGCCTTAGGGATGGGGACGACGCCATCTTGTGTGGTAGTTGGCGGCAAGGTACCGAACTGAAGCGAAACCACATTGGCTGACACCGTCTTCTCTTCATAGTCGACAGAGATTACATCCGTATTGATCATACGCTGGATGTAATTCTTGAGGACATAACAGTCCTTGGTCGGATGTCCGACAAACCGATGGTAGTGACAGTACCTCGGGTTGTCCACTTTCTCGACTTCATCGGGCCGTTTTGGGTCCGATAGCTTGATCTTGTCACCCTGCTTCAGTATCTCGAAAAGTTGCAGGGTGTCGTCATCATTGAATGAATAAACCTCCTTGGGTCTCGGTGCTAGTGGAGGTTTCTGAGTAGGCACAGATGCGCCTTTCGAGGCATTAACAGTCAATGCCTGTTTCACCTTTGCTTCTCGTCCGGAGCTGTTAGCTGCGAACTTTTTTCCTCTTATCGTCAAAGGCGGGGAAGCTGACACCCAGAAGACGTACATTGGCCGCCTTCTTTTCTGCAGCTTCAGCTTCGATGATCAGGGAGCTCCAGTCAAGAGGGGGAGTAGAGTTGAGCCAGAGCTTCACTGCAGGCAACATGTTCATGCTGCAAGCGGAGAGGAGCTCACGTTCTGGCATGCCTGGAGGTAGCCTGAAGCAGGTCTGTCGGAAGCGTTCGATGAACACCCGAACCGTTTCCTTTTCCTTCTGGCGTATCTCTATGAGAGACGCCATCGTCATGTCTTTCTCGCCGTCATAGAAGCGGTCGAGGAAGAGGCACGTCAGGTCATCGAAGGACGATATGGAATTGTCGGGGAGACTGCAGTACCAGTCATACGCCACCCCTTTCAGGGCCCCGACAAAGATACTGGTGAGGAGCGCGTCCTCCTTTGGAAGATGCCCTGTCTGTGACTGGAAGTACGTCAGGTACCGTCGCGGAGAGTCCTTCCCGTCGTATGGGGTGAGTGTTTGTGGTTTATACTTTGGGGGATAAACCACCTTGTTCCACTCGAGGGGATAAGGCTGGGGAATGCCCATCTTCTGGCGTTCCTCTTGCCTGTTCTTGGACTCGAAGCGCTCCCGTAGGTCTTTGATCATTTCGACCACATCCTCCGTAGAGCTAGGAGTCGGGGAAGGAGGTACCATCTGTATTAGAGCGTTTGAGGGCTCCGAGGTCCGAGGTGCTTCTGTATCCGAAGGCGCCCGTTGGAGGGGCACACTCGACTCCCCATTAGTTCCTGGGTCAGGACCAGTTGAAGGTGTCCTGATCAAGGCCGACCGCATCTCAAATACTGCTTGAGTCAGTGCTTGCATAGAGGCAGAGAGGGTTTTGAGTCCTCCCTCTAATGAGTCTATGAGCTGGACTATGTCCTGTGACGGCGCATCAGACTCGACATCATCCCCAGCCATGTATATTATCCTGACACGGCCAGGAGTGGATGGATGGGTTGAGGCTTCGCTTTCGGCCTCACTCTCATGCGGGGGAGTTACTTCTCCTGGTATTTGGCCACCCCCAGCCACATTCTGGAGTTCATCTTCAATAGGCGCATCTACAAGGGTCTGATTGCCCTCAGCTCCGTCTTGAAGGACCTCTTCGTTTCCAGAACTACCCCCGGCGGTGTCCTGGAGGACATCCTCATTTTGAGGGGCTTCAGGGAGACTAGCCTCGCCTTGATGATGAAGATCTGCCGCAGCTGTGCTTTGGACATCTTCGTCTTCGGAAGGAGGCTCGACAAGGATCTGGCTACCCCCAGCTTCCTCCAAGAACTTCTTCCTCGACCGAGTGCCTTCAAACACTCCAGAGGTCGAGACAGCTGCCTTGGTTTTCCTCGGCTGGCTTTTGGATGAGGACGAGGAATTGGCAGTCGGCTTCCAGATTGACGAGGAGTTGGAGATCACATTGCATGAAGCAACCTTTGGTTTCTCTTCTGTTGGCACCTTCGTCCCAAGGTGACGTCGGAGAGGTGTCGATGATTGCAGCCGTTGGAAGACCGACTGTCTTGGTGGAGCTGCCGCCTTGCAACAGCAGTTGATGGTGACCACCGCACAAGTATGCCCCGTGAGAGGCGTATCGTGCTTGTTGGTCGACTCTCCTGACCGGCGCTTATGAGTGATCACGTTGCGCAGGTCATTGGAGGAGAGTGGTGCCTTCACACCCCCTTCAGACGTATGGCAAGGCCAAACGTCGGGGTGGTCAGGTGAGTGCTGCGCCCCCTGATCTAATACCAAGCAGGCATCACGATCAGTAGTGGGGGAACCACAACATTTGAAGTGACTTGAACGAACCTCAAACGCACAACCAGAAGAGGCGCGAGAGTTCAAGACCACCGAGTTTGCCTTACTCGACTTGGTTGTGCACGCAGTAGATGCGCCCAAGCGAGATGAGGAATTTGAAGGTCGACTCGTTGTTGGTACAGGAGCACCTGAGTCAACCTTGTACAGCTTGCCATCGGCAGCGCACGTGATTGTAAGCGCGTGCCTCTGGTCCTGCTGCTGGCATAGCACTTTTATGGCGCATGGCCCGTGCCGCCTTGGATTTCTTCGTACTAGCCCGCTGGGGCGCATAGTACTCAGCATCCAACTTCTCCTCGCCATTACAGCGAGTGAGTCTGACAAAGATAGAGGCTTTTTGTGGCGCATCAGAGGTGATGCGCGGGGCATTGGCTGCACCCCTGCTCCGTCGACGCATCTTCCTTCGCCTGAGAGGAAGATAACTGGGGAACGTGGTCGGCCGCACGCTTCCCCAAGAGATGCGCCGCATCGGCGGGCGCACCTTGGTTGCTGAGAACGTCAGCAGGAAGGGAAGGCTGGATTGCTGTATCCCCTTCAGTGGTGGTGCCCGAGACGTCGACCTTGCGCACCCAGGCCGTGCGGATCTTCTTCGGCTTTGGCAGCCGCTTCGAAGGACTCGCACTTCCTTCAGAAAATGAACTCCTCGTACGCCTGTTGATTGAGGCGCACGACCAGCGTCTTGTGGGAGGAGCCCACCTTCACGTCGTCGGCCTGTGACACGACTTTCTAGAAAGAGGAGAAAGAAGTCCCCAGCAGAGTCGCCAGCTTGTTTGCCATTAAAATTGTTTGATTGAAAACTTTAATACAAACAGAATAGTGTTACAATGTAGGACTTAGATGTAGTCCTAGGAGTACACTTTTGTTTAAGCTGGGTCCTTAGTGCCAATGGAGCGAGTGGTAATGCGTTGACTCCGTTGACGGGCTGGCGACGGTTATCGGTTCTCTGAAGGTGTGGATTGCTCTGGGTGCTGGAGCTTGCTGAGAGGAGGAAGACGTTGAGTGTCTGTATCTGTCTCTCTGATGATTTCTTGTATGTTTGTTGTGGATTCTGTCTATGTGTGTGAAGGAGACGATCCTTCTATTTATAGTTTTGTAGGCTGGCTGCTCATGCGCGCATGTGGGATGCGCCGGTGTGGGGACGCCACATGGAGGTTGCTGATGGAGGCGCGTAGATGATGTGCCCTGATTGGGGGGGATAACTCTTCATACTGCTGTTGTGAGCCGGCACGTAGCAGAGGAGAAGATCTTTCTGTTGCTGAAATCTTGGACGAGTTGAGTCAAAGGACACGTGTCATCGACCCATGGCTCGAAGATCTCGGATTTGGTGGGGGGAAGTAATCTGGTGAGCTGCGCCTTGATTGGGCGCAGGAGGAGGCTGCGGCTCATAACCTTTAGGGATTACAAACCGTTTAGAGCGCATGGCTTTTGAAGCGCATGCAGGCGACTTTCCTTCTGTCTTTCGGGATCAGAGATCAGTCTGGGGCGCATGGCTTTTGAGGCGCATGCAAAGCTTCAACTGAAGACTCTTCTTCTGTCTTTAGGGATCAGTGAAGAGTCTGAGGCTGGCATGCTGGTTTGGACACATGGCCGTAGAGGCGCATGGCGATTTGGACGCATGGCCGTAGAAGCGCATGGCGATTTGGACGCATGGCCGTAGAGGCGCATACGGATTTGGACGCATAGCCGTAGAGGCGCATGCGGATGGCCACGTGGCAGTAGCCGTCGGAATAGAGTCATGATGATGCTGACGTTGCCGACTCTTCGTTCTCTGAAAAAGCTGTCAACTGTTCAGACTTTAGGAAGCGTGCTGCCAACTCTGGTGTCAGTTCAGCATTTAATGTTTGTGACGTTCGATAGACAGCTGAGTGGGCACATTAGTTGGTGTTCCACTCGGTATGAGATGTGAGGGGGTGCATCCTCTGTGATGCGCCGGGTACTGTAGGGCGCGTCTGTGTGATGCGCCTGATGCTGGAGGGCGCGTCTATGTGATGCGCTGTTTGGCTGGCGCATCCGACATGTCCTTTAATGATACGGCTGTCTCGCTCCTCGAGTGCTAAAAATAGCCGTTTGGCTGAATTCGAGGCGTCCGGTTCATCCATTTAATGCAAATTTATTGCACAGAATTCGGAGAGTCATCCACTTGGCGTATGGGTTTGATTTGCCCGGCCTATAACTAGTGGCATGGAGAGAAGGTTTGCTCCTCGTTCCCTCACGTACTTCCAACATGAACTTGGATATACGGGTGCATTTGACGAAGTGCTCCCGAGGGTGAAGATGAGACGTCGTGTTGTCTTCGATGCACTTGAAGGTGACTGTTACATCCAAAAGACGGAGTCGAGGGCTTCTGGGGCAGGCGGAAGGTGCCTATTACATCCAAAGATAGGGATGTTCGGGCCTCGTCTCCGTTGTTCCGGAAGAGCCGTAGATCGGAATGGCGGTGCTAGGCTCTCTCTTCCTTCAAAGTGGGTGCCGCCCACTTTGATTGTGTTGAAAGCTCCTTGTGCCATGATTTCGATCACGGTCTTCCTTGGTCTTTGGAGGCTCTTTCGAAGCCTGCCCTGGCCACAGCTTTGCCGTGCTCTTATCTTCCTTGGTTCCAGCCAGAGGGTTAAATGCTTTGTGTGACCCTGGCTGGAAGAGCAGCACATAACTGGGCTCTGCTCGGCCAGGTGAGCCTGGTTGGAAGAGTTGCACATGACTGAGCTGCTGAAGGGATGCACATAACTGAGCTGGATGCACATAACTGAGCTGCTGAAGAGATGGTGGGATGCGCCTGGCTGGAGGCGCTATGGCATTTGCTGTGCCTAACTGACAGCGCATGGTGACTGCTGCTGCCTATCGGAAGGCGCATGGTGGCTGCTGAGCCTATCTGGAGGCGCATGGTGGCTGCTGCGCCTATCTGGAGGCGCATGGTGGCCGCTGCGCCTATCTGGAGGCGCATGGTGGCCGCTGGCTGTAGATCTAGGATCTTTCTTTTGTAGAACCTTTTCTAGCCATGTAATAGACTTTTATATATAAATAAAAAGTCCTTCTTCGAATGGCTTATTTGATTTTGCTGTCTGAGTTCTGGCGCATATAGTGCCTGGCGCATGGGCTTTCTGGCTGTGAAATTCCATGCTTCTACATCCCCGGCCTGGACTGCTGCTGGTACGACTGCTGGCTAGTAGGGCCCTACACCGTACCCGGTGCCACTCTCTCTACTGCTGCCAGTACAAGCTGATGCGAGTTCTCCATACTCTGCCTCAGCATCTCGATCTGACGGTGTGACGCCTCCGACTGGCGCTACGACGCCTCTGTCTGGGCCCGCTGTGTCTCCATCATCAGCTGAAGGAGAAGGAACATATGATGTGTATCCGTCGGTATCGGTGGTGGTGGCGGCAGTATCTCTGGAACAACGGTCGTAACCCTCTGGGGTGGAGGTGGTAGACCTCCCTGTGCAACTGTCGGGATCTCCGGGATAGTAGAATCACTGGGGCCAGTCTCGTGAACATCCTCCTCTGCCTGATCAGATCTCTCAGGTAAGCTACTCGATCCAGTGGCCTGCGGGTGCGTCTTCGTCATCCTGGAGACGAATTGAAACAAAGAGATCAATATGGCACATGAGTAGATTATCAAAGAAGGACAGTTAATTTAATACAAGGTGAATAATCATGATAATCAAAAGATCAGAAATTTCCTAGGTGTGATTGAGAAACTCCTATCATGTCCTAGGTCCTACGTCCTAATTGCAGGCTCGTAATTAGTACTCTAAGTCGAGCACCATTACGAGATCGCACTAATTGTGACACTGTACCTGCGTAGGCCACCACAAAAATGTGTCACGTACCCGTACCCTTATGAGGGACACGAGCACGTAGGTACGTCCAGCCTACGCCGCAGTATCGGCAGTAGAACGCTGTATATAACATTCTGTAAATACTACGACTAACAGTATAAAGGTACCTGTACAGTATATACTCTCCGAATGGAGGTGACATATCAATACAGTCTCAATCACAGAATAAAACTAAGGTAGATAGCTCAGGAAGAGAACATATGATAGATGAAAGAGTAAATAAGTCCACAGTCCAATACAAGCCCAGATATATACAACATCACAGGGTCTCAAAATATAATGTAGAAGCTACAGTCTGATAAAGCTAGCTGGATCGCAGTCCAGTCAAACCTAGCAAATCTACACTACTCCGGGAGTACAAAATCTAGTGGCTATACTATAAGGCCACGGTCCTAGACTACTCCATCTAACTCGAGCCCATAATAGGTCGAGCAGTCCGCCTCGAAATCATCTGTAATATATCATAACGGTATCTTGTCAGGAAAATGAGTAAGTACAAGCACTAACAGCAGTTCCATGTGAATTGACAAGTTCTATAAGAGACAGTATAATGAACTACAAGACAAAGATATATGAAGACTTGGGAACCGTTCGGAAGCCGAGTTACAACCCTTAAACCAAACAAAGATCGGGGTTGTAACTCCTCTCCCAAGCAGAACTTAGTCTCCAATCAAGATACAATGTAAAGGCATGTAGAGCATGTGAGTAACTGTATATCATGCATGGTGAGAAAGTACTGAATGTAGAACAGAACATGATATATGACAAGAAAAGTAAATATAAAATGTGCCTCGAACATTATAGCCTAATATGATCGGTATGGGTCAAGAATCAGGCTTCCAGCCGACTGGCTACAAGTGCGTGGACTCGGTCCGACCGGGATGGTAAGCTATGGAGCAAGTAGTAGCACAGGTCAGGCTATACCCATCGTGAGGTGAGGGTATAGCTATGATACAAGTAGTAACTCAAGGTGGACATTGATCACACTATCTATAATATTCCCCATTCCCCGAATAGTATACGGATCCGGACATAGCACGTCATGACGCGGGATTCCCTAAGAGGGGAGCAAGTCCTCTTCAGGAATCGGCATCAATACAAGTACGAGAATCAAGACTAAGTAAGTACCAGTATTCCCAAGAAATCCAGGAATGACATCTCATGACAGGAATCCGACAATACTAGTCCGTGAACTATCGTGTCTGAGAATCAAGTAAGACACTACGACTGAATCGGATATAGCAATTATCAAGACAATAAAATCTATCAGTGAATGTACTCGCTTGCTGTCCTGAGCTGTAGGGTATATCAATGCTCAGAGCGGAAATCAGGAACCTAAATATGAGATACTGTATGTTAATTTAGGTTTAAACAAGTTTAAGAATGATTTACAATGAATGATATGCAATCTAGGTCAAACTAGGTCTCACTGAGTCACACTAAGTCCTGTCAAGTCAATCTAGGTCAAATCAAGTTATATCAAGTCAATCTAAGCCAGACCAAGTCAACCCTAGGTCATACCAGTCATCACAGGTCAAAACAAGTCGAAGAAAGTCAAACGGGGTCAAGAGTTAGCCTACAGTTGACTTTTGGTCAACTGGTCAACCCTGGTCAACTTTGGTCAACTCTAGGTCAAACTGGTCAAGTGTTGACCAACAGTTGACTTTTGGTCAACTGGTCAACTCTGGTTTGGATTTGGTCAAATCTAGGGAAAGTGTTGACTCACGGTTGACTTTTGGGTAAAAAGTCAACTCTGGGTCAACCGAGGTCAAGACTAGGTCTAGGCGACTATTTCTAACTATTACCAACCTCTACAGCCCATATCCAAGTCCATCTTGGACTTCGGAACTCAAATCTTGGCCGTAGGCCAATATCCTATTTTACCCTTAAAAAGGGTAAAATTCTAGCTTAGGAAATTATCAAGTTAGCCTACCTACGCTTGGTATTTTGACCCGAGCTTCCCTAGGGTAGTAAGGTACTAGCCTATACATATATTACCTACCAAGATACCTAGGTAAAGTGGACGTCTAGTCCATCTTACGACCCATTGCCGGTATCTTGAATATTTCAAGATACGCAATGGTACGGCGCGATACCGGCGCCCTACAACCCCGATTTCTACTCGGGAGCATACCCGCAAAATCTCATTCATATAACCTAGGTCCACGCCAAGTTTCAACTCATTCCGATACTCCGAGCTCCGTTTCACCCTCTAACTCGATCCCCTCTATTTCTTATTTCCCTCTTTTCTTCCTATTCTTCTAACTTCTTCTAATTCTTTCCTTCTAACTTCTAATTCTTTTCTAACTTCTAATTCCTTAAACTTCTTCTAATCTTCTCTATGTATCTATCTATATATATATATATATATATATATATATATATATATATATATATATATATATATATATATATATATATATATATACAAAGGGGGGGTTTAATAGGCTAAAGCTCAAAGGGGGGGTGAACCTGGCAGCAGCTGCTGCCAGGGCTGCTGCTGCTCCTGCAGCTGGTGCTGCTGCTACAGCAGCTGTAGCTGCTGCTACTGCTGTTTCATCTTCTTCTTCATCTCTTCCTCTTCTTCCCTCCTATCTCTCCATATATATATATATATATATATATATATATATATATATATATATATATATATATATATATCTATATGTATATATATATATATATCCCTCTATATATATATATATATATATATATATATATATATATATATATATATATATATATATATATATAACCATCTATTATATATATCTATGAATATATACACACAACACTCACATATCTATCTATATATATAAACACACACACACTTGTCTATATATATATATATATATATATATATATATATATATATATATATATATATATATATATATATATATATACACACACATGCCTATATATATATATAAATCTATATACATATATACCTAGGCACAAACACACTCAAACACACACACCACCCTCTCACACACACTCACACAAGCACACACACTCTCCATAACACCACCACTCCAATTTCTCTTACACACACACACAATACTTATAATAATACACACACATAAATACATATATATATATATATATATATATATATATATATATATATATATATATATATATATATATATATATATATATATATATATATATATATATATACCACTCTCAAAAAGGATTAAACCATAATAAATTCTTAACCTATTTTTCTAGGAAAATCCTACAAATTTATGGGCAAATGGTGGAGAATCTTCTCCTCTCCATTTATTGTGAGGGAATTGAATGCAAATGAGTAATAAATTGAGAATTAAAATCATACCTAGATTAGGTTTGGTTGGAGGAAGAAAAAGCTTGAAAGGAATTGAATTTGAAAGAGAGAGAGAGAGTTTTCTTAATGGAGAAGAAAGGGGGGGCTCTCCTACATGGCCGGCCAAGGGGCATGGGTAGGGGCACTTGTATTTACAAGTTTGCCCCTACACTAAGCCTAATGCTAATTAAATCCAAAATAGGTTTCGAAAGTTGCTAAAAATAAATAAAAATCATAATTAACTAAATTACTCATGGGGGACTAGTCCAAACTCCTAAACCTAAAAGTTTAGTATGGTGTGCCATGGTTAGATAAGATGCTAATTACGGCTCAAGTCGAAATTCACCGGGGTCCCGAATTAACTCGGAATGCGATAAAATTCGAACCCGACTCCTATAATAATTAAATAATAATATTCATGAAATAAAATTTCCAAAAATATTATAAAATAGAAAATTACCATTTTACCCCTAACTGGGAAATGTGAGGGTGACACTATGTTCGCACTTGTCTTGTGTGCCAACAGGACAAGGTGGATCATCAGAAGCCCGGGGGCCTGCTGGAGCCTCTTTCCGTGCCGAGTCGGTCGTGGGAGAGCATTTCGATGGACTTCATATCCGCCCTGTCGAAAGTGGGGGCGCTTGGGTCCATTCTCGTGGTGGTGGACCGGTTCTCAAAGTACGCGACCTTCATTGCTGCTTCGATGGACTGCACAGCAGAGGAGGCCGCGCGACTGTTCATCAGCCACGTGGTAAAGTTCTGGGGCATCCCGGTCAACATTGTCAGCGACCGAGACCCCCGCTTCACGGGGAAGTTCTGGATGGAAGTGTTCAAAATCCTCGGGACGGACTTACACTTCTCGACCAGCTTCCACCCGTAGATGGACGGGCAGACCGAGCGGGTCAACTCGCTACTCGAGGAGTACTTGCGGCACTTTGTGAGTGCCAACTAGAAGGATTGGGTGCATCACCTCGACGTCGCTCAGTTCTGCTACAATCTTCAACGGAGCGAGTCGTCGCACAGCAGTCCATTCGAGTTGGTGATGGGTCGCCAACCGCTTGCCCCGCACACACTGAGTGCGGGGTCCTCGAGTAGAAGCCCCGCGGCCAACCAGTTCACTTCAGATTTCAAGGCAAGGCGGACATTGCCAAGGCATTTCTGGAGAAGGCCGCGAGAAAGATGAAGAAGTGGGCCGACGCGAAGCAAAGGCCGGTTGAGTACAAGGAGGGAGACATGGTGCTGGTGAAGCTACAACCACAACAGTTCAAGGTGTTCCGTAAGGTGCACAAAGGACTAATCCGGAAGTATGAAGGCCCCTTCCCCGTGCTCAAGAAAGGCAAGGTGGCCTACAAGCTTGAACTTCCCAGCCAAGCTGAAGATTCATCCAGTCTTCCATGCAAGTTACTTGAAGCCGTACCATGCAGACTTGGAGGATCCCCAGCGAGGAGTTCCGAAGCGACCGACGGCGACCATGACAACTTCCTTCGACAAGGAGGTGGAAGCCGTACTGGACAGGAGGACCATTCGGCTGATGAGGCGTAGTCCCCGTATGTGGAGTACCCCATCCAGTGGAAGGGCTTGCCTTACGACGAGTCTAGCTGGAAACGTGCTGATACGCTGCATCAGTTCGAAGCCGAGATCCAGGCGTTTCTCAGCGAGCATGGTTGACGAGGGCGTCAACGCCTTTAGTGGGGGAGAATGTAACGTCCCAAATATTACACCCCGCCCGAGGCCCAGTTGCATAACCTTTTCGTGGACCAAGGTTATGCGGAAAGCTTCCAGAACATTCTAGAAGATGGCGGAAGGCTCTAGAAGATTGTGGATCTCTTCGGAAGGCCCAAGATCGTTCTAGGAGGCCCAAGAAGCTTCTGGAAGGCCCTTGAAGTTTCCTTTTATGTTGCTAGGGAATAAACCTGGAATATGCCATTCCAGTTATGGTAGAAAGTAATAATCCTTGGAATATTCCTTCCAGGACTTTCCTTGTATTGCTCTATGAGCACTTATAAAAGGGGAAGGCTCTCATTTGTTCCTCACCACCTAAAAATTGTAAGCATTCTCCAAGTTAATAAAGAGATCCTTACGAATCTATCTTTGCTCCACTATTCTAGTTTTCTTAGCGATCTAGCTAAGGCGGGTTGGGAAGGCTTGCACGAGTCTTTGAGGAGAAAGACAGTGCGCCGCACGGGACAAAGTGCTAGCAAAAACACTAAGTCCGTGACAAGTTGCTCCATCTGTCTTCTGGCCTTCAACAACAGAGTCTTCAAAAGAGATTGGATCCAAGCTTTGACCGTACGGACGAAGCTTCAAAACACACGAGCGTCGCCTCCCTTCACGCGGTACGCTCCTCCCGATTTATCGTACCTGTAGGGAGAGCGAGGATCAGTACAATCAACATGTACTGGCGAGTGGCTAATTAATTTCCAGGCTCTCATTTGGTTCAAAAATGTAGATAAAATTTACACAACTTGCTTTTTGTGATCTTTCTAACCATCCTAGGCATTTTCATACAAAGCATTTTGACGAAACTTAAACCAAGCAAGTTATACCAGAATTTCCCTCGGCAGAGCGCGCCGTGCGACATAAAACTTACCATCACATTCCCTGTTAGTTGATAACAATTATATTAAGTGTTTGATGTGGAGGTCACTGGCATTAACTAGCCATCCTGGACATAGCCTGGTAAACGGGACCCTTGCAACGCAAGTAGCGAGCTCCGATGCAAGTCCCCGTATTACCTATTGCCTATTACCCAGCTCGGCTATAACCTGTTTCTTCCTAGGCCGAGTCGGTCCCGTGGTCCCGGGTTGCCGCTCGAAAAAACCATCGCCCTTGTCGACAAGTTGTCCATGATCGTGGTAGGTTAACAAGGTATATTTTTAGGGTACCGTTGGGGTTTGTTATGTAATCGATTCATTTACTTAGTTGTTTTGCAAGCCTAAAATAATTCTATCTTCTTTCTACACAAATCATCTTTTTTCTCTTCTAGCACATAGGACTTGTATTCTTCAAGCCAATCATTCAAATTCGATATCATTACTCGAGTTCTTATTTTGAAATAGAGGGTCGAGACGAAGGAGGTCAACCACTCACCTTGAGTCTTTGCTTGAGGCGAAAGACTGGTTGGCCGCGCTAGACGTCGCCTATGCGATTACCTGAAATCGCACAAGCAACCTATTAGAACATTGTATTAGGCAAGAAGTTCGACAGGAAATGCGAGTTCGAAATGTAAGCCATAAAAACCATCGAAAACATTCACGAAAACGCATTCAGAAAACCAACCAAAACCAACGCAAGCGACGTAAAAAACAGAGCAACGGGAGGTCTCTTCCGACTCAGCCGCAGAGTCAATCCTTGAGGCACTACCCGCTGAATATGGGACTTGGTTCCGAAGAAGCCATTCCATAACGTGGAATGGATCTTAATTCAACTGTTCCCGTTCGATCGATTCGATCGATCCCGACCTATCGGTCCCGACCGAGTCGATAGCGACAGTGTTCCTTTCTTGCGCACCCCGTGGACGAAGAACGGGGCACGATGTAGGAACGGGGTACTACATAGAAGGAGCTAGGGAAGAACTTGAGGGGTTGGAAGAAATTCTATCCTTAAAATGGAATATATTCTCAAAGTAAACTGCATCTCTAGCTTCTATAATGGTATTGTTAGAGATTTCATTTACTTCAGAATTAGTCACTAGAAATCTATTGGCATTGCTATCTAAGACATATCCTATGAACACACCATTAAGGTCTTTGGTCCAATCTTTCTCTTTTTTGGTTCAGGAATTCCAACTTTTGCTAGACATCCCCAAACTTTGAGATAATGGACTCTAGGAGTTCTACTTTTCCATAATTCATAGGGAGTCTTATCCTTAGATTTACTGGAAATCCTACTTAGGATGTAGCAGGCTGTTAATAAGGCTTCTCCCCACAGATTATCAAGAGCACCTGAGCTGAGAAGCATGGCATTCACCATGTCAAATAGAGTATGATTTTTCCTTTCAGCAACTCGGTTGGACTGTGGTGAATAAGGAGCAATCACCTCATGAATTATTCTGTGTTCTTTACAGAAGTTAGTCATTTCTGTTGGCCTCAAAAATGAAAGTCACGCTGAGTTGATCAGAACAAGGTCCAAAAGTCACGCTGAGTTGATCAGGACAATATTTACAAATCACGCTGAAGAGACAGCTCATCATTTGTCAGAGAGTCATTATGACTGACAGCACGACAGTCGAAGAATGTCTCCTCGTATGCCACGTATGTACAGAACTCGAGAGATCACAGCCGACTATTGCATGATTTTCGAAATCTTCTTCAGCAAGACTCAGCCTTCGTCAAGTTGGCGTACCAAAAGAGCTTCTTGTCATTTAATGCGACTGACAAAGCAATTACTGTCAGAGATTTTGTGTCAGTCGAGGCACACCAAATCGAGACAGCTGGCAGTCTTATCTCAAGTCTGCGTGTATTGTGAGATCTTCATCTCAAGTTTGCGTGGATTCTGAAGTTTTCTTTCTCAAGTCTGCGTGGATTTTGAAGCTTTTTGCCTCGAGTCTGCGTGGATCCTGAAGCTTCCTGCCCCAAGTTCGCGTGGATTTTGAAGCTTTCTCCTCCGAGTCTGCGTGGATTTCGTCTTCAACAAAGTCTGTGTAGATTTCATCAAATTGGAGTACGTGGCAGCCATGCCACTGATCTCTCGCCTACGTGTCCTGTAACTTGCACATGACTCATGCATGATCGCCATGTGTCCAACAGTTACAGGCCACGTCCAGTAACTTCTCACAACCTTGCGTATGTTAAATCCTGCGTAATTTTCAACTAAGCACAGGCTGTGAAGACAGTTATCCTTTCAGTTTTATTTTTGACTCTATAAATAGAGTTCTTTTTCTCATTCATTGTACAGATACATAGTTATCTACTGTCAAAATTTTGAGAGCTTTTTTTCTTCACATAGTCCAAGGGATAAAGTGATCGTCTTCTAGATCAAATTTCCACAGTTGTAATTTTCCCAGAAACACAATAAATAAAGAGAATTTATTTATGGAAAACAAATTGGCGACTCTGCTGGGGAAAACCATCTCCTCTTCTGAGATGGCAACAACTCAATGCGACACTTCGTCAATCGGCTCGACGAAGAAGGTGATGACGATCCAATTCGATCAACTCGCCCTATGAAGAAATACAGCGGGCTAAGAGTGGCAAGTCTACTTCAGCCTCCATCATCACTGCCAAGTCGAAGGGACACTCTGTCTATGTCCCTAAGAATCAGTTGGTAGTCAATGGTGAAGTCTCTGCCACAGTGTCTACTCCTAACACTGGCAAGAACTCTACTGCAAGCACGCACACTCTTGTGCGCTCGAAGATGACAGCATTCAAAAGTCGCGCTGACAGTACTGGCTCCTTAGCCAAGTCTGTTCCAGCGTGCAAATTCAACTCTAAAAGTCACGCTGACAGTACTGGCTCCTTAGCCAAATCTGTTCCAGCGTGTCTCTCTAAAACCAAAAATCACGCTGACAGTACTGGCTTCTTAGCCAAATCTGTTCCAGTGTGTATTTCTAAAATCAAAAGTTACGCTGACAGTACTGGCTCCTTAGCCAAATCTGCTCCAGCGTGCAATTTCACCCCTAAAAGTTACGCTGACAGCGCTGGTTCCTTAGCCAAGTCTGTTCCAATTTGTACTTCCAAAGTTAAAAGTCACGCTAACAGTACTGGTTCTTTAACCAAGTCTGTTTCAGCGTGTATTCATCTAAGAAGAATAGCTCTTTAGCTATCTCTTCTTCTTTGCCAAGTTCTACTAGAACTGGAGGTGGTCTTCCACACAAAGTCCCTTCGAAAAGGATAACTCTTTAGTTGTTCCTTCTGCTCCTGTAGTTTTTACTTCAGGAACAGCTTTGACTGACAATTTTGTTAGTCAAAGAAAAGAAGATGGTCTTTTGACTACTCTTCCTTCTAGACATTCTATGTCTCAAACCTTGAATGAGTCTAAGAAGAAACATTCTGTAATGTCTTCTGCTATGACTTCTTCAAATTGGGCACAGAATTTGTCCATAAAAGAGGGTTTGTTACCAACTCCTAATCCAAGGGATGGTTCTATTTTTTCTTCTCTGCAAATATCCAGATCAATGGAAGGAAAACTCCAAGTTTCCAAAACTAATGTGTCACCTCCCATTGATCTAAGAACAAAACTTAGCACTTCTGGTGTTAAGAAACCACATCAGTTGGAAACAAGGATAAAAGATCCAGATGCAGAATATGCTAGAAACTATGTGGCTCATATTAATCATTCTTTATATAATCAAGAGCCATCAAGAACCAAGAACAGGAAATATACTCCTCAATCTTCACAAACAGATTTACGAGAATATCTTCAACAGAAGAGAAGGAGTAATTCTGTGTCAAAAGATCATGCTGAGTGTGACTTCCAGCCAAGAGTCATAATTCAATACAGATGTCAATCAATGGCTCATGACCATGTTGATCATGAATGTGACTTCCAGCCAAGAATTATAATGCAATGCAGATGTCAAACTAAAACGACAATCTGCCTTCAATCGGATTCAGTGTGAACCTATGCCTGATGAAGATGAGCCTTTGTTTGCTTCTGTCAACATGACCTCTCGGGATGCTGGGGGTAGAGCTGATAATCCAGATGGAGTATATAGAAACACCAGAGCAAGAGTCTTAGCTTCTAGTCAAAAAAATTTTGATCTCTGAAGATGATTCTGAATTTCAAGGAGAATCTAATTTCCCACCTCTTCCTACTGGGGGTAGTTCTCCTTTAAATAATTTTGATACACGAAGCAGTGATTCAGAGCATACAACATCCACTAATTCATCAATAATCCCTCGTACAGTCACTACATATATGGTGGATGGGAATACTGAATTGAACAACGAACCTTCCTCTTCGGTGACTCCTCAGGATCAAAGAATTGCTTCTTTGGAACAGCAAATGAAGTATATGGCTGATACTATGAAGTCGATGTATGAACTCATGATAGCTCAGTTACAGAATCGACAGACTGTATCAGATGCCATACCAACTGACACTGATATAAGTCCGGTACAAGTTCCTCCAGCAGTACAATCCAATACTCCTGGACCAGCTCAACCAAATCCTAGTCTCTCTGGAGCTGGGGGTAGTGCTTACAATGCTGTTCATCCTCCTAACTATTCTCTACAAGTTACAACTCTACAATCTTCTGGAGTTGTTAATGAAGAATTGAGGAATCTCAAAACTCAATTCGAGGCATTCAAACAGAAAGATGGTTTACAAAGGTTAGGCATCAAGCAACCTTACCCGATAGAATGGAAGCAAGTATCGTATCCTCCTAAATACAAGCCTCCTACTATCTCATTCTATGATGGAACCACTTCTCCAAGTCAGTTTATTAATCACTTTGAAGTGATGACTGACCAGTTGCAAACAAGTGACGCCCTCCCTACTCGGGTGTTTATTGGATGTCTCAAGGGAACTGCTTATGAATGGTATAGAAGTCTCCCAGATGGGTGCATTACCTCATTTGCCGATTTCAAACAGATGTTTCTTGAACGGTTCTATGAAGGGCTCAATGACATGACTATGTCTGTTCTTATTAGAATCAAGCAGAAAAATAATGAAACTACAGAGGATTACATTGAACGATTTCGAAGAGAAGCTCTGAAGATGCCTCTTGGAACTCCTGATGCTGTCACCATCGACACATGCAAATCAAATCTGTTGCCAATCATCAGCATGTGGACAGGATCCACCCAATTCCAAGACTGACCTTCCTTTATAGTCAGTGCCAAGGCCGCAGAAATTAGTGCTGAAACCTTCAAAGGTTTAGGAGTGCAGATGACTCCCAAAGAAACAGGTCAAGGTACTAACAATAAAAATAATGCTCGCAAAGGAAAAGAAACTCTTGAAGTTAATCTTCAGAGCAAAGATGCATCAACTGTTCAAACTTCTCCTACCTCTACAACTCAACAACCGAGAACACCTCGCCCCAAAGAAGAATACTCTTTCGATGATGACGATGTCCTTGGTATCTTTGAATGTATGCTGAAAGGTAATAAAATACAATTACCTGAAATCAAGAAACCTGATGAAGCTGGTAAGACAGATCATCCCAAATACTGCCCATATCACAGAATGTTGGGTCACACAATTCGTACATGTTATGTACTGAAAGAAAAGATCCAAGAAATGATTAAATCTGGAGCTATCTTCCTTACTCCAAAAGAGAAGACCGTCACCTCCAACGTCGTCTCTATGCAATTCGGAGATTTCCCTCCTCAACTCCTTGAAAGTGGGATCGTTCCTATTCCCAAGGCAACTCTTGAGATAGTGAATATTCCTCCTCCACAATCTGAAGGATTAGTGCCAATCACTTTAGAAACTGGAGAAATTATGTGGATTCATCCTGATCTAGTGGCAGATTTTGAATCTCCTTTTCCTCAAAAGACTACTTCTCAAAAGTCCAAGAAGGCTGGAAAGATTAAGTCATGTCATATGACTTCTCTTGGATCTACCTTTGACACAGAGCCAAAAGAGAAGGAAGAAGCACTTGCTACTCGAACAGGGAAACCTTATCTAAAGGATTATTCCAAGAATCCTGAGGATACTCCTGATATCCCTTCAGCTGATAAAGATGCTCCTAATGTTCTTCCTAAAGAAGAATCATCTACTGCACATGTTCCTTCAACTACACCAGTTGAACCTATTCCTCCTAAACCCACAGTTCTAGAAAAAGGCAAACAACAGGCTCGGTTTGATAAACCAATCAAGAAGTCCCCTCCTCTTGGGCTTCAGAAGCCTTACAACTTCGACATTCTAGCTCAACTTGCTAATACTCCAGCTAGAATGTCCCTCTTTGAACTTCTACGTCTTTCTAAAGAGACTCGGGAGACGTTAAGTGAAGCACTTCTTCAAGCAGACTCTTGTCTTGCACAATTGAAGAAGTCAGATGCAGAACCTGCCACTTGCTTACATTGCAACAATGTATTGGAGATTATCCCAAATATCACCTTTACACAAGACGATATGCTATTGGAGGATAATCGACATGATCGGCCTCTCTACTACACTGGTTATATCGATACGATGAAGATAGATCGTATCCTCATTGACCCAGGGTCTGCTATAAGCATAATGCCAAAGAGTCTGTTGGATGAACTAAAAATCCCTCTTCACAAGCTCTCTAAGACGGTTACTACCATCTTGGGATTCAATCAAAGCCGAAGCGAGCCTTTGGAAAAGATTCATCTGAAGCTTCAGATAGGCGATTTCAGATCTAAAGTCACTTTCTATGTGATTGAGATCGTGGGATCCTATAATCTTCTTCTTGGGAGGCCATTTCTTCATGAAAATAATGTGGTGCCTTCTACTCTTCATCAGTGTTTTAAGTACATTGATAGCAATGGAAGAGTACAAAAAGAAGTTGCTGATATAAATCCCTTCCATGGGGTTGAAGCTTATTTCATTGATTCCCGAATGTACAAAGAAGAGTATACAAGGGTCATACAAGCTATGGAGAAAGAGGATTCACAAAGTGAGACTTTAATAATCCCTGTTAAAGTCGAACTACTCAGCAACAATCTTCCAAACCCTCTAGAGAAGGTTCTTTCATCATTCCAGTGAGTGGACGGATCTCTCCGTTGCCTCATTCGTCTGCTCAAGATACAATGATCATTCCTGTTAGTGGGCGTACTACAGTTCCTGTATCTTCACAGGATACTCTGCTAATTCCAGTTGGAGGGCGGATTACTCTTCTATCTCAAGCTTCAAGGGAGCTCACCTCTTCTGAGCCATTTGTTATCGATCTTAATCGAAACAAAGCGTCTTCTCATTCTTCTTCTTCCCCTTTAGTCATTGACTTGGCTAAAATCTCTAAGGCTCAGCCTTCTCCCAATGTAAATATTGCTGCTTTTACATTTAATAAAAAGTCTCCATCTTTGCAGTACGCTGATGTGTGTAATTATGTTCATAGTTATTTACATTTGTTAGATGACTTGAGCACAATAACCATAGGAGTTGTACAGACTGTTCATACAGATGTATCTCTAGAACCTGTACAATCTTCATACTTTCTAGTTCCCAGCAGAAAGCCAGGAGACATTCCAATACTTTTTTACAAAGGGCCCCAAAGTCCTTCTGATTTAGAAGATGATGACAAAAACGATGATACTGGAAGATTACAACTACGTTGCTGTAGTCAGCAATCTAAAGACATCATCAAAAATATGGACTATGACTTCAGGACTGGCCTCAATAGTGGAAAAGGAAGAAAAATGCCTGTTCGTATTCCTCCTCTGAAATATGGGAGGACGAAATGCGGATTGGGCTATATTGCTCCTACTCCTTTCATCAATATTATCCATGAAGATCCTGAATCTGACGAAGATAAGAGATCTGATTCTTCTAGTACCACTTCTTGGGATTCCGATATGAGTATCGGTGACTTCTACTGCAACATTCTGTCTTCCAATTGACTGTTTTGAAAAGTGATTAAATACTTGACGGTTCATCCGTTCATTTGACGGTTCGTCCGTTCATTAATACTTGACGGTTCATCCGTTCATCCATCCGACGGTTCGTCCGTTCATTATAATCTGACGGTTAACCCGTTCATTCATCTAGTCTTTTGATTTCCGAGTCTAAAGATCATGAAAAATTGAGTTCAAAGATATTTTTATGTCTGAATTCTATTTTTTCCAATCAGTATTAAACTAAGATCATTTCTGGTTTAATATCATCTGATAGAATTACAAAGTTTGTTTGTATATTCTATTCTACTGAAATATGTCATGTATTATTTACCTCTGAACATATTTTCTATGAATCTATCATTATCAAAACAGCAAAACCAAAAATCAGATCAAGGATTTTCATTCATTCCAGAATCAAAACATGAAATACAAGTGAAAGTGAAAATAAAAGAGATTCACTTATTTGGAGTTATCAGCTCTCTAATACGATCTAGAACAGCATTCAGTTTCTCTTCATGAGTCTTTCTAACTCTTTCTGCTGCCACAATTGTAACATTCTGTTCATCAAAAATAATGACGGCAGACTGGCGATGATTGACTTCTTCAATATGTTCCGCCTGCATCTGTTCTCGTTCCTTCTGAAGAGTCTCATAGCGTTCGGCTTCAGAGATATAAACAGTAGCAGCATTAGCTTGCTCTGTTTCCATGACAACAATACGCTCTTGAAGACGAGCTAATTCCTCTTTCAATTTCTTCAGTTCTTCAGTCTTGGATGCTTTATCTTTCTCTAAAAACTCTACTCTTCGACGAGCAGCTAATATTTCTTCATCCTTTTCTACTAATTTTTCAGTAGAAGAGGCAAGAAATGCTTCGAGAGCTGCCTGTTGGGATTGTGCTTCATGCTCAAGTTGATCAATCTCAGCTACAGTTAAAGAGTGAATGTCCTCCTTCTTGGTCTCCCAGTATTTTCGGATAGTTATTTCTAATTCATCTAGGAGATGTTCGAAGAAGATGCACTGAGATTCGCAACCAGCATGTTGCAACGCCATCAGTGGAAACTTGACCATAGTTCGAAGATCAGAAAAGGGCATGGCTTCATCCTTCAAGAAGCGTCTGGAATATGTATCTAGATATGAATAAATGATCTTCGGATACATTCCCAAGGTTCTTGCTAGCCCAGTCTCGAATCCAGGAGTCGCTGTCATCATGGAAGAAGAAGCTTGAATCCTTGGAACAGAAGTATGTGCGACCGAAGAAGTTGGCAAGTGTGAACTCCCTTCATCAGCATCAGCCTGGATAAGCAGAGCATGAGTCGAACTCATTGCTGCAGCAGTTCCTACAGTTAAAGAAAAATATAATCAGCATTTACAAAAAAAAAAAAAAAACAGCGGAAACAGAATCTAAAATAAAGTTCTACCTGGCTGAGGTTCATATTCAGTATGTGGAGGGAGTTTTGCTTCTTCTCGCAGTCGGTCCATGATTGTATCCGATACCTGCTTTATATGGCTGCTTCCAGCTCCAAAATTACTGGGTGCTACAGCGTTGTTCGGTGATTGAACAGGTTCAGGGCTAAGCTCCATTCTATTCTCCTTCACTTTATCCGCATCATAAGGAGTCGATGTGCCAGCATGCCAGTCTTCTCCTCCTTCAGCTTCTTCTTCTTCTTCGTCTTCAGGATGAACTTCTGATTCAGAATCAATGATATTTACATCTTCATGAGTCTCTGGAACAATGACGATAGCAAGCTCGGTATTGGCTGCCGGTTCAGTTGTCTCTGGAATATCGGGTCGAAGAATGATATCTTGACAAACATTCTTTAACAGATCATCAGCAGCTGATAGCTCAGACGCCGGCACGTCTTCATCGCCTCTGGCCAAAGAAATATTTTCTTCAGCTTGAATTTCAGGAACTTCTGACTGTTTGGTAGCTTCTTCCAGAGCTGTTGCTTCTTCAGAGTAATCAATCTGGTCATCCAGTGCTTGAATGACGCCTTCTGTCCCATGCTCAAATGGGATTATCCTTGTCTCCGAAGGTTCAATAGCTACTCCACTTGTGGTCGGAGCAGTTGTTTCTTGAGCTCGGACAGACTCTACTTCAGTCTGTTCAGTTGAAGCTGTTACAAGGTGAATATCATCAGATTCGGTCTTCTCAGTAGAAGCTGCTTCATTGATTTCTGGCAAAACTCCTCCACTCATGATCGTTTCTAGGAGTTTGTTGCCTTTAATTTTGCTGACAGACTTCTTGACATATTTGCCTCTTGACCTCCTTATCAAAGGAGCGTCGTCTTCATCAGTCTCTTCGTCTTTATCAGCGGCATCGTCCTCATCAACTGAGATACCGCCTAAAGATGATGTAGCAGTCACTGAGACTCCTTTCTTCTTTTTTCTAGATGTTGGAGACTTAGTACTCCTCTTGGAGACAGTCTCAGATTCATCGCTTCTCTTCCTCTTAGAAAGAGATACAAATATAGGGGGGAGAACTTCATCAGGAAAATTTCCCTCCTGAAATAATTCATACAGAGGTTCAACCTCCGTTGTTTCATCTTCGGGTTCCGGAGGGAAATGTTGAATAACAATCCTCTTCTTTGACCTCTTCGATTCATCCTCTGCAACAAAGGTCTTTAGATTGAAACTCGGCCTGAAGGTGCTCGACGACACATAGAAGCGAGCATATGTGTAAAGTATCTTTGGTCCCGAGCTAGACAAAGGATTAGGCATAGAGAATACAACTTTTGTATCCCTAGCCGCAAAATATCTCCAAGCACGAGCTCCATCGATAAGCCCTCCACGAGCAGATAGACAAGTGGTGGCGTTCCCAACATGGAGTTGGTCATATTCAAATTGTCTGGCACATCGGCTTGGTAAATATGGCTCCAGATATGCCATTTCTTCGTGACGGTATACTAGATGAGAAGGCCGGATCCTCTGCAACCATTGAAAGGTTACATCGTCTAACCTGTTTCCCATATCTCCGTCCATCATATTTAAGGGCATACTCTCATAGCCCTGTGGTGGAGGGACACATTGGATAGACCAATGTGATGCCCGATTCAAGACATTTCTGCATTCTGGAAGGGTGTGAACTTTCCAGAACGTCTCTCCAGAGTACCTCTCCAGAAAAAGACTGCTACTTCCTCCTGCCCCTGGAGGTATCAAACCATCATGATGAAGGAGAAGCCAACCATAAAGATACGTGAAGGACATCTCTATCCTTGGGAATTCTTCAGTCATCATCCTCTGAGTAGACAGCATGTTGGTGACAAAATTCCGAAGACCCGCATTCAGTCTACAGGTCATCGCCGATAATAAATCCAGCTTGTAACCATACACAAGGCGTACCGCTGCAAAGATGACGCCTCTGTGTATCCTGTCCAAGGAGCTGGAGCCAGGAACGATGAATCTTCTTAACCACAGGAATAGGAATCCGGCCAAATGACCGTTCTTCGACAGACTCTTTCCACTCTGTCTTACATAAGAGCTGAAAGTGGTGCCAGCTTTGAACTCGTACCAGTCTTCAGTAATAGTGAAATCCTTGCAATCATATTTCTCCAGCAGATAAACGATTTCACCTTCAGAGAGAGGTTTGAAGTTGCTGATCTGGTACCATCTCTTCTCGTTTATTTTCTTATCATCCTTTTCACGGTTCATGAAAAGGTAGGACATCCACTTCTGAATGTGGTTGCCAGCTTCATCCTTGGAACCCTTGTAATATAGAGTACATGTGCCAAAATGGCACATCATCTCTTCAAATAGATGTACCATCTCTGGGTTCTTCTCTGACAGAAAGTTCAGCTCTTCTGTCATAGGAACATATTCCTCATACGGCAGCGAGCCTGAAGGCAGGTGTGAGATGTATTCCATCTCATGAAGGGCGAAGCCCATCTCTCCTTTTGGAGTCATAAAGGTTCCCGTCCTATGGTTGTACCTCTCAACCAAAGCCAGGAACAGAAAAGGGTTAGGCTTGAAGCCGTAGGACGAATTGACGACGGCATCATAGAGATTTATCTTCTTCAGCTCGGTTTCAAAATTCTCCAAAGCCCAGTGGACTAAAGTCTTCCATCTCACATTCTCCTGATTCATTAGACCGTTCATCCTCGGCGTCGAATCGGTCGGATAGAATGCATTCTTGTTGGACATGAATTCGTTTATGAAAATGGGCATCCTGAACGGCATCAATATGGCTGAGTCTTCAGGTGGTATGCATCCAGGCTTCAAACCCCGAAACACTGATACATGGTCTTCTGGGGCACTGAAAAATCCCTCTTTCCTATAAATAATACGGCTTGCCTTCGCCTGCTGATATTCTGTCAAATACCAGGACATCTTTCTCGGGTAGCTGGCATGCATAAGTCTCATAATTGACAAACCCCTGGAAACCTTTGGCCAGTACATGGATTGTTTCACATCCCCTTCGAAGTAGAAGCACACCTTCTCTCTTATGCCCTTCGGCTGAGATTTCTGTGCTATGGCATCTCCAAACAAGAATGCTGGTTTCTTGTGGGATACCAGATCCAGACTCTGAAAGGGTTGTCCATTCATTAAGCAGAGTAAAGTGGTATGATCTTGATTGGCCAATAATGATAGTCTTGCTTCAGGAAGATCAAATTGAGGAAATTGTACATGAGATAGATCATGCTTAAATGAGAAACTCAAACACCCTTCATATTCTGCTTCTTCGCTTCGGATGTTCACTATAGAAAATGACAGAAGACAAAGTCAGATATATCTATGTCTATGCGTGTATTACAGTATTTGAAAGAAATTTCAAAAGTCACGCAGATTCTATATGGATATACTACCATGACATGCTGAGTGATTTATTCACGCGGATGATTAATTCACGCAAAGTCCAGACAGATTAAGATGAAAGTCACGCATCATTGCCAGAATCACATTTAAGTGAAAATGACAAAAATACGCTGACAGATCAAGACTAATCTATCCAGAAGATGACTCTCAGAAGACTGCATGAATAATTCAACATTGACATCTCTGCTAACATGTGAAAAATCACGCAGAATCATCAGAAGTCTGCGTGAATAATTCAACATGTGATATTTCTGCCAACATGAAAGGTCACGCAGAGTCATGAAAGCCATGCTCCTTTGCGTGAAACACAGAGCTTCGTAAACACGAAGATGTGAAGTATGGCCGACCCTAAAGAGGGGGCATACTTTATTAAATATCCTTTGCCCTAAGAAGGGGGGATATATTTCTGAAGTTTATTATCTTAAGATCCTAAAAAAATTCTATGTGGAGTTCATCTTCATCGTCTTCGACAGTTCGTGTTCTCCCATCACTTACGATGCATAGGAGCTTGCGGGACTTCTTGTCGAGGAAGTCTGTCAGTTGTGGCACGCGACGAAGTCGCAGGGGCTTTCTCCTTGGCTTGAGCATCAGCTTTTTTGGGAGCCATTGCTGCTGAAAAAGGAGAATAAGAAGTCGGAGAGGAAGGAGTTCGTCGGAGAAGATGAAGTTCTCTTCTGTGGGTTCTCTCTTTCAAATGCAAGTAAAGACAGAAAGAAGTAATCTATGGCTTATTTATAGGCTTATGAAGAATTCCAAACGGCCCATCATGATTTGCTTCGATTTAGGAGATTGATACGGGATCTTAACTGCACAGAATCCTAACAGTCCAATCATCCAGGAATAAATATCTCTTTAAAGTCATCTCAGCGTGATTGAGTTCATTTTATCACCTTGATTTCAAAGTATTTCGAAATAATTCATCATTTTTCGAAAACTTTGAAGGGGGTTTTGTAGGCCTCAAAAATGAAAGTCACGCTGAGTTGATCAGAACAAGGTCCAAAAGTCACGCTGAGTTGATCAGGACAATATTTACAAATCACGCTGAAGAGACAGCTCATCATTTGTCAGAGAGTCATTATGACTGACAGCACGACAGTCGAAGAATGTCTCCTCGTATGCCACGTATGCACAGAACTCGAGAGATCACAGCCGACTATTGCATGATTTTCGAAATCTTCTTCAGCAAGACTCAGCCTTCGTCAAGTTGGCATACCAAAAGAGCTTCTTGTCATTTAATGCGACTGACAAAGCAATCACTGTCAGAGATTTTGTGTCAGTCGAGGCACACCAAATCGAGACAGCTGGCAGTCTTATCTCAAGTCTGCGTGTATTGTGAGATCTTCATCTCAAGTTTGCGTGGATTCTGAAGTTTTCTTTCTCAAGTCTGCGTGGATTTTAAAGCTTTTTGCCTCGAGTCTGCGTGGATCCTGAAGCTTCCTGCCCCAAGTTCGCGTGGATTTTGAAGCTTTCTCCTCCGAGTCTGCATGGATTTTGTCTTCAACAAAGTCTGCATGGATTTTATCAAATTGGAGTACGTGGCAGCCATGCCACTGATCTCTCGCCTGCGTGTCCTGTAACTTGTACACGACTCATGCATGATCGCCATGTGTCCAACAGTTACAGGCCACGTCCAGTAACTTCTCACAACCTTGCGTATGTTAAATCCTGCGTGATTTTCAACTAAGCACAGGCTGTGAAGACAGTTATCCTTTCAGTTTTATTATTGAATCTATAAATAGAGTTCTTTTTCTCATTCATTGTACAGATACATAGTTATCTACTGTCAAAATTTTGAGAGCTTTTCTTCTTCGCATAGTCCAAGGGATAAAGTGATAGTCTTCTAGATCAGATTCTCACAGTTGTAATTTTCCCAGAAACACAATAAATAAAGAGAATTTATTTATGGAAAACAATTTCGTTTGAGGTATACTCTCCGTCAAGATCAGATCTAAGGATCTTAATCCGTTTCTCTAATTGGTTTTCAGCTTCTAATTTGTAAACCTTGAATCTATCTAGAACTTCATCTTTGGTTTTGAGAAGGTAGGTATAGCAATACTTTGAACAATCATCTATAAATGTGACAAAGTATTTCCTATCGCCTCGAGTCAAAACCCTATTTGAATCATAAACATCACTATGAACTAGTTCTAGAAGATCAGAATTCCTTTCTACGGATTTGAAAGGTAGTCTAGAAAGTTTGGCTTGAACACAAATCTCACACTTGTCTTTATTATCTACAGGAGACTTGAGAATAAGATTTAGGTTCATCATCCTTCTAAGGGAACCAAGGTTCACATGACCTAGTCTACCATGCCAAACATTAGAAGATTCTACATTGAAAATAATAGGAAAAGGATCCAACATTTTATTTACAGTACTGAGAATAAACAGACCATCCTTTACAAATCCTTTACCAACAAAGGACTCATTCTTAGAAAATATAACTTTATTGGCTTCCATTACAATCTTGTAACCAGATGCTACAAGAAGGGAACCGCTAACTAAATTTCTCCTAACAGTCGGCACATGAAGAACATCATGAAGAGGCAAAAAATTTCCTGATGTCATCTTCAGATCTATTCTTCCTCTTTCTACAATTTGTGCCGTAGAGCCATCTCCTAGGGTTATGCCTCCTCCACATGATTTCTGATAGTTTGAAAAAACAGGAGCGATCAAATAAAACATGAACATTAGCTCCATAATCCAACCATCGGTCATCAGAATGGTAAGAAATATTAACTAAAGGTTGGTAAGTCACAGACCTGAAGGAACCAGAAGACCCATTCAGAATCATGTTGGCTTCTGGTTTGGCTGGACCTTTCCCCTATAGGAAGTCTTGATTGGTTCCTTCTTCCTTTGGAAACAGTTGGTGGCCGTGTGGTTTGTTCTACCACACACAAAACAAAATCTTTCTTGATCCTGAGTCTGACCAAAGTTTCTAGGTTTTTGGGGTTGCTGGTTTGACGATTCTGGTGGTTCTGGTGATGAGGCTGAACAATATTCTTCTTCTTGAAGATATTCTTCTTGGGTTTATGAGGATTATTAGGCTTAGGTTTGCTTTGTGATGACTCTACTAGGTTTACCTTAGCCTTAGTCTCAGTCTTGGAGTTAGACCTTAGCCTAAGTTGTTCTTCAACTCTAATTTGCTTCAGTACTTGGGCAAAAGTAAGGTCACCTTGGGTACGATAGAGGTCCTTTTTTTACATCAGACCAAGAGGGAGGGAGCTTTTCTACCAAGCAAGCTATCTTATGTTCAGCTGAAAAGGTTGTACCTTTAGCTTGAATGTGCCTCACATATTTTTGGAATTCATAGATTTGTTCATTCATAGGTTTGTCATCTACCATGAATACTTATTAAATGCTGAAGAAGTGAATCTTTCAATCCCAGCATCATCACAACTGTCACGCCCCGACTCATCGAATCGGTCGCCATCGCCTTGACTTGATATAAATCGATCCCTACGGGTCGAGACGTGATGCCGTGCAAGTCTTTATTGGACTTGCACAAGGCAAGGATGTGCAATTAGAAATTTTTTTTGTCTCGACGCGTTGAAATTAAACAGTACAGAGAGTTGAAAACATAGCATAGGAAGAAATTTAGCTTTTCATTTATAAACTTGCAAAGTATGTACAAGGTCATTTTTACATTACATATGCCGTTGCGGCTACAACTTGAAACACACAAAAGAAAACTCTCGACAAGCTTGTCCTGAAATAATCTTTGTCGTTCCATACATTCATGCCCCTTTATACATTTGAACAAAGCCTTCGATTTGAGTTGGGCTTCAAAATACTTCAAAATAGGAGAGCTTCGTGCCGCCTCCCGTTCTTTAGCTTCAGGTCTAGTCTCGAGCTCCCACAGCGTGCTCGTTACCTGGGGAGTTGGGGGTTAGCACACTTGCTAGTGGATAGGACAAACCCACTCGTCTAAACCGACACTGCTTATTAAGGATTCTAGCATACGAAGTGATCTTTCTATTTAGAACTATATAAATTACAATTTATTTCGAAGGCACATCTTATAAGATAACGCATAACAAATTTACACGCATTCTTACCACGGCCGTGCTCCTTTCCTGCACAAGATATACATGATACTTACCACCTGCACAAGACAATAGGTGAGCATGCAATCTATCCTATATGCGATCATTGGTGATATCGACACCATGAAGGATGATTACGTAGCCTTGCGACGCGCCCTCCAGTCCAGGTAGCGAGCCTAACTGGAGGTCTCGCAATGCCTCGTGCCAAAGCACGATTTCCATAATTTTCTCCTAGGCCGATTCGGTCCCAGGGCCCCGGGTACCGTCTCGAGGAAAGCTCACCTTGTGCACAAGTCGTCCTTGACCATGCGAATGTATGAACAGTTTAATATGTATGAAGTAAATTGCATAGCGTAACCAATATCGAATCACATAATCATTCCTACTCGTGCAAGGGTCCTTTTCCCCGAAATCGTACGTTCTGATTTAGCATTCCGTAGGCACCAAATTCTCCGAGGCATGATGTACCGCCACCAAGGTTTTCATCGTTGTGTTTTGCATGGCATGAAATATATTCTATCTCTTTCTTATAACTTTATCTTTTTCCTACTTAGTGTGAACTTATAGATTTGGAGTTAACTTCTCTAGGTTGATATATTATCCCAAGCTCTTGATCTTAGTGGCAAGCATACATCCCGTTAGCATCATCGATTTGAACGTTGAACTTTAAGAATTTAGTTGGCGGGAAGGAGTAGAAAAGAAGGCCGAAGAACCACCCACCTAAGGAGATTGTACCGAGAGTAGGAGAACGCTTCGCGACGGTCAAGTGTCAGTTACACGAACTCCTGCAATGGCACGAGCATCGAATTAGAACCCTTCCTTCAATCCTTCCTTCAAAATTCCCAAAGACGCATTCAGAAATCGACGCGAAAGCACACTATCAAATCCACGCAACAATTCGTTCAGAAAGCCAAGAAAACCAATAAAACCAAAGGCAGACGGGTTGCGTCGCTCTCTTTAGAGTTCCTTCGCCAAGATGTCGCCTACCGCATCTAGGACTTATTCCAACAGTAGTCGATCCATTAGTTGGAACGGTACTCATATCACTCGTCCAAATTGATTTTATTGATGCCATGGTTTTTGTATATCAAACTCGTCGCCGAGTCAGACTAGCCATCTATGTTCCCGACCATGTCTGACTTGGCACGAGCCTATTACATAGTGCTTCGTCCCAACGGGAGCGGGGCACTACAACAACCATATTCATCTTCTAAAGCATCCCAAAGTTCTTTGGCGCTTTTATATTCAAAGAATATATCATAAAGTGAATCAGATAAAGCGCTTAGAATTCGATGGAAGCAGTGAAAGTCTATTTCCTTAGGGTTTTAGGTTTGGAGGAACTGGAGGGTTTGGACATTCCTATGTCAGACTCAGTGTCGTCAGAATCATTTATGATGGGTGTGGAACCATCAATGGCTAAAATCAGTTCTAAAGTGGTGAGCCAGAAATTTATTTGATACTGCCACCTCTTGAAGTGGGTGCCATCAAACTTGGCTGGCTTAGCAGTCGAAGTCTCGTCTTTAATAGACATGATTTCTAAGGTCTGAAAATAAAATAAAATATTTACTCAATAAGATGGATTAAGCTAAAACTTAACAATTTAAATGATTTTAATAGACCTTTAAAAATTAAGTTGTTCAAGTTTTGATAAGGTTGGGTTAGCTGTAGGGGCCGGATCCCAGCAAGCGGAGGTTCACTAGGAACACTTAAGAACCGATCGCTTAGACGATTTACGTCTTTTTGACAGAAGGGCCCTTTCGGCTTGTTCCCAAACAAATCTCTACTTTAGAACTTTAAAATTAAATAAATTTTACTAAATCAATTAATTGTTTACTTTAGCCTAAATTTAAATATTGAGTAAAGAAAACTAGAATTGACAAGTATAGCAGTCTTAACACAAGCTTACAAAACTAGTTTGTAGCAGAAATTTAAGTTTTTGAACTAAGCAAACGTTGCCAGTAGTTAAACTAACAACACACAAAAGTATTTGCTAATAGTTTTCTAATTAATGTCTAACCAATAATAGTTTGTTTAAGAAACAGATAGTCAATATAACAGAGAATTAATGTGACAGTGTAGGAAGAAATGTTCCAACGTTTTAGTGCTTAATATTAACAAAAGTATATGTTTCTACAGAAGGTTTAGCCAAAGCATATGAACTCAGATATGTTTGTAAAAAGTGAACGACCAACTGTAGATATTAATTAATAAAAGTATGTGACAGTGCTGGCACAAGTAGACTGTAGTGTGATTAACAATATTAATTCACAATATTAACAAAATTATTAAATTTAAATTCTCAACTCTTAGATTGTTGGAAATTATTCCAAAAAATCTGCAAACAAAATAAAATAAAGTAAATGTTACCGGCCTACGGAAAAGTCGCGCACGAAGCACTGTCCTAAGAGTTGATTCGGGTCTATGTGCAGACTTGTTCCGAATGCTCCTAGTGGTAAAACTTCCGCTCTACCGGTATCTTCTCGTGCACACAACTCGAAAAGAGCGACTCCGAACTTAGCTTTTGCCCAAATATGCAAGACTGAAATTTGTTGTTTGAATGTGAGGAGTAGAAAGAGAGAGAGCTTTGTAGGAAATTCACTACGAAAGATGGTAAAGTTGTATTTTGAGAAGAAGAAATAGACACTATATTTATAGCAATCAAGCCCACCCAAATAGCTATTAATAGCTACATACGAATGGTGCTCCATTAGAAAGCCCAAAGTTTAAGGAGCAAAATAATAGGACAAAGAAGACTTGGTTTTTGTATTGGCCTAATCAAACCTATACATCAATCCGACAGAATAGCCAAGGAAAGACTTGGTTTTTTCAACAAAGAATGCAACAGTTTTGCGTGACGGCCAGCCATTGATTCTCTGTTAATGTGAATCCATTCTGGACCGGAAGGTCAATGTCGACGTGCCGTATGACCAGAATCAGCTTCGTGGCGATCAAAATAGCAGCTCCATTAAAATTTGTATCCAAAATGATATTTGGCCTGCTGCCTTTGCCTATTGGACGTGATCGCCAGCTATGTGTCCAAATCCCATAAATCTCCTCCATATTTGGTTGGCCCGCTGCTCTTAGCCTTCCAATGGGAAGGCACCATGTGTACCATGGTCCACGGTTCGAAATTGAGGTCCTCGTAGCTTGGTCGCATTTTTATTGGCCATTATAAGAGTAACGGGAAGATTGCATATTATATTTGGAAGACATGAAAGGCGGTAAGGTGTTCATGCATGCATGCATGCATGCATGCATGAACACCTTACCGCCTTTCATGCATGCATGCATGAACACCTTACCGCCTTTCATGTCTTCCAAATATAATATGCACACCTTACCGCCTTTCATGTCTTCCATTTTTAATCTTCAACTGTACGTATTGTTTGTACGAACCCAAAGTCCAAGAACATTGGAGTGATGAAATTACTATTTGATGAGAAAAATGATGTTTATGTCCAAGTAGTAAAAATCAAACGTAACATTACATGTACTTTGCACGTATTTCAATTAGAATATCATAAGGTCGAATATCGTCTTTTCCAGGTGACTATTCACGTGTGTGCAATGTTGTAAAAATCGGACCGGATCGATGGTTGGACCGGGTCCGACCGGTTTATACAAAAATTCAGTCATGTTCGATTAAAATCGGGGCTTTTAAAGAACCGTCGATTTTTGTGAAAATCGGGTTCAACCGGTGAACCGGTTGAACCGGTTCACAATTGAACCGACCAATTTTGGTACTTTTTTTAAGAAAAACTTTTTTTAAATTTATCATGTAAAATTTAGACCATTTGATTCTTGGTTTGGTTTTGGTCGACCTTATAGTTGTAAGATTAAACCAAATCAACATACTTATGACCAAACCAAACTAAACCAAGAAGTAAATATGGATATCTTACATATTTGAACCAAACTAAACCAAGTCTACTTGAACCTCGGTTGAACTCCGGTTGAATCCCGGTCCGACCTATATATACCAAAAAAATTCGGTTCGATAATCGGGCCGGTTTTTAAAACATTACGTGTGTGTGCTTCCTTTTTACAATGTCAAGGGATTCAAAATACGATTTTTTTTTTCTATATATTGAAAATAATAACCTTTGGAAGATGGTACGTAAGGACAGAAAAATTTATTACCATTGAAAAATAAAGGGTTGTATAGAAAGTGGAGACTTCATAGCATGCAAACTTTATTATTTTGACTCTTAAACATAAATGACATGCAAGTTGACATAATAACATCATGTTTATAAAATACACAAGGGTATTTTAGAAATTCACCACAAAGTTTTTCTATTATATAGTAGAATAAATAATTATTTATGCATAAAAAGATAATTAACACACCCACTAATTTGAATTTACAAAATAATCGTGTAACCTCTTCCACTCTCTTTCAATAAGACTAGTGTCATGGCACACGCGATGCGTGTGCAAACATTTTACAAATATTGATATTATTTTATGTAGCAAAGATAACATAAAATCAAACTTATTAAAAAACAATATTATATTTTAGTAGGATATTTTTTATGTTAGAAATGTTGATAACATCTTATATATTTAAGAAAGAAAACATTCAACTAGACTTACTGAACAAAAATATTCACTTTTAATATATAGGAAATCACCCAGTTGACAAAAATAATTATAGTGAATATTATTTGTCACCATCTTCTTCGACAGCATTTTCATCTGCAGAAATTTCTCTAGCATCGATATATAGGAGACATGGGCTGTTACAGCTGATGAAGAAATTTCTCTCCTATTTAAGTGTGATCCAGGCTAACACAAGCTAGAGAAATTAGAAGATGATAGGAGAAATAAGTTCAGAGAGAAACAAAAGAGAAAAAATTCTCCAGCTTAGAGCGCTTTTGATTCACTAGCCTGTGAGTCTAGTAGCACGTAAGTGCTTCTCCACGAAGATAATGTGACAAAAGAACGTTCTAGAAGTTCTTCCGAACTTGCAGGTTTGTGTGAGCGAATCGACGTAGAAGTCGAATCTCTCTGCGAGCAATGGTAATTTTCTTCATCCCATCAAACGATATACAACATTTTCTACTGCTTGCTTTTCAGCTGATTCTTTTTTTTATTAACAGCCTTGCTGCATTTGTATCAATATTTTTACCGTTGTCTAAATTTTGTTGTCTTATTATTTCTTGGAGAAAATTCTTTGGATGGCCTAAAACGAACTCAAGCGTGGGAAAATGATGTGTTTTAATGGCATATATACGCATCGGGCACACTCACAATGATCCTTGTAAATATCTTGGTGTCGGACCAAATTCTCTGATCCGACATCAAGATATAAGTGTGATCGACGACAGATATACAAGTGAAATATAGTAAAACTTTGATACAGAAGGAGGTATCAAATTTTTGATACCTCCTTTATATGACAAGTGGGCCCATCTACTAACTTTATGTCCACACGTTTTACGAAATGAGAGGTGGGCCCACTTGTCATACAAAGAAGGTATACCTCCTTCTGTATCAAAGTTTTCTCCAGTGAAATAGGACTCGAGCAAAAGGATGTAATAATATTTTGCCTATCACCAATTTTGCCTAGCACCGAACCTTGCAAGTTCAACATATTAAAAGCTTTAACCTGTACCGTAACATGGCATGCCCTCGATCCGTTCTCTCCAACTTCATATGACATTGAGATTTGAATGAATGTACGGAATTTCTAGCCAC
Organism: Iris pallida; assembly: GCA_029216955.1. Lineage (NCBI taxonomy): Eukaryota > Viridiplantae > Streptophyta > Magnoliopsida > Asparagales > Iridaceae > Iris > Iris pallida. The sequence goes on from JANAVB010018993.1 coordinate 7,351,048, forward strand.
CGCGGACAAGTTAAAAAATATGTGACCAAGTCTTAGTTTCACATATTGGAGTAGATACTTTGCTCCAATTACCAAAGGAATTAATACAATGGTCATGCATAACATTGATGATCAGCATGACAATTTAGACCATCTAATCTCTAAGTTTATGAGAAAAGACGCCTTTAATTTATCAGGTACATGCAAAATATCTACACGCGGGAATGCAGTCGGATTTAACCTTCGCATTCATTGTGCTAGTTATAGTTAAGGATACTACTAAATAGAGCAGATATTGTTCCGTCATGAACCTTGTTAGCAATTCGGCAAACGGAAAAATTCGGGACGGCAAAAGTACGAATATAAATCGACTCAGTGCAAATAAAATACGTTCAAAAATTCGGTCAAATGTTCGAAAAATAAAAATATTGAGGTTAGAAAGTTTACATTCTTAAATATATTGTCAAATTTGGTTAATTAAATAGGTTCCTAGCATGTTTATTGTACCAAATTTGTTAATAATTTTTATACATAACATGTTTAAAATTTCACATGTTTAAAATTTATGTACTGATTTGGATTTGTCAAAAGTATGCAAGTATTATACATTTATGAAAGATACGAAAAAATTTGCGTATAATACGAGTTTTATTCGGAAGATTGCTAACAAGGGTCGTGAATGGCATAAGAATACTACTATTTTCTGCTCTAGTCAAGACAGGATGAGGTTACGCGCGCTCTTCTCTTCAATATCAAGAACTATATATATACTTTGGCAAAGCACGAGCCCTGCCTTTGCCTCCTGGAACTCCTCCACTAACTGCACGCTGTCTCGGGGGATTTTATGGGATCGATCGACCGAGAGTGGCTTGCTCAATGAGGGAGAGTGGCTTCCATAAAATCCCCCAACTCTCCCTCATTGAGCAAGCCACTCTCGGTCGATCGATCCCAATGTGCTTGAACTCCTTGAAAAACTTGAGACATCCCCAACTCATCGTTGGCCAGAAGCTTTGAAATCAATTCTAAGCTGAGAAATATTCCCCATGTTGCTGCCAGCAATGCGTAGTTACATAGAACACAAATTCTCCGGCAAGCCAATAGAGTTGTTCTCAAGATGAGTCAATTCTGATCAGCTGAGGAAGGTGTGGGTACTCAGAAGGTTTCATTGCCAATGCATTCAAAGAAAGGTTCAAACCCCAGTTGACTGAAGATGATTCTTTCCCATAGAGAAGTACAGTGCTGTATCAACAAACCACTTGAACAAGCAGGAAATTGGTGCTTCTAATGACTTGAGGTGGTGTTCTGATTGAAACTAGAGAGACATTTTTAGCCTACTCTTTGCCAAAGGTGAGAAATCCATCACTTAATTTTTTTCTTCAACCCAACTGCACCCAGGCATCTTACAAACCCCCCGGTCCTTCATCGACTTCCTGACATCTTCGACGCTTTCCCACCTCCCTCCCTCTGCGTACATGTTGGACAGGAGCACAGCTCCGGCAGGCCCTCCCAGTTCCTTCGCCGCGATCTCGGCCATATCACTCCTTCCATGAACCCTGCAACCAGCGACGAACGCCCCAACAACGGAATCACGCACCGGGATCTTCTTAACCAACTCATAAGCTTCCTCCAGACGGCCGGCGTGGCACAACAGATCGACAATACACGCGTAATGCTCTCTGCCAGGCTCGACCTCGCTATCCTTCATCGACCCGAAAATCTCCAGACCTTTATCGACCAAACCTACATGGCGGCAGGCAGAGAGAAGGCAAGTGTACGTGACTTCGTCTAGCTACCCCGAAACCTTCTCTCCGCATCCTACCGAACAGCGCGATCGACTCCTCGACCTCCCCGTGCTTCCCATGGCAACCGATCATAGCGTTGTACGTCGTGGCATTCTTGACCTCCATCCGATCAAACACCCGTCTCGCATGACCGGGACTCCCGCACTTCGAGTAGACGTCGACGAGGGCAGTCTCGGTGAAGACATTTGCATGGAGCTCCGCTCTGTAGATCAATCCGTGCACCTCCTTGCCCTTCCGCAGAGAACCGATCTTCCCGCAGGCCGGAAGCAGCCCCGCGATGGTGACCGCATTGGGTCGAATTCCCGTCGCGATCATCTCACCGAGAAGGCCGAGCGCTTCGAAATTCCGACCGTTCCGGCTCAAGCCTGCCACCACAGCGTTCCACGAAACCAGGTCCGGCTCCAAACCCTCGTCCTTCATCTCTTTAAGCAACCTGAACGCGGAACCAAACTCGGGGTTTCGAGCGTAGCCGGCGATCATGGCGTTCCAGGTGAACCCGTTCGGTACGATGCCCGCACAATATTTCATCGACTCAAACAGGACCCATGCCTCCTCGAGATTGCCAGCACAAGAGTAACCACTGATCATGCACGTCCACGTAACGACACTTCTCTCGGGCATTTTATCAAACAGTCGGCGAGCAAGCTCCAGACCGACGCTGCCGCCGACGCCGCACTTGCAGTACATATCGATCAGGGCGTTTGCGACCGAGACGTCGGGTTCGAGTCCGCTGGCCGTCGCGACGCAATGCAGCTCCTTCCCTCTCTTGATGTCCAGCAGGCCGACGCAGGCCTTCAGCGCGTAAGCGAAGCTGCGTTCGTTGGGGCGGACTCCGGTGACGCCACGCAGCATCTGCGCGAAGGAGCGGAGGGCGCGCGAGTGGTCGCCTCGGAAAGCGGAGGCCAGGATGATCCAGTTCCACGCAAAGGCAGTGGGCTTGTGGAGTGCGCGGAAGAGGAGGGCCGAGGACTCTCCGTCGCCGCAGCTGGCGTAGAGTGCCACGAGCTTGGAGTAGAGAGGGCCTCGGTCGGGGTCGATCCCGGAGAGGAGCATTTGCGCGTGGAGCTGCTTGCCTCTCTGCAGCGCCTTCGCGGCGATGCAGCTGCGCAGCAGTGCGCTGAAGTGGCTGGGCAGTAGCGTTGCCATTCCGGGGACGGGGGTTTGAATATCTGAAATTTGCATGTGTCATCATGCACGCCGAGTGCTCGATGATGATAGGTACAAGCCTACTCGTGGAAATGTTCAATGAATCTTTATTGTAAATATTCCTTTGCTTTTCTAATAAATAGTTTTATTTAGGATTATCTATGCTGACACCTCCTATATTTTATGTTTATTACGTAAATCTCTTTCAATTTGAAAATAAATACACTAACATCCACTATATTTTGTGTTAAACACGCGGACCACCACTAAATTTTATGATTTATGTAAATAATTTTAGACTAACAATCCCTACTTTAAAAAAATATAAAAGACAGGGATGTCAGTGTATTTATTTTTAAGCTATAGGAGTTTCCCTTAGTAAATACAAAACAAAACATAGGTGGAGGCACTATATATAACCCTTTATCTACTAAAAGTGGGAATATTTTAGCAAATGCCCACATTTAAAATATTAAAACTAGTATATACCCTCACTTTTTTTTATAAAAAAAAACAAATTTTTTTATTCCTTTGTATGAAATAAATAATATTTTAAGATATACCTCTACTATTTAAGCAAAATTTTGGTTGATTCATAAAGAATGGAAATATTTGTTATTTTTTTTTTAAAATGAAGGTATATATTAGTTTCTATATTTTGAATGGAAACATTTGTTAGAATATTTCATAAAAGTAAGCCTTGTTGTTTACCTCTTCGTGAGCAAAACTCTCACTACGACATGTATATACGTGGATCAGTTTGTATACACCTTGACCATCTCCATCTCCCACTTAGCAGCACATTAGATCCGTATTCATTGACATGTACCATTGACAAAATTTACATATATAACATTATTCGGTTTTGGATCGATAATCGAACAAAATCGAAGATTCGGTTCGGTTCGGTTCGGTTCGGTTTGAAAAAAATTGGTTCGATTTCAGTTTTAAAAAATTTTATTCGACTTCGATTTTGAATTTCGGTCTAAGAATATATATTTTTTTTGTACATTTTGAAATTAATAATTTTATGTAGTTGTCTAAAAATTCAACTTTGATAATTTAATAACCAGTCCAACTTTGTGCCCAATTTTGGAATACAACAAATATTAGTATAAAAATATTTTTTTTATAATTTAATTACAATTTTAACTTTAGATTGGTTCATTGAACAATATAATAATCCAACCAAATAAACAAAATTGATTATCGGTTCTATTTCAGTTATGGATAATTTCGATTCGATTACGAATTCGGATTTTTAGAAGTTCGGTCTACTCAGTTTTGACTATTTCGGTTCGATTGAAACCGAATAAACCATCCCTAATGTCTAGCCCTAACTTAACAATTCAATTGCAGCAATACAGTCAACATCCAAACACCAGACGTAAATCACTCAAATAGGCTGAATTTTTGGAATAAATTTAGGAAACTCTGTCGAATTATCGAATTTACAAAGGAAACTCTGCCGAATTTATGGCATAAATTTTTAAAACATAGTAACTATTAGCTAGCCCAGATTATTCCAAAATTTGGCTCCGGCCTTGCACATAATCACTACAAGACATTCGGGTTTGCGTGATAATTAATTTGTGACAAGTGTAAAATTTGTCACTGAAAGGATTATTTCTGTGACAAGTAAATTTTGTTGTCACTCATAATTTGATTCTCTGACAACAGTCGCGTATCGTCACACAGTTAAATTATTCAGTGACTATATTTTTATTGGTCGTCACAAAATGTTGTCACTGAAATAAAATTTTAATTTTTGACTTATGTCAAAGGCAAGTTTTATGTGACAAATAAAATACATGTCACTTATGGTATATTATGTGACATCCTTAAAGAATTGCAACAACAAGTTCTATGTGACAAGTAAAAATATTTGTTATTTAAGGTGTATTATATGACAAGTGAAAATTATTGTCACTTAAGTTGTATTCTGTGACTTTTTTTTTAAAGAATTGTAACAACAAGTTCTTTTTGACAAGTGATATACTTATCACTTAAGCTATATTATGTGACAAGTAAAAACCTTTGTCACTTAAAGTGTATTTTGTGACTTCGTCATAGAATTGTAACAGTAAGTTTATGTGACAAGTGAAATACTTGTCATTTAAGGTATATTCTGTGACTTCCTTGAAGAATTGTAACAATAAATTTGTCACTTAAGGTGTATTATGTCACTTAAGAAAAATTCTGACGGAATTCATATATATTATTATTATTTCTTTAACAAACTAATGGTTGTGGTTTAATGGTAGGATGTTTGATTCTGGAGTAAAAGGTTGCTTCTTCGAATCATATAGGATCAAAATTCATATATTTATTTTTATTTACAATAACATGCTATTTGTGACTATATCGTGCGTCACTTATAACATTTATTGTGACGATATATGTCGTCACGAAAAGAATACTATCAGTGACAAGATCTGCTTTTAGCTATGGAGGTATATGTAACGGAAGTTAGTCGTCACTGTACTAGTCACAGAAGATATGTTATGACAAGTTTTACAACTTCTGTGACATGCTCTTATATCTTAACATCGTATGAATCTTGGTCGGGCCAACAGACCAGTTTTGAAAAATCTTCCATCTTCTTCTCGAGAAATCTTGATGTTCATACAAAACAAATTTTTCTCGACATCCTAAAATGTCAAATTAATGGGTGATACTAATAAATATCTGGGACACAAACTCCTTCTCCCCAAAAGTAGAGTCTTGACCCATACTAATCTCATTGATTCTTGCAAAGCTACATTATCGAGTTGGAAAGGTAAATATTTATCTCATGCGGGAAGGACAACCCTCATCAAATCCACCTTATCTTCTCTTCCTGTCTATCACCTTTAATTCCTCTTACCCGATTCCAAAGAAAGTTACCAAAACTCTTCCATCTATCTATCGTAAATTCTGGTAGGGGGTGTTCAAGACAGTAAGAAGATGCACTTCAGAGCTTGGATTATCTTCACAAAGCCGAAGATCAATGGGGAATTGGGAATAAGATATCCTGAAATTAATTACCGACTTGGCACTTGAAAACTGCCTGACTTGGAACTTTGTCCCTCTTCCCAAACAATACCTTAAGGAAAGTGAACTAGAGTTGTTCGTATTGTCGGATTATATCTCGTTTCCAGTTGAGCACTCAAATAGAGGGTGATAATGGAGTTGGTAATTTAGTCCCACATCAGTTAGGAGGTGGGATCATGTGGTGTAGATAATTATGATTGGTTCAGGTCTTACACAAGAATTCAAACATGGGCCCAATTCAATATCATACATCATGGGCCAACTCCATTTTGGATCACACCACTTTTCCAACACGCATAACTAATTGACACAGATCCTTTCGTCCATTTTGATCTTTCAAATGTATGAGTTCAGTCTCGCCCATTTCAGGATAATGGGTATGAATGGGCGAGGAGGCTGAACTGATGCAAAATATCATGGTTCTTGTTTTTCACCATCTTAACTACAACCACTGTATTCAAAGTTCTTTCATTTGCAAGTTGCAACCAAAACGAAGCGAACGTACTAAACCCTACTTTTGAAGAATATTAGTGGCAGGTGAGTGAGTATAGAAAAGGAAGATGGTAACAAATTAAAAATGCTATACTAGAACTAGAGAGAGATTAATCTGAAGATACTAATTACAAATTAATAGAACCCAAACCAAGAACCAAGAGGGTGAAAAACAAGATGTGAAGTCTAAATTTAAAACCAAGGAATAGAAAATGGAAAGGTTAAGTGAAGACAAATCAAAGGGTTTGTGATAGTTCAATGAACTGGAATCAATTGAGCCGTATGAGAAAGCAAAATGTACAAAATATAGTTGTAACTATGCCAATCTCATTATAACCCAATGGACGGAAAAAATTGTAATACTAGAATTGCTAATATTGTCGAGAGAGGAATCATTAGGCATGTGGTCATGTAGAACTACATACATAACTACAAACCTAACAAGTAGTTCAAGACACTGACACAGCCATTAGATTGCATCATTCAAGATACTGTATATTGCAGTAATCATCAAATCATACCGCAACGATGCATCAACTACTGAGACAAACAAAAAGAAAAGCAACACTACCAAAATTTATCGATTTAGCGACGGCCTCATCCGTCGCTAAGACGACGGTAATAACTATTAGCGACCGATTGCCGACGGATATTGGCCAAAAATATCCGTCGGCAATCAGCTCGTCGCTAATAACCATCCGTCGCTAAGTTGTCGTCACATGACGGAATAGCGACGGATAGTCGACGTCACAATACGAAGCATTAGCGACGCATTTCTGACGGACTGTCGTCCACTTCAGCTTTTAAGTACTGAACTGTGTAGACAATACCGACGTGCATTTCCGTCGCTAATCCGTCGCAAAAGCGTATCAGATCGTATCATTTCGTCGCTAATCCGTCGATACCGTCGATATCAAGTGACGGATTAGCGACGGTTTTCTGACGGAAAAGCCGTCGACCAGCTTCTGGAAATTCATGTCATTTCCAGCAACTTAGCGACGGATAAGTCGTCGCTACGCCGTCGCAATATATCGACCGCATAGCGACGGATTAACCGTCGACCTTGTTCTGGAAATTCTTGTTATTTCCAGAATACGGGCGACGAATATGTCGTCGCTAGTCCGTCGAACAATAAATCATGCCGACGGATTGTCCGTCGACCATCCGTCGCTACCTGGGAATAATTTTCAAATATCCAGTTAGCGACGGCATAACCGTCGACAAGTAGTCGGAAACTGGAGACATCCGTCGCAAAACGGTCACAAGTCTGTCGCTAACTGAGAATATTTTGAAAAAAAAATTACTGCTTTTTAGCTGTTCGCAAAAATTTGCATAAACCAAACCAATATATAATGCACACCAATTATCCAACAATCACATAGACCAAATATATTATGCACACCAATTATCCAAGAATCACATAGACCAAAATATGCACATACGAATTTAATGCACACCAATTATCCAAGAATCATATAGACCAAACCAAATTAATATAAAATAGACATCAGTTATCCGGAAGAGTAACCTAATATCCATCGTTATAATCCGATCATTGCACAAATATTCCAAATTTTTCACAAATATTCCAAAACACATAGGAAAGAGTTGGCCAGTTACAGTAACCTAATATCCAATCCTGACGACCGATCATAGCACAATTATTCCAAAATTTTCACAAATATTCCAAAATACATAGGAAAATCGACTTTGGCCTCAACAAAGACCACAAGTCAGACGATGAATCCTCACAGCCAGGGATGATAGTTGCGTTGAGGCATGTACCATTCTATCAGCCACTTTGCATACGAAGGCTCAATCTGGTTGAGGTCTTCTGTAGGGATAGGAGGGTCGGTCCCGATGCTACTACTCTCTGACGGTGGCTCCTCCTTAGCTTCAAGCTTGGGAGCAATCTCTTTCCTGATGGTCATCGGTTCTTCCTTGACAGTCACCGGCTCTTGTTTGACGACGGAGACTTCCTCCGTGTCGACCTCCAAGGGTTTCTTGCCTCGACCCCTTCCTCGACTAGCAGCACCACCTCGACGAGTCCTAGGAGCCATCTTTCTGACAACAGAAATTTTCATATAGGGTAAAGAAATTTACTCAAGTTATAAAAGTTGTGACGTTGGTTTTTTGCGTTCATCATCATTAGAGGGAGCAGCACTCGAAAAGTTGTGACGTTGGTAGCATGCGAGAGTAAAAATCTGTATCACAAGACTAACAGAATTACTATGTAATCATGTACTCACCAATAACCGAATGTAACTGGAGTCGTTGGTACTATCGTGCAGTAATTTATGGATCCACAGAGATGCTAGATGTACTTAGTATCTAGTGTATCAGATTAGTATCGGTCTATCAGTTTGGTATAGGACGTATCATATTGGTATTGTCCTATATCCGATATGTACATGTATCGGCCAAATAGCTAGGATTCATATTGGTCTTATCGATTTGGTATCGATCATATCCGATAGGTATCGGCCGTGTTGGATTAGTATAGACTATTTCGGATTAGTATCGTGGAAGGTTTAGTAACAACTGTACTTGGATTTCTCTCTTCTCGAGCTAGAATACCATTGCAAGAGAATCACCAGATCGTGATTGGCCAGTTACAGTAACATACATACTTTATTTTCCATCAGGAAAAGCGAGATTGAAAAGGAAGTATGTATGTTCTGTAACTGGCCATCTACGCTCTCGTGACTCTCTTGCAATGGTAATCTAGCTCTAGAAGAGAGAAATCCAAGTACACTTGTTACTAAACCTTCAACGATACTAATCCGAAATGGTATATAATAATCCAACACGGCCGATACCTATCGAATATGACCGATACCAAATCGATAAGGCCAATATGACTTAGTGGCTATACGGCCGATACATATCGGATAGGACGATACCAATTCGCTAAGGCCAATACCAACCGATACGGTCCATACCAAAACGATAGATCGATACTAATCCGACACGGTCAATACTTATAAGTACCTACGGTCCAGGAGGTTGATCCGCTAGTACATCCATGTACGAACAACGAAGTAACGATCGATTTCAATTTGGATGTGAAAATCTGTATCGTAAGACAAACTAAACATAATCATTTCTATTTCACATGCTTAATTGTCAAGTATGGGAACGAATAGCTCAGAACACAACCCAAAATTCATTCTAGATGAACTCACATAATGTTTACAGTCTTGGTCTCAACTGTCTTCGATTCTATGATCCCATGTCTTAGGTTAAATAAATCACTAACCTCATCACGGTAAGTCTTGGTGTAGCACTCAAATGTGGGGCACCCGTAAATTCGCCGAGGTTTTAAATCATCGACATTGAGTTTTAAACCCTCACGTAGGCTTTCTGCTTCACTTCTAGGGTCGAGCAGCATCGTCTTGCAAGCTTCAGTCTCCAGATACTTAGTGTCAAGATTCTGGACGCTTTCGTAGAGCATGTCAACGCATCATAGCGTCAATTTACTCGGCAGGAAATTGACGCTAGGATGCGTTGACATGCTCTACGAAAGCGTCCAGAATCTTGACACTAAGTATCTGGAGACCGAAGCTTGCAAGAAGATGCTGCTCGACCCTAGAAGTGAAGCAGAAAGGCTACGTGAGGGTTTAAAACTCAATGTCGATGATTTAAAACCTCGACAAATTTACGGATGCCCCACATTTGAGTGCTACACCAAGACTCACCGTCTGTATAGTTCGGTTATTGGCGCTCGATGTCCCTGTGGTAAGGCAATGGATGAGGATATTGCGTGGGAGGGGGTTGCAGATGGAGGCAACAAGGATGGCGTGTTTGTGAAAGGAGGGAAAAGATACATAATCACAGACGATTTGCATGTAAGGCCATTCTATTCCATGGAGTCTGCGTTGTCTATTTTCCGAAAGCATGGGATCATAGAATCGAAGACAGTTGAGACCAAGACTGTAAACATTGGCCGCGATGAGGTTAGTGATTTATGTAACCAAATGTAGTAATCTTGTAATTTAAAGTTGGAAGAACATGCAAGTAGCCTTATATATAGTTGCTGCCTCACCAGTCGAATGACTTAATTGCCAAGTATCGGAACGAATGGCTCAGAACACAACCAAAGATTCATTCTAGCATACATTAGTGAGTTCATTTTGATTCTGTTACGTCCTTCAGATACTATATACGATAACAAAATAGATGATTCACACTAATGTATGCTAGAATGAATCTTGGCTTGTGTTCTGAGCCATCCGTTCTGATCAAGCATCTTCCTTCTCCTCTCCTCCACCATGGCTCTGAACCAATCTGCTCCTCCCTGCTTCACTTATTTTTATTTGACTCTCTCAGCCACATATGACATCCAGCTCAAGTGTAGAGTCAGGGGAGAAGAAGTGGGCAGGAAGATGAGGGGGAAGCAGCACAGCCTGCAGCATGACCCGGAGGAAGTACAGAGATTTTCTTCAACAGCCGTAGGAGAAATAGTTCTCCTACGGCTGTTGAAGAAAACCTATGTACTTCCTCCGGGTCATGCCGCCGGCTGTGCTGCTTCCCCCTCATCTTCCTGCCCACTTCTTCTCCTCCGACTGTACACTTGAGCTGGATGTCATATGTGGCTGAGAGAGTCAAATAAAAAGAAGGGAAATAGGGAGGAGCAGATTGGTTCAGAGCCATGGTGGAGGAGAGGAGAAGGAAGATGCTTGATCAGAACGGATGGCTCAGAACACAAGCCAAGATTCATTCTAGCATACATTAGTGTGAATCATCTATGTTCTTATCGTATATAGTATCTGAAGGACGTAACAGAATCAAGATGAACTCACTAATGTAATACTAAGACATCATCTACTACTATATAAGATATAGTGATAGGTTGTCGTATCATCATTGCCGAGGGATGAGGGTCGGAGGACAGGCAACTTTATCTACGGCTACATAGTTTCTGCCTCGCCAGTCGAATGGCTGCAGGGACTATGTCCTGATCACCATGTCGTATCGTAGACTAATGCAAATGGAGCTAAAAAAATATGCATAAACCAAACCAATTTATAATGCACACCAATTATCCAAGAATCACATAGACCAAATATGCACATACGAATTTAATGCACGCCAATTATCCAAGAATCATATAGACCAAACCAAATTAATATAAAATAGACATCAATTATCCTGAAGAACGTAACAGAATCAAGATGAACTCACATAATGTAATACTAAGACATCATCTACTACTATATAAGATATAGTGATAGGTTGTCGTATCATCATTGCCGAGGGATGAGGGTCGGAGGACAGGCAACTTTATCTACGGCTACATAGTTTCTGCCTCGCCAGTCGAATGGCTGCAGGGACTATGTCCTGATCACCATGTCGTACCGTAGATCAAATACAAATGGAGCTGGAGGCAAAATACAGAAACCAAAATACAGAATCAAATCCCTGGGACGGATGGCTCAGAATACAACCAACCGGAGAGGATACTCTGAGAGATCCATCTGAGTAGGACGTATACTCTGAGAGATCACCTTTATAAGAATGATATCAGTAGTGGGATTGAGTGCTGGAGGGGATATTATCAGAGTATACGTCCTACACAGATGGGTCTCTCACCGTTAGTATTTTTTTCTGACAGCATGGTGGATGTGCTCCGTCAACAGAGTCTGGCTCCGAGCCAAAACTTTGCCCCGGAGCTCAAGTGGACATCCTTCGTGTAGAGCTCGAGTGAGAGGTTTCTGACAACAAGGTGGTCTCCTTTGTCAAAGTATCCGTGCTCGTCCCACAACCAATGTGGGATGAGCACGAATACTTTGACAAATGAGACCACCATGCTGTCAGGAACCTCTCACTCGAGCTCTACACGAAGGATGTCTACTTGAGCTCCGGGGCAAAGTTTTGGTTCGGAGCAAGATTCTGTTGACGGAGCACATCCACCATGCTGTCAGAAAAAATTAGTAACGGTGGGAGACCAATCTGAGTAGGACGTATACTCTGATAATATCTCCTTCAGCACTCAATCTCACTACTGATATCATTCTTGTAATAGTGATCTCTCAGAGTATACGTCATACTGAGATGGATCTAATATTCTCTCTTTTTGGTTGTCGTATCATCATTGCCGAGGGATGAGGGTCGGAGGACAGTACAAATAGTCTAATACAAAAACAACTCAATAAGTAGTCCAATACAAATAGTCTAATACAAAAATAACCCAATACAAATAGTCCAATACAAATAAGTACTAATAGCTAATGAGAACCACGCTGCTCGCGCAAACGCTCAGTGATACGTTCACGCATCCACCTCGAAAAAGCGAGATTTTTGGCGCGAGGAGAGATGTCGTCCCTTACAAAGATTGCATGAAGAGAACTCTCGGTCTCACTAGCTACCGGTGCTGGATGAATAGAACTCCCGGTCTCACTAGCAACCGGTGCCACTTCCTCCTCAACTGTAGGAGGAGCCACCTCAGCATTCACTGTTTTCTTCAAACGATGTGCCGCTCCTCGGGTCATGGGTGCCATCTGGTAAGATCGATAGTCACAAATAATATAATTGTAACATAAGCAAGCTAACTAAATGAACCATCATGTAATTTGAGTACATTTTCGAAAGCCGATAAAGTATAAAAAATTTAATTTTTTGCCAAGTGTGAGAACGGATGGCTCAGAAGACAACCCAAGATTCATTCAAGCATACATTAGTGTGAATCATCTATGTTCTGTACATATGGTGTAGTATATATTCTTATCGTATCTAGTATCTGAAGAACGTAACAGAATCAAGATGAACTCACATAATGTAATACTAAGACATCATCTACTACTATATAAGATATAGTGATAGGTTGTCGTATCATCATTGCCGAGGGATGAGGGTCGGAAGACAGTCAACTTTATCTACGGCTACATAGTTTCTGCCTCGCCAGTCGAATGGCTGCAGAGACTATGTCCTGATCACCATGTCGTACCGTAGATCAAATGGAGCTGGAACTGGAGCCAAAATACAGTACTACTTCACCATGTCGTACCATTTTACTCTTTCTCTCTCCTCCCCCCCTCCGGCGCTCTCACTCTCTCCGGCGCTCTCACACTACTAATTCCTATGTGTTTTAAGTGTGAGAACGGATGGCTCAGAACACAACCCAAGATTCATTCCAGCATACATTAGTGTGAATCATCTATATTCTGTATACATATCGTGTAGTATATGTTAACCTTATCGTATCTAGTATCTGAAGGACGTACGTAACAGAATCAAGATGAACTCACTAATGTAATACTAAGACATCATCTACTACTATATAAGATATAGTGATGGGTTATCGTATCATCATTGCCGAGGGATGAGGGTCGTAGGACAGGCAACTTTATCTACGGCAACATAGTTTCTGCCTCGCCAGTCGAATGGCTGCAGGGAATATCCGTCACCATGTCGTACCGTAGATTAATGCAATTAATGGAGCTGAAAATATCCGTCGCTAACCGGTAACTAGTCCGTCGCTAACTGAGATTGTCACATACACATATGTATATCACAGCTAGATGTATAGATATATACATCTATACAGAAGCACACAACTGATAGAACTCGCACTGTCCCTGAGACAGTGAACATATACACCATGAATCCAAACCCCATATATATTCACATTTACTAATCCAAACACCACCAAACTAATGAAACACCCAATATGGATAACACATTATTTAGCCAATATATAAACTCAGATGAATTTGAGAAGCAAAGCCACCCGCCGCCCCCGACCAAAGCCCGCCGCCCCCGACCAAAGCCCGCCGCCCCAAGCCAGCCGCCCAGCCCCCGACGCCGCCGCCCCAAGCCCACCGCCCAGCCCCCGACCCAAGCCAGCCGCCCAGCCCCCGACGCCGCCGCCCCAAGCCCACCGCCCAGCCCCCGACCCAGGCCAGCCGCCCAGCCCCCGACGCCCCCGCCCCAAGCCAGCCGCCCAGCCCCCGATGCCGCCGCCCCAAGCCCACCGCCCAGACCCCGACCCAGGCAAGCCGCCCAGCCCCGACGCCCCACCCCGCCTCCCAGACCCCGACGCCCCCGCCCAAGCCCACCGTCCAGACCCCGACCCAAGCAAGCCGCCCAGCCCCCGACGCCCCAAAACCCAAGCCCGCCTCCCAGACCCCGACGCCCCGCCCCAAGCCCCCGCCCAGACCCCGACCCCAGCCCAAGCCCGCCCGCCCAGCCCCCGACCCAAGCCAGCCGCCAAGCCCCGGACGACCCAGCCCCAAGCGCGCCGCCCAGCCCCTATACGACACGCGAGAGAGAGAGAGAGAGAGAGAGAGAGAGAGAGAGAGGGGTTACCTTCGGTTGAGAGAGAGGAGAGGACGCCGACGACGACACCGAGCCGATCACCGAAGCCGACACCGACGAGAGAGAGAGAGGAGAGAGAGAGAGAGAGAGAGTGAATTGGGGGGAATGCGAAAAGTTTCCCCCGCCGTTTCATTTAAAGTCTGGAACGTATATATAGCGACGGACGAGCGACTGGTAAACATCCGTCGTCCGGTAGTCGCCCTTTTTGATAAGTGCCGACTGACTATCCGTCGCTAAGTCGTCGAAAATATGTCCCGCCAATTTCCTACACAATT
This sequence comes from Iris pallida, assembly GCA_029216955.1. Taxonomy (NCBI): domain Eukaryota; kingdom Viridiplantae; phylum Streptophyta; class Magnoliopsida; order Asparagales; family Iridaceae; genus Iris; species Iris pallida. The sequence goes on from JANAVB010018993.1 coordinate 7,366,091, forward strand.
CCCGCCAAATATACGACTGTGTTGCGACGACGGTAAATCCGTCGCTATATTACCGTCAATCTAGCGACGGCTGCGCGACTTTTCCTCCTCCTAAAATTAAAATAAAAATGGCAAAGGCTTGTAGTCGGAAATCAGTCGCTGAGCGGCCACGAAACCGTCGCTAATACCGACGAAAAAATTCCGTCGCTAAAAAGCCGTCGCTAAATGGGTGTATTTTGGTAGTGCAATAAACGTTTTATTCAACAAAGAGATATCGGAGCAATTTTATTCGCATTTCAATACATAAATTCCACCAATATTGGAATTTCAGATGGAAGAAAAAATGGGGACACCTGGAAGGGAGGAACCCGAATCAACAATAAAAATGTTGCCAGTCAGATACTGGGTCGAGTCGTGAATCAAGTATCGGATGAGCGACGTGAGAGCCGGATCCAATGTGCTATTAGCTTTTAGAGGGGTTATTTTCTCCCTCACATGGGTGAGCCATTTCTTCTCCATAAGACCTTTAGTTATCTCGGACTTGAACAATCCAGGTGCGACTGCGTTCACTCTAATGTTAAAGACGCCCAGCTCCAACGCCATGACCTGCAAAATTTAGAACTTAATTAATGACTGGGGTTTTTGTAGATCATATTGTTCAGGAATCAGACATCATCATGGATTCATGATATTTTCACAAACTAAAATGTGCATTTGGTTGTGCAAGATTACGTGCAGGCATGAACCTTGCATGGACTACATGTGCACGTCACTTGTACAAACTTACCAAATGGTTAACCAGGATATACGTCCAAAGTACTTCAATATGAACTAATCAAAGTCCCAACATCTATCCGATGTGGGAGTAAATATCGGAACTTCACAAGAAAAGTTGCATCCAAAATTACAAATACATGACTCGTTAGCTTATATTTCTAAAGATGGAGCTTCTAAATCCTTCTGTATGGCTTGCCAAACACTTCAGAGTTGTTATTAGTCATGCGTAAAATACAATTAAACAAAAAACAAAAAATCATAGACAATCATCTGTTTAATATCCATATGTTTATTTGAGCAAATGCTATAAATTAATCAGGTACCTACCACTCACATTTAACAACATGCAAACAAACATCAACAGATTTGTGAACAGGAAAACACTTTTGTGACTAGAAATTCTAGTGGACGATAATCAAGTAAAATCAGGTCACTCATAATGCATCTCCCAATGTACATGTACATGTACATGTACATGTACAGCAAGATGAGTTAGAAAGCATCTCAAGATAAATAAATATGCAATAAGGTTACAAGAAATTCTATGGTGTAACGATTGAATTGTTAGAAAAATTTACCTGAACTCCTATAAACAAAATACCAAGAGGTTAGAGTTATCGGTCTACCGGAGAAGTCATTCACGAAGCATTGCCCTAAGAGATTATTAGATGTCTATGTGCAGAATTTATCTCGAATACTCCTAGAGGTAATTAAAATTTTCTTGCTACCGATTTTCCGTTGCTGCACACAGCTCCGAGAGAAACGACCCGAACTTAGTTTTGCCCAGAAAATTGAAGGAGGGACAATTTGAAAGAATGGAAAGAAGAATGATGGTTTCTATATAGACAATTTTTTTTTTGGAATGAGCTTATTGAAGTTTCTAGGAGAAGAAGATGGTGTGAAGCTTTGATGGTGATAGGTTTGACATGGTTGTGTAAGAGCATCATTAGTAAGGCCCATCCCATTTTCTAGATTCTAGATTTAGAATGTAGGAGCTCATTTTGTAGAATAGTAAGTCTCATCCCTGGTTCCAATTTCTACAATTTCGGTTCCAACCCATCCATAGGTGCTAAGGGTTGGGCCTCCCAATTTCTAGATTCTAGATTGTAGAAACTCGTTTTGTAGAATAGTAAGTTCCAATTTGGAGGCCAATTTTCTAGATTTTTAACTTTATATTATTTTTTTCCTACATTAATTTTTGACCACACAATTTTTGGGACCGGAGCTCACTTTATCATTTCCTACTATTCTCATACAAACCCAACCCATTATACATTTACCTTTTTTTTGAAATTTTGGGCTCCAAATTGCATTGGAGAGTCCCAACTACTAATGATGCTCTAAGAACTGAACTACCATTTTTTTTCCTTCTCTTTTATTCCCCTTTTCCTGGTAACCAACGAGAATATATATATAGAGCTACACATGACCTCAAGATTTAAAGGATAAATAATGAAAATTGATGAAGAATAATAGACTAGACATTAGTTGTCCGTTGGAATAATTTCTAAGTCCAAAGATGAACACAAGCACTGCTAGCATCTGAATTTGTCGAACCATAGTACCTTGGTAATGGCATTGACACCTGCTTTTGATACATTGTAAGCACCTCCTCCAACAAAATGTACACGATCGAGACCAGTAATGGACGAAATATTGACCACGGAGCCTCTCAGTTTCGCATCCCTCATGAGTCTGCAGACATGCTTGGTTACCAACCATAGTCCAGTTAAATTGGTTGCCAGAACATTATGCCATTCCTCTTCGGGCCAATCTAATGGGGAATATACACCACCTGGGACAAGCACACTGTGGAGTCAACAGTTTTTAAAAATGTAAAAATACACATTAAATCTATATAAATAATTAGAAGACCAAAGAAAATATACCTATGTTGCTCTTCTTAAAAAAAAAATTCTCTTTAAAAAGTTAAATCTCTCCATTTAAAACAAACCTATCGCTATCTTAAAGAAAATAAGGCTTATCCATCTATTTATCTTTTAAATAGAAACATATTTATTTATCTTTAAAAAATAGATATAGATAAATTAATTTTTATTTTTTAAAATAGAGGTATATATCTTTGAAAATAAATATACCTTTAAAAAATTATATTTAAAAATATTATTTTTAATGTTAATCTTAATATTAATGTTAATTTTAATTTTAATATTATTTATGATGTTAATTTTTCAGTGTTAATGTCAATGTTATTTTAGTTTTAATTTTAATCTTATTTTGGTTTTATTTTGAGTTTTAATTTTAGTTTTAGTTTTTAACGTTAATGTTAATATTAATGTTAACATTAATTTTAATGATAATGTTAATATTTATTTAATGTTAAATTTAATTTTAGGGTTAATTTTAATGCCAATTTTTATTTTAATGTTAAAACTAAAATTAACATTAAAATGAATATTAACAGTATAAACTAAAATTTAAACTAACATTTAAATTTAGATTTAAATTTAAATTTAAACTAAAACTAAAATTAATATTAATATTAATATTTAAATTTAAATTAACATTAAAATTAATATTAATATTAGAATTAACATTAAAAGTAAAATATAATTTTTAAATGTATATTTATTTTTAAAGACATATATTCTCTTTCTCGTGGACCCAATTCGTGGACCCTTATAAGGTCGTGTATATACTTTATATATATATATATATATATATATATATATATATATATATATATATATATATATATATATATATATATATATATATATGTTAGATTATATTTGTAGGACCTAATGTAAATATGGCCCATAAGTCCAATAATGTAGCACTATATATATTGTAAACATACCCCATCAATAAGAACAAGGCATTATTATTTCCTACATGGTATCAGAGCCTCCCGAAAAATCCTAGCCATCATCTCACCAAAAAAAAAAAAACCTAGCCGAAATATTCCATCCGGCGCCGACCGCGGCCGACGCCCGCTCCCGCGCCCGACGACCGCTCCCTTCGACCAGCTGGATCTCCGAGCCGAAATATTCCATCCGGCGCCGACCGCGGCCGACGCCCACCCCCGCGCCTGACGACCGCTCCCTTCGACCAGCTGGATCTCCGAGCGCCTCTTGACCAGAACACGGTTCTCCTTAGAGGTCCGAAAAAACGCAAGGGAAGCTGTAAAACACTTTGGACCAGCACCTGGTGTTCCTCACAGCCACACTAAGCCTTATGTCCGATCAAAGGGAAGAAAGTTCGAGAACTCGGAGTGAAAACAAATTTCTTTTCTAGATAATTTTTTTGAAGTTTTGTTGGTACTTCATTATTTTTCATCAGTTTTGGTGGTGTTATTTTATGAGTGAATGTTAAGCGACAGTTGTTGTTGACCGCGCTGATCGCGCCTGGCGCCGACCGCACCTGACGCCCGACCGCGCCGACCGCAACGTCCGCTCTCCCGCGCCTGACCGCGCCGATCCGTTCGCGGCTTCCCGGCTCCGTCTGAGCCATCCGGCCTGAGCCGTCCGATCCGCCCGATCCGCGCCGATTCGTCGGATTCACCGATTCAGCGGCCGATTCGTCGGAGTTGTACAAAATTTTGTACACCGACATCCGCCGACCTCTACGCGCCAGATCCGGCGCCCCTGACCGCGGCCGATTCGCTGCCGACCCCGTCCATCAGCGGCGGATTCGTCGGAGTTGTACAAAATTTTGTACACCCGACATCCGCGATGGCAGATGATGCTGCGTCCAGCTACTCCATCGCAACTGGCGTGGCGGTGCACACAACCCAAATTATCCTAATCCGAAGGATCCATATTTTTTGAGTTCTGCTGATCAACCAAGAAATATCATTACTCCTATTATTTTTCTTGGACCGAACTATGCTGAGTGGTCTCGGTCGATACGTCTCTCCCTGATCTCTAGGCGAAAGATCACTTTTCTGGAAGGTACTGAAGTCAAACCTGTTAATGATGCTAGCAAATTGCTTGATTGGAGATGCGTACAAGCACTATTGGTTCAATGGGTTCTTAATACCATTGATCCGTCTCTGAAGTAATCTTTGCCGTACTTTGAGGAGGTTTATCCATTGTGGAACTTGTTGGAGAAAAGATTTGTTGTTAGCAATGGCACTCAGAAGCAACAAATTAAGGTAGCTTTGGCTGAGTGCAAACAAACGGCTTCGATGTCTGTGGAAACCTACTTTAAAAATTTGCAGTCTTTGTGGGATGAACAAGCTGCTTATTTTCCATTGCCTACTTGTACCTGTGGTGAACTTGCTGCAAAGTTACAGGCTATGAGGGATGAAGACCACTTTCAGGACTTTATGTATGGGTTGAATGCTGAGTTGTATGTTCATACCTGATCTAATCTTCTGGCTCAGGATCCTCAGCCAAGTTTAGATCGGACATACCAGGCAGTCCGTGAGGAGGAGAATATGCGAAAATCTCAGGTCCAATCCGCTACTGAGGAGGTGTTGGCGCTGGCTATCAAGACTTCACCTCATCTTTCTACTGCTTCTAATAGTAGAACATCAGATTCCAGGGACAAATCAGGTATGATCTGTACTCATTGCAAGAAAACAGGTCATGATGTTGCAACTTGCTTTGCCAAGATTGGATATCCAGAGTGGTGGAAGACTCGTTCTCGGCGTGAGGGCGGACGTGGTGTTGGTGGTGGGAGAGGCCCGGCACCACCGCAGAGACGTGATGGGGGACGTGGTGCTGGTGGCGCAGGGGTTGTTCATTATGTCGCCGCTGCTGGTCATGGTGTCCCTGCTGGTCTTGCTGGAAGTTCGGCGGATATGTTGCATGGAGGGTATCCTTCCCCACTCTCAGGTGAACAATGGCAGAAACTGATGAGCTTGCTGGGTAACGACAATCCTTCCAACCCTGGTCCTTCAAACTCTGATCGTCTGATGGGTAAGAATTCTTCTGTCACTTGAATATTCAATACTGGGGCTACTCTTCATGCGACAGGTTCTCGTGATTGTTTAGTTGATTGCTTTGATGGCCCTGTCTGTCCTGTGACTTTGCTTGATGGGAGCACTATTGAGGCTGTTCTAAGAGGAAAGTATTTTTGACTGCTTCATTGGTGTTGATGGATGTTCTTTACGTTCCGACATTGACTTGCAACTTGATCTTTGTCTCACAATTGATTGGTGCCAGAAATTGTGATATGTTATTTACTCCTGATTTGTGTTTTGTTCAGGACCGAAGTACGAGGATGGTGATTGAAGCAGGTGAACAAAGGGGTGGACTTTACTTCTTGGGGAAGGTTCCAGCTTCTTTGGCTTCGGTGATCCTGGCATGCAGAGAGAGTGATTCCGAGGTTTGGCATAGTAGACTGGGGCATCCTTCAGATAAAGTAATGCAGACTTTACCTTTTCTCTCTGGTAGTAGTGTGTTTTCTCATAAGGCTTGTGATATTTGTCATCAAGCTAAACAGACTCGTGATGCTTTTCCTGATAGTCGTAGTCGTGCTTTGAGATGCTTTGAACTTATACACTGTGATCTGTGGGGACCATATCGTATTCCGTCATCTAATGGGGCACGATATTTTTTGACTTTGGTGGATGATTTTTCTAGAGCTGTTTGGGTTATTTTGTTGGAGGATAAGTGTGCTGTCTATTCTATGTTTCTTAAATTCATTGCTATGGTGAAGCGTCAGTTTGGGGCCGATGTACGTCGTGTGCGGAGTGACAATGGCACTGAATTTAATTGTTTACGAGATTATTTTTCATCTTAAGGTATATTATTCCAAACATCCTGTGTTGGGACACCTCAACAGAATGGAATGGTGGAAAGAAAACATCGACATATTTTAAATGTAGCCAGGGCATTGAGATTTCAGGATTCTCTTTCTGTAGATTTTTGGGGAGAATGTGTTCTGAGTGCATGTTATCTGATAAATAGAACACCTTCTAGTATCTTGCATTTTAAGTCTCATTATGAAGTTTTATATGGTTCGGCTCCTTCATATGATCATCTACGTATTTTTGGTTGTCTGTGCTATGCGTATGATTTGAAATTCCGACATGATAAATTTGCTAGTAGGAGTAGAAAATGTATCTTTGTTGGGTATCCACTTGATAAAAAGGGATGGAAACTGTATGATTTGGAGACTGGTGAATTTTTTGTGTCCCATGATGTAACTTTTTATGAAAAAGAATTTCCTGGGTGTGGCTCTGCTAGTGAGATGTCTTCTGCGACACGCCATACATCTGTTGAGGTGCCGGGAGACGATATAGAGTCTTTTGGGATGGTGCCGGCTACGGTGGCTGAGGCAGGAGTGGTTGCTGGTGGCTCAGCACCGAGTGACGAGGATGCACAGGTAGCTGCAGAAGTATTGACAAGAGAGTCCGTTGGGGGTGATGCAGATATTACTAATGATACAGGGGATACAATGTTGCCAGAGGTGCCCGACGAGGTAGTATTGGGAAGAGGAATAAGAAAGAAATCACAGCCAGTACGATTACAGAATTTTGTGACGAATGCTGTTCGAAGTAAAAGTCCCCCTTCACCTCAGTTCATTTGTTCCCGTCACTTCCTCAGGTACTTCGTATCCTCTAACACAATTTCTAAGTTATGACATATTTACTGCTGGACACAGAGATTTTCTTGCAGCCATCACTGCAGGTGTTGAGCCTACTTCATATCGCCAGGCCTCGCGAGATTCAGGCTGGCGCGCGGCTATACAAACTGAAATACAGGCTCTGGAAGATAGTGGGACATGGAGTCTTGTCGATTTGCCTCCTGGGAAGAAAGCATTGGGAAGTCGATGGGTGTACAAAATCAAGTACAAATCCGACGGAAGTGTTGAGCGCTTAAAGGCACGGCTGGTTGTGTTCGGTAATCATCAGGTTGAGGGGATCGACTATTCGAAGACATTTGTCCCGGTAGCTAAGATGCCTACAGTTTGGGCGTTCTTGGCTGTTGCAGCTGTGAGAGGCTGGACTTTGCACCAGATGGATGTGCATAATTCTTTTCTTCATGGAGATCTGACAGAAGAAGTATATATGAAGTTGCCGTCAGGTTTTTCGCGTAGTGAACCCAATAAAACGTATCGCCTGCGTAAGTCTCTATATGGATTGAAACAGACACCACGTTGTTGGTTTGCTAAGCTTGCTGCTTCTCTGATATCCTATGGATTTATTCAATCTCATTTCGATTATTCCATTTTCTCTCTTTTTAAAGGGAAGGTAGATTTGCATGTTCTGATCTATGTGGATGATATGATTGTGTCTGGTAATGACTCAGGTGCTTTAGATGCTTTCAAAAAGTACCTTAGTTCTTGCTTTCACATGAAGGACCTTGGTGTGTTGAAGTACTTTCTTGGTATAGAGGTGGCTCGGAGTGCAGAAGGAATTTTCTTGTGTCAAAGGAAGTGTGCTTTGGATATTATTTCAGAATGCGGCTTGATGGGGTCTCGACCTGCTGGTTTTCCCATGGAGCCCAATCACAAGCTGGCAGATTCGACTAGTCCAAAGATGGCAGATGCAGAGCCTTATCGGAGGCTGGTTGGGAGGTTGATTTATCTCTCATTTACTCGTCCTGACTTAGCCTATGCTGTGCATATCTTGTCTCAATTCTTACAGGAGCCTCGACAAGATCATTGGCATGCTGCTTTGAGAGTTGTCAGATATCTCAAACATGCACCGGGACAGGGTATTCTTTTGAAAGCTTATTGTGATCTCCGTCTTTCTGGTTGGTGTGATTCCGACTGGACAAGTTGTCCCTTGACTCGCCGCTCTGTTATGGGCTGGTTGGTGTTTCTGGGGGGGGGTCTCCAATTTTTTGGAAGACCAAGAAGCAACCAACTGTTTCCCGATCTTCTGCTGAAGCTGAATACCGATCTCTTGCTGCGCTTGTTTGTGAGTTGAAATGGTTGAAGAAGTTATTGGTGTGTTTGTGCGTTCGCCAGGAGTCTGCTATGTCGGTGTATTGTGACAGTCAGTCAGCCCTGCACCTGGCTCAGAATCCGGTATTTCATGAGCGCAGTAAGCATATTGAGGTGGATTTGCATTTTGTTCGCGATGCTATTAGAGATGGCACCGTAATAGCCTCGCATGTTCCTACGTCTTCTCAACTGGCTGACATCTTCACCAAGCCCCTTGGAAAGCATGTGTTTGATTCTTTACTTCCCAAGTTGGGCATTTGTGACTTGCATGCTCCAACTTGAGGGGGGGGGGGTGTTAGATTATATATGTAGGACTTAATGTAAATATGGCCCATAAGCCCAATAATGTAGCACTATATATATTGTAAACATACCCCATCAATAAGAACAAGGCATTATTATTTTCTATATATATATATATATATATATATATATATATATATATATATACACGACCTTGATCTAGTTCATAGTAGTTCTACTCGTCCAGCTAAATTTAGTCATATTGGTGAAAGCTCGATACCATCGAGAAACTTTGAGAGGATCGGCCTGGTCTAAATTTGGTCAAACCCTGGGCAGTCTGAGCCTGATCAAAGAAATTCTTTGACATAAATCATGTTCAAATGATCCTTCAAACTACTTTTAACTTAGCATGGCCATTGCTATTAACACCACAAAAAGTGTTATTATCTTTACTATCATAAAGGAAAATGGTTAAAAATAAGCCGTCTAAGTCGTAAGTTTATCCTCACATAATTAAGGAAAATAATAACTCTTCAAACTACCACGGCATGTATATCCCCTCATGTAAAAATAATAATAATAATAAAATCTTTTTTCTACCCTAACATACATCTAAAATCCTATAAACATATCTATACAAATCCAAATTAAAATAAAAATCATATTTGAACCAACTAAATGTTATTATCCAAATATATATTCAAAGTTCTAAAAACATATTTATAACAAATTTTAATTAACATGTATTAGATTATATTGAAACTATTTAAGTATAATTTAAATTTATATCTAATATTTTAATAATATCGTAGAATTTTTTTTTAGTATGTGAACATCACAGGTGAACATGGCTAGTAGTCATAAATTTTGACAATCTTATATGGGGCTGTCAAAATTGCAGTACTATCTGACTGAAAATAATCACCTCTAGTATGAATCAAAAAATTAATAATAATAAACAAAATTTAAATTTTATACATATATATAAAAAAGAGTATTCAGTCTACAACCCGGACCGTGGCCTATGCCGCCACCGCCAAGCCAAAGGGGGAGGGGCGGGGGTGGGGGGGTGGCGGGGGAAGGTGGTTTCGAATCATGTACCTCTCTTAGGAGGACCCCTCCTCCTAACTACTTGAGCTAGGAGCGCCCGATAAATAATTTTTATATTAAAAAAATCTTTTATTGCATTTATTGTATGCTCTTATATACGGATACGTTAAAGAAACGAAATTAAAAATAGTAAATAAAGCATTATTCCGACAAAGTGCAAGAAATAATTCCCGCCAAAAGAAAATCAAACAAATTCTATAAAACTCTCTCAAAAATTCTAAAATTTTCACCTCTCACTCCTGCGTTGTTCACGAGCGCGTCGATCCTCCCGAACTTGCTCCACGCCGTCCTCACGGACTCCTCGATCTTCTTCTCCCCCGCGCTCACGTCCATCTCCACCGCTGTCGACCGGACCGGACCGGACCGGTTTAGCTTGTCGCAGAGCGAGTCGAGCCGGTCGGTCCGCCGGGCCGCCGCCACGACCCGGCAGCCGGCCCGGACGAGGTCGAGGCAGAGGCTGCGGCCGATCCCGGCCGACGCGCCGGTTACGAGAACCACCTTCCCTTCTAAGTCCTTCCATGGCACCTCCATCCAGAAGCTTCTAGAAGCTCTATCTATATGTATAATTCGCCGGTGAATCGTTCTCTCTTTGCTTTTCTGGGATTCCGGCCATATATATAGTTCGGAATTTACACGAATGTTGTTTTGGTAATGCAATTTAATAAAGAGTTTGGTAATAAAGTTGTCCCAACAATCGCACGTTTTGCGCTCTTGCCAAGACTTCCAAATGAAGAAGAACAGCCAAATTGCCGGTCACGTTGGAATAATTATGCAGTGAAATAAAGAAGCTAGTGTGACAAATATAGTTACAACCAGAATTAAAGTGTCGCTTACAACTTGGCTAGTCCACGTCTCTTTTGGAGGTTGGTGCTTGCTATTTGTATTCTTTGGACATGAATTCTAGTAGGGCTAGCATTCGATTAATTCGGTTCAAATCTAACTGAATAACCAAAAGTCGAATAGGACCGAAAATCGAATAAGCAAAACCGAAACCGAACCAAATTATTCCATAACCGAATTAAATCGCTTCAATTTTTGGCTTATTCGGAATTATTCGATTTTTTGGTTTATTTGCTAATATATAGTAACTAAATAACTAGATATATATAGTAACTAAATAACTAGATATATTTAGTATATACCTATATATATTAATACCTCTCTCTCTCTCTCTCTCTCTCTCTCTCTCTCTCTCTCTCTCTATATATATATATATATATATATAACTAAAAAAATTATTCGGCTTGGATCGAAACCCTAACCCAAAATCTAAACCGAATAACAAATTTTATTATTTTCAAAACCGAAATCGAACTGATTTTTTTTAAAACTAGACCGAATCACTTATTCGGTTCGATTCAGTTCGATTTGGTTCGATTTTCGGTCCAAAACCGAATAATTCTCACTCCTAAATTTTAGAGTTGTGAAAGTTTGATGCTCACAGTATGCATGCTTGCATTCATGCCACCAAAAGGAAAATTTATTTTTTTTCGTCGGCCAATTTGATTGGACACAGAGCGAAAGTTAGGCTAATCCACTTGTGTTCTTATTTATTTGGCCCGTTTAGGTTGAGCAACCACTAGTTGCATACACGATGTGTGTAGGACTGGCTTCCGTTAGTCCCATCCCGACCTAATCGATATTTCCTCCCTCCTCTTGTAGAAGAAAGAAATCGAGAATGAA